>JAAEAF010014805.1:0-314161 GCA_011037195.1 Triatoma infestans | reverse complement strand
ACACACACATATTCGCTGAAAGTAATTTTTTGCACACACCGGCCTCCCTCCCCAAATCATTATTTACTTGAAGGCACGATTTTGAAAATGTATACGATACTAATACTTTCGCCCTTACAGCAAGTAAAAGATAGTAAAAATTATTCTCATTAATTTGATCTAAAACAATAAATTAGTTTAAATATCATTAAGTTTATGACAAAATAAAAAATAAAAAAAATTAGTATTTCCATGACCAAGGCTAACAAGATTTCTGAAGTTTGTCTCACATCCTCTCGGGTTCCATATTTGATTTACGTTATCCGATGGCAAAAAATAATAGTACCCACATTGCAATTTATTTACAATTTTCATATACAGAAGAAGAATCAGAGAATATATATATATATATATATAGGTATGGTATATGTTTAGTGTATGTATGTACTGTAATATATAGTATAATATATACATACATATATATTACATAGTTATAAATATTATAAAAAATGTGCTTAGTACGCTTATGTGTATTTAATTTTTATTACTTTAATCGCTTAATTTTGAATTGTGTTAGCCTGAAATCGTTATTTAATTTACCTTCAAAGTTATTCTGATTATTTAATTGTCAACTGATCTTTCTCCAACAACAGAGTTTAAAAATTAGGCCACCACGTGTTGTTTCCATTTTAGGGAAAATTTGCCCCTTTAGCAACCTAAACACGTGTTCCTTTCCCACACAGCTACCTTCCTTTGACCTAGTTTAAGAGTTTAGTTTAAAATACAATTAAAAAGACCAGTCAGTGTATAAAGTGAATTTGCTCTGTGCGAGTCTGTGTTATCACATTGTCTGACAAACGCATCCTGAAGATGGGCGAACGCCCGAAACCAGTCGATAACCACAAAATGAAGCAGGCTTCCATGGAAAATGTCTTTGATGCTTTCCAGCTCTGTGGTACCAACCACCACAACAATAAAAGAAGAACCTTTCAATTTTCATGATCATTCCGACATTCGCTGCATAATTCACGTTTTATTATATTCAGGTAATGACAGGTAATTTTTTTAAATATTAGTTTTTCCTGTTCAAATTTTTTGAGCGTATAAAGTGTAGTAAATTTCTGCATCAAATATTAGATAAATACATCTCAATTTTATTTTATTTTATTTTTGTTTACTATATATCCTTTTCCCTATCAGTGAAAGAAAAAAAAAGAAAAAACGCTCGATAGTATTCTTCCTCTGTGACAGCGAAGCCATTGTTTCTCCCCTGTCACTTAAATCTTCGTTCTTTAATTAATTTGAATTCTCGAGGGTGTCCGTGCCCTAAATATCTAAAGTTTTAAATTTAACTTCACAAGTTCCATACCATTGGTAGATTTTCTTTAGAATTATGGCTGGCATCACTTTAAACATCATTTGAATTCTTTTTAGTTTAATATAAATAATAGTTTATAAAAAAAAAAAAGTCATTTCCAATATATATATATATTTACTAGTTGCAGATAATACGTACAGTAATGTTATTTCTTATTCAGCGCATCTCAGAATATTATTTTTCAATTAGTGAAGTTATTTTCTACATTTTTTTCCACTCTTCTAATTTTACAATAAATAAATAAGCTGATATGATAATTGCAGAGACTTGATTGACTTTATTGGTTGTCGTCCAGTGATGACCATTAACTATTTAAGAGGCCGCGAAGACGTTTAAGCGTCGTTGTGGGTTTCCAGGGAAGCAATTTGAAGTGAGTGCTTTGGCTAAAGGATTAGAGTGTGATAGAAGCTGTGATGGCTGCAAGAAACTTGATATAATATTAATTTTTAAATAAATCTAAATTATCAAAATATGTAACATACTCTTGCAAAAGGACAGGCCAGGTATACAAGTCCAGTTACTGGTACGGTACAAGAACAATTATGGCATTGTATTACCCCCTTCTCCTCAAAGGGGAGGAATTGAAGAAACAAAGAGAAGAGATATTTTAAGACAGACAAGTGCTAGCAAATCAAGGTGAAAGCATCAGACCAGTATCCTATACCAGTATCAAGTTATAAGTTAAAACATAAGAGTTTGGCATTTAATCTAGATTAATTAATTGATTTATACTTAATCGCTGTGATATTATAAAGCTATTTAAATTCAGTTAGAAAATATATTTATTTTATAATCAGTGGTGCTTTCTTGATTATATTCTTATATTCTATCTCAAACAAACACAAGCCCTTTTCGCTAAAACGCTCACGCCACAAGCTACCTACACATCATCCACGCCAATACATTACATTGTGCCAGCAGTTTGGGATATTTTCAACCAGAATCCACAAATTAAAAGTACGTACAATTTTCAATTTCATAATTAGACAAATTATCCATAGATAATTTGATTGTTTTTAATTATTTTCTCAGCGGAAATAATATTTTAATTAAATATTTCTCATTATTGAATTTTCTAGTGAATTTCATTTTTAAATATTTGTATTTGCACTATCCCTTGTGAATTTTGCATTTCCAAAATGTATAAAATTAACGGACAAAACATGAAAATCGACGCTGCTGTAGAATATTTACTTGCTCAGCAACAATTTGCCAATCAACCTACCACCAGAGTAACGCTCACCCATTCAAGCAGCGTTCGCTCGAGAAGGAGACGATCCATCACCAGAGCAACGCTCACACATTCAACCAGCGTTTGCTCGAGAAGAAGATGCCTGTAGTCTACTGTACACACGATACCTTGAAGAGGTTACACACACGCCTCAAGAAACTTGAAATAATATTAATTTTTAAATAAATCTAAATTATCAAAATATGTAACATACTCTTGCAAAAGGACAAGCCAGGTATACAAGTCCAGTTACTGATACGGTACAAGAACAATTATGGCATTGTATTACCCCCTTCTCCTCAAAGGGGAGGAATTGAAGAAACAAAGAGAAGAGATATTTTAAGACAGACAAGTGCTACAAATCAAGGTGAAAGCATCAGATCAGTATCCTATACCAGTATCAAGTTATAAGTTAAAACATAAGAGACATTTTCCGTGGTAGCCTGCTTCATTTTGTGCTTTCCAGCTCTGCGGAACCAACCACCACAACAAATTAAAACATAAGAGTTTGGCATTTAATCTAGATTAATTAATTGATTTATACTTAATCGCTGTGATATTATAAAGCTATTTAAATTCAGTTAGAAAATATATTTATTTTATAATCAGTGGTGCTTTCTTGATTATATTCTTATATTCTATCTCAAACAAACATACAAGCCCTTTTCGCTAAAACGCTCACGCCACAAGCTACCTACACACATTACACCAAAGCATTACAAAGCATATTGTGAAACCTGTTATGAAGGGTGTTAGCCTGAATTCTGACGAAAGGAATATTGAAATCTGTGTGGAAAGTAAGGTTGATGGATATATAGAAAGGATCGTTAGTAATGTGGAGTAGGATTTTGGATTGGATGGTTTCAGATTGGAACGTTTGGCAGTTTCGTACAGTTCCAGTCCGTAAATCCATAGTGGTCCCAGTAAGGAGATGTAAAGGAATCTTTTAATGGAAAGCGATAATTTTGAGCATTTACCAAGCAGTTTGGAGAGAAGTCTAAAACCGTATTTTGATTTCGGAACGTTTGAGCCCTGTGTGAGGGAGGGTTCCTGGTCAGTTACGTATTCTACTAAGATGTTAGCAAGCATTCTTAACAAGTACAAACGATTAGAGCAATGATTCGCAACTTGGAGAAACTTCCCTGCCATAATATTAAGGATACTGTATTGTCAATGTATATTTAGACGATGTATCGCTTGTTGTTTGTTGTATATATATTGTTTCAGACTGATTAAATGATCGTATTAAGATTTGTCCACGTCCAATCTTCATTTTTTTTTTTAAATTGACTTGCCTCATTTTTAAAATAACCGAACTATTTATGGTAGAAACTAAGAATTTTTTTCTGCAAAATTTTTCTTAGTGTTGTACAAAGCATTGCCAAATGTCTACCATATTTAGTAACTAAACCTTGATTTTGAAATCTATATGTCCCGTTTTTTATTTTTTTTTATTTTTTTTTATTTCGATCAATTCTTGTTTTGATGACAGGAAATTTACAATTTTATTACTGAAACAAATAATTGTCATGGCGTCCGATGTACATATTACTTCTGGCAATTATTTATTTGGCGTTGAGATTTGTAAATAGTTTAATAATCTTCATTCAAAAGTGACAGTTAAGTTTATGCATGTGGTTACTTGCGTAGTAGCGACCCCACGGTTTACCACAGCTCAGTACTCCATGCACTTTGTCAGAACAGTACACAATACACATAAACTCCTACACTCTAAACTTTATAGATAAGGACAAACACAATACACATCCCTAGTTAACTGGTGAAAGCCAAGGGAGAAGGAAGGGATTAGCTCAGTGATAGCGCGCTTTTAGCAACGCCGAGGTCCCGAGTTCGAATTCATCATGCTGCCCTTAGATTTTTTTTTCCTAGGAGCCTCTACAACTCACTGTCCGGTGATTGGCAGTGTTGTCTGTAGCTAGAGAACGCTGTTTGGAGGCCGACTTTGCATTGCAGGAAGGCTCCGGGGGGCACAATAGATCTTTCATGTCGCAGTGCAATAATCCCCAACAACTATGTACAACCTACAATCTATGACAAATAGATACTGCTATTGCTCTGAAGTACACTCACAAATAAAGATCTAAACGATGGCAAACCAAAGATAATTTATTTTTTGACCTAAAACCCTCCTAAAACAAAGAAACATACAGTATCAAATATAAAGGAATACAGCATTTTTTTAGTGACACAAAAATCAATGATGTGATAAAATCTGGTTAGCAGTAGATTTTGACCGAATCCTTTCTGTCGAATCCAAGAGGCAATACTATCATGCAGAATTTCATCTTTAAACTTTCTACGATTTTTGAATTTAAGCTTAGCAGCCGCATAAAAACACAACGTCCAGCATCAACTTCTAATAACCATTTTTTTCGTTCTCAGAGGACCTCAAAATATATTTATATATCAATTCGCAAATCTGGTAGGTTAGCAATATTTCCCATCATATTTTGTTATAATTAATTTCTTATTTGCAAAAGACAATTGTTTTATAGAAACTATTAAATGTAAATATGTTACTTCAAATCATATATATGTAGTAATTAATTTAAATGTTATTAAAACGTATAACAAACCGTGATAAACGAGCACCTGTTTATTATTAAATTTGGCAGTTTAGACAGACCTCAGTTTGAACTTAATTTCTTAGCTAGTTCATCAATTGTTGCTGCGAGGGGTAGATCTATGATAGGTTAGCAGCAGGCGGGTGGTTATGTGGTAGGGTTAAAGGAGGTTGTAGCGTGGTGGGTAGAAAGAGTGG
Source organism: Triatoma infestans (assembly GCA_011037195.1). Lineage (NCBI taxonomy): Eukaryota > Metazoa > Arthropoda > Insecta > Hemiptera > Reduviidae > Triatoma > Triatoma infestans. The sequence continues at coordinate 308,791 of JAAEAF010014805.1, read as the reverse complement.
ATTTGGCGTTATACGTATACCATGCAAGGAGGTGTTGGTTTACCCGCCTAATAGCTCTGAAATGATAATGGGAGCCACACCAGCTCCTCCCTGCCAAAGCAACAGCAATATATATACCTGGTTGTCTGGTTGTGCAATAGTATGAGTGGGTGTGATGGAAGAGCAGAACAGGATGAGTATAGAACGCCCAAGACGTTGTTTTGGAGAACGGTACAAGGAAACTTGGTAGAAGGGAAATTCCATTAAGAGAGAAAGCAGTAGAAGACTAAGGGAAGAGAGCAGATGGAGTTGTGCCCAGATGGGCAACACCTCTCATTCCCAGACTGAATTATTGATACATGCGCAACCATCACCACTACACTTTCAACCCACTACACACACACATACAATCACATACAAAACACTACAGACCATCACAAACTATATATAAAACGTCTTGTTTTCTTCCCTTATCTTACCACCAAACTGTTATTCCGTCCCCCATCTCGATCATATTCACTTTCCAGACAGTGGCTCAAAATCCCTCCTTCACCATTCCCTTCCACATTTTACAATATACATTTTATACAATCAACCCCCTTCTATGTCCCTTTAAAGGATTAGGATTCCCATTGAGTTAGTTAAGCCCTTTACTAAAATGAAATCAAATGAAAACCCTAGACGGTTTGAAATTTCAACAACACCACTGGGCAAGTTTAAGAAACTTTGTGACAGTGATACTGTCAAACGGCAAAATGAATTTAATGATTGTGTACTATAGAAAATGAAAAGCTTTAAAACATTTCATACAGATATTTATCACAGATATAAAGCCTTTTTGGGACTTATAACCACATCATAATACTCCCCATCAATGATGAATCAATCACTTAGCTATTAGAAGCACATGGGTAACTGTTTGTGACCCTTCTTCTATCGCACATCATGCCATTTTTATAGCAAGATAAAACGAGTTAAAAAAAGAAAAAAAAAAAAAAAAGCAATGAATAACTCATTAACATTCTCTCCCATGTTATTATAATAACAATAATTATTTTTTATGACATTTCTAATGTTTAGGACGGCCCGCTTTTGAGCAAACAAAAAAAAAAAAAAAATTGATGTGAAAAAACACACAAACACGACTTTTTCTTACCTCAATTATTAAAATTTTAATTGACGAATTCTCCTCAAACCTAGAATTTTTTACTACTACAATGTCACGAGGGTCCTCTGTCAGTTCCTAGAGAAAATTGTAACGGCAATATAATGTAAACTTATTTCCACAGATACTTCAGAAACAGACGATAATAACTTTTTTTTTTCGGTAAACTTTCAAATAAAAGTTACATGTTTATATCTGTACAGTTAGCATTTCACGATTAAAGAAAATCGTTGCAGTCATTTTTGAAAAAAGGAAATTAGAGAAAAGAAGAAACGTTTAAGCCAACAAAGTGGCCGTGACCGTACAAAATTTTTGTTAATAGCCAAATTATTTAAAATAATATTAATAGTGTAAATACAGTGGCATTCATGATTTGTAATGAAATTCATTAACTCACGTAATCAAATAAATTCTTAAAAGATTTCATTAAAATTTAACAAAGCTCGAATATTTTTTTCTTGTCTTTTTCTCAATTCATTGTCGTTTTGATTATTTCCACACAAAAAATACACAATAATATTTGTTATATATGGTGATAATGAAATTTAAAAATATAAAATAATTTTATTATAATATATATATAATAATTCTCAAGTTTCATCTTGTTTTTATTATTATTTATTGTTTATTAACAAAATATTAAACTATTTATGCACGTATTAATTTTATATATATATATATATATATATAATACAGTAAATGTAAAAGTTGATATTAAAAATATAAAAGTATTTGTTGACCGTTGATGAATTATGTTATGAAGAAATTTGGTGAGAATCGGTAAAGAAAGAAACATTCAATTATGCCAACGTTTTGCTAGTGTTTCCTGTCTTTATCAAGGCTTTAAAATATATAGATAGTCGTGAAGATGCGGGGAAAGAATTTTTAAAACATACACATTTGTTACATCATAGAAACAATAAAAAAGAAAATTAAAAGTTATTCGTTTACATGACTCAAAATCATTTACAGAAATGAAAAGATATATTAAAGTATCTCTATATTAACAAAGCCTTGATTGATATTAAATCTTATGCTGTAAAATGGATGTTTATGTTCGGTCTCAATAAAAAAAACTATTTTCAAATGTTCACCAACGTTTCGGCAAATTTATTGCCTTCTTCAGGGTAAAAATTTTCCAGTTTGAATTTCTTAATAACTACAGTTTAACTTGCGATATATCCTAAGTATATTATATGATGTATCACAAGTTAAACAGTAGGTTTTAAGAAATTCAAACTAAAAAAATTTTGTTGTGGTGGTTGGTTAATATATATAAAATAATAAAAAAATTTTACCCTGACGAAGGCAATAAATTTGCCGAAACGTCGGTGAAAATTAGAAAAAAGTTTGTTTTTCTGCGACCGAACCTCAACATACATTTCACAACATCAAATACAGCGATCGTAGCGAACACCATAGCTAGAAATCTTATTACTAATATTCATGTTTCATGAAAAATGCCTTAATTTTAAGGCAAAAGTTATCGCATTTGCCAAAATTGGTCTAAAATTTCTTTTTGGGTTGGATATAATACTAAGAACTGTGACTTATATGAAATAAAAATCGACTTTTATGAAAATATCAGACTCAAAATTTCGTTAAAAGACCAGGTGGCATATTTTTGTTGTAAATATAATATATTAAAATGCAACATTTTTATCATACATTTCCGATTAGTTCCATTATAATATTATAACAAGCTAAATTTGATTTTAATATACAAGCTAATTTAATAGAAATTAATAAGTATTAAAATTGTCGAAAAAATAAAATAATTCTTAATTACTTACATGACATTGCATCTTAATTTGTTATTTTTAATTCTTTTTCACATACCTAAACAGAACAGAAAAAAACGAAATCAATTTAAGTTATATAAAAAATATATAATCAAATAACATGCAAAAAAAAAAAACGGTGTGAAACACACACAAATTTCACATACTCCAGTTTTAAAAATTGTAAAACGACAAACATTACAGTTAGTATACCAAATTTAATGAAAATCATCAGTGTTTTTATGGAGAAAATCATAAAAACTGAAAAAATTGTTCAGTAAAAACCCACTTCCGGTTTATTAATTTTCTTGAAACTCCGAATTTTTCAATCTATTTATTTCTAATTAATTTTTACTAGATGGTAGAATTGTATAATCAACACAGGTAGCACTTTACAGGCAAACATAATTCTACCCTTCCCCCAAAAAGCCCCTTTAAATGAGTTTACCCGGAGAAATATTTCGAATAAAAGTTGTAAATATTTATATGTGTAGTTCACCTACTTAGTTTAAAGCAAAATCGTTGGTCTCATTTTCGTGAAAATTGCAAAAAAGTGAAAAAAAATATTCAATGAAGTGGTACTTTTAGTTGAGGAAATTTGATAGATAACTTATTGTCGGGTCCCCATGGTAATACCCAAAGGGAATATCATGTTTGGACTTTGTGAGATTTTACGTTTTTGAACTATGCTGTTCACATAAAAACACACATACAGACAATTTGTTAAAAAAAAACTACTATTTTGGACTCAGTGGACCTCAAAACGGATATTTCCGGTGAAAACTTGGGTATTGAAAATTTGATACATCTTACTAGGAATAAGAGAAAGTAAAAATAACACGTAATAAGTCCTGGTAAACATAATATTAAGAACATACAAAAATGGTGAATTCATGGGAAACGTAAATTAATTATAAGTTTATCAGACATGATACATGATAGAACAATAGATATATAGCAAAGAAAAAAAATTAGCTGAAATAATCCTACACAATTCGTTCATTCATCAAACCCAACCTTGAATATATACAATTTCTACAAACGACTATAAAAATAAATAGATTCTATTAAAAAATCACTTTCTCTTATCATGATGAAATTTAATTCACGCTATTTGTTTGTATAAAAATAAAATTAATTACCGGCCAATTTTTAGTATGAATACAATAATTAAAGTTTCATTTTCATGTGAATCATAGATGGTATGAAGGAGTTGTAACTTTCAGAGTAAAAGTAAAGTTGGTGTGATTGCTTTCTAACTAATAAATCCAGTTAAGGTTATGTTTCAATTGATTGAAATTACATAAATTTATAACATTACTTTATGTTACCGCTAATTAAAATTGCACACAATTACATACAAATTATGTAATAATAATAATATTTCTACTTTAAAATAATTACTTATTTTCTTGAAAACAGTACTTTGCATAATTGAAATATCAAGTTTTGAGCTTTGTGCAATTTTATTTATTTAATTTTTATTACTTTATTACTTTCTCTTATTCTTGTAAGAGTTTTTGTGATTGTGTCAAATGTTAGATTACATGTTTTGGAGGGGTGGGTCCCCTAAGTTGGAAAAAAGTATTACTTAAATTGTGTGTGTATTGAAATGTTAATTGTTATTTGAGTTGTTGTGTGCTTGTAAAGTAGTAGTTGGTGTAGCACGAGCGGTTTAATAAAAGGGGCTGGTAAGTATATATGTTTAAGAGAGAAGTATCAGTAATAATCAAGAGAGCACCACTGTTTTGAAATAAATATATTATTCATTAAAAGAATTTAATCTTTACAATATATCACAATAATATGCTCATAAGTATACTGAAATTAGTTGGAATAAACTCTTATGTTTTAACTTAAACTGCCACTAATTCTAAAAGAGCGAAAAACAAGTGTTCTGCTTGAATGTCTGTTTCAGACTATCTTGAAGGAATAGTCTTCAATTGTCTTCTCTTCATAGTTCAAATCCTTTCAAATAATGCTGGTATGTCTGGAGGGAGTTTTATTGTTTTACCCTAACTGTTTCTTGCCCTTTGTCTCTTGGTTTGTATTGACCTGGATTGTAGTACCTGGCTCTATCCTCACCACTAAAATACGTACACTATTTGAACTAGCTAATTTTCACAAAATTATTTTACCATACTATTTTCCAAAGCTATAATTTTTCCATTTCGTTCTTCCACTACAGTATGTATGAGGGTTTGTGTGTATATGAATTTGAACAGCCTACCTCAAAAACGAAAAATTGCAAACAGTACAAACTTGCCATCAAGTTTATTAGGTATCTCAATGGAATATGACAAGAAGAAGTTACCCAGCAAAAAGTCCTCAACAGGAAGTACGACTTTAATGAACTGGTTTTTCATTTTTTTTTTTTTTTTTTTTGGCGGATTTCTTTAAACTTTGCTTCTCAACAAATATTATTAAGGACACAAATTTTATTTGAAACATTTCTTCTAGTTAATAGGGGCATTTTTAGGAAGAGTGGGAGTGCGATTATGTTTTTTGTTTTGGTGTTATTTTATTTCATTACCCAATTCTATCATATAAATAATATTAATTAGAATTAAATATTATGTCGCCAAAATTCCGGTTTGGTTATGTTTTCCTCTATAGTGCTACTTAGTCTGTTACACAACACAATCATCGACCTAATGTTAAATACAATTAAATATGATGCTATAAAAACCTAACACCCCCTAAAAAAATACGCCCTATGGTGCAACTGCTCATGAAAGGCCAAGGCTTGCCAGACGGCGATTTGAATAGGGGGCATGTCATTAGCATGCCGCTGTTTCCACACCGTTTAGTTCCGGCCTTCGCTACCTAAGGCGCTGCTGACTGTAACTTCCCACTTTCTCCGTGTAGGTCCCGGAGTAGAACAGGCCTACGGTATGCCCTGCGTGGCGTAGGAGGCGACTAAAAGGGAGATCCTGCACTGGACAAGTCGCATCTTATAATAAAATATGTATGAGTCCTTGTGTGGAAAGTAAAATCTAGTTGTGTCACTCTTACTTCAACAACTACAGACGTTTTGGCCTAGCCTTGTGGCGCACCCATCGCCCACCCTGCGGGGTGCAATCAGGCTCTGGCTTTCCAGGTTGTGGATTCCCTCCCCCAATCCATCCTGATCCTTTCCCCTTGCAGGGTTGCCTGCAAGTTACCTGGGTTACTAAAACCCCTGTACTTGAGGCAAAGGGCAGGAATCAGTAGATGGACATAGATCCATCGAGTGTGCGATCATTAGAGTTGAAATACTGAAATACGGGCGCAAGCCACTTTCCGATCCAATTGCTTGCAATTGAGGTAGGATTTTTTGTAGCCAATAACTCCAATGGTCATGAGTTGAGCGGAAGGAGACTCGCTATATAAAATTAACCTCGGAGCCAGCCTGTTGTTGCAAGCGCATTTGCTGTGTGTGCACGGTTCATCAGAGCCTGCTAGAGAGTGCCTTATCTAGGCTCTGGTAGTGGAGTGTGACCACTTTGTAGGATCACTCTGCGCGCTGGTGGAGCGTATTCCAACCTCCCCTTAAATGGGTCAAGCGGGTGAGTGCGGGGGGCACTTCTGCTGTGGTCGGGCATTGCACTAAATTTCCTTCCATGGTGGTGACATCCCATTCTTGTTAAATGATCTCATTGCTTGCAACGGGGACCAGTAATCCCGATAGTGTAGGTACAGTCTAGAAATATCCCCCGAAGTACCAGGAGGAAAAGGGGTATACGGGGAAGAAGAATGAAGCTTCCCACTTTTTATCACGATGCTGGGTCAACACAGACTTGGCCCTCATGGGAATCGAATCCTGAATTCTCACACGAAAGGCAAGTGCGCTAGCCACTAGACCAACGCGTGAGGACTATAAAAAACCTAGTTTGAAGAAAATTAGTTTACTGGAACCAACAGCATTACTGAACAGTTTTTTTTTTTTTTTTGGCGACTTTCTACCGAAACGCACCAACGAATTTCATTAAACTTGCTATACTAACTAATACATACAGAGATCTATCATTTTTGTTTGAATTAGTTCGGAGTAAATTCATTAAAGAAGGGATCTTTGGGAGGTCAAGTTATGCTTCCTTCAAAAAGTAGTTTTTATCAAGTTAAGATTCTCCGCATTCATGTATCTTGTAGACAACTAACTACACATATAGTATGAACTAAATGTTACAATAAGAGTGGTTACTGTGTACATAAAACGCAAGTGAGAGGAAGTCTTGTGATTATTTAACAGATTTTTTTAAAATAAATGATAGGTGCATGATTGACCAATTGCCGAAACTAAACACTTTGCCAGTTGGATTGACATGGGTGAATGTCTATAATCTACTAATAAATATTATTACATAATTCAAATATCGATGAGAAGTAATTCGGAAGGTACTTAGTAATGTTATAACTTATAACAGTATTTCACACAATGCCAAGTTTGTTGACCACAATACCTGCACTTGCCTATTCCTAACAATAAATAAATACATGTAACATAAATATAAAAAAAAATTTGTAGGTAATATGGTATGTAAAAAGATTTTTTAGAAAATTGCGACAGTTACTTGTGGTAGAGATATTAAAATGAAGAATTACAGCAAAGTAATAATGTATTCACTTTTTATTTATCATGTTTATTTATGGTTAATTATATTATTTAACCATAAATAAGACAATAAATAAAAAGCACCAAATTTTTTATTTTAATATCTATCTCTATCTCAAATATCTACCGTAATTTACCATTTTTACCAAACTTATTACATACAACGCAGTGTATTTTTTTGTAATTATTTGTATTTGTTAATACGCTTTTAACTTTAAATATTCTTTTTCGTATTCATAATTCTTATTGGTATAATGAACTCCTGAAATTTAACGCCATCCCCAATAAAATAAATAACTTTACAGACACTGACCTTACTTAACACACCTTTACAATTTAGTTATAAAGTATTCTTCAAAACACGCTATTTATTATACACCATTTTTCTAATACCTAATCATAATTTATAATCATTCCAATTTTTGTTATTAAACACACACACAAACATACACACACATATTAACATAAACTTATAACCTCTCGCTTACAATCAACAAGTGTGGTGCGTGACAAAGCTGAAATCAACTGTATACACGAATTGATAACTTTATTCTGACAATGGATGAGTATTCAAAACCGGTTAGGAAGAAGTAGAATAAGCATGCTATGGACGGATAAAATCCCACATGTTATCCAGCATTGCAAAACCATCAAAATATAATATATAAAATTTATACATAAAATATATATTCAACAAAATAAATAGTAATTAAATGATTTTTCACTAAATATATAATTAATTAATTTAAAATAATAAACAAATACTAATTTATAAAAATAAATCTTAAAAACCATCGTTAATTGTTAGAAGCAAAATATTTAATTAAAACGAATTGTTGCATATTTTATTTAATGTAAATATTAAAATAAAATGGGAAAAAAAAAAAAAATGAAATGAAATTCTAATAAAATAAAATGGAAATATAGCGCAGTAATATAGAAAATATATATACAAAAACAAAGTGAAAAGGAAATTACGTGAAAAAATAAAGAAAAATCTTACTAGGTCAGAGGTCAAAGTTGAATAAAAGAGAATTTATTTAGGCTTTAAACAAAATAAAACTGGACAATAGGATTTACGTTTTCATCTCTCACTTTATTTTCTATCGTTACTCCTTTGCTTTCTCTCTGAACTTCCAGTATAAATATATATAAAACATATCCAATGTTAGAAAAGGCCCCTCCCTGAAGGTATAATTAGCAAAAACTCTATTATACAATGTGCTTGGATTGCGAGTTTTCATTGTGTAGCCTGGCTTACTAATTAAAGCTTTAGGGTGTTTACTGTATATGCATATATATATATATATTGCATAAATGTACTTGGGTATATATATACACTTTTATTATATATACATTTGTGTTTATAACATTACCTTCTTTAGATTTTATTTTTGTTTGTTTGTTTTGTGTTAAGATTATTGTATATATACAATATTGCAGCTGCAATCTGCATGATGCATTTTAATATATGCATATATAATAAAATTTCGTTATATATTTTATAGAATACATTATTTTATTTCATGAAAACTGACAACCCTAAGTTACGAATGTATATTTATACATAATTATAAATAAATATATATGCAGATTTTTATTATACATTCTTTTATTGTCTTTAATTAAATTTGCTGTAGAATTACAGTTGTACAATAATTTTATCAGATGAATTGTTAAAAGAATTTTCTCCTTTTCAGTTGTATGTAACCTTGCTCAGCCTTTATTTTATCTTTTTAATTATTTCTCTTACTCCTAGTAAGAGAAAGTATTGTAATCGTGTCAAATTTTCGATATCGAGTTTTCAACGGAAATATCGGTTTTGAGGTCCCCTGAGTCTAAAAATGTAGTTTCTAGAACATGGTGTGTGTGTGTGTGTGTGTGTGTGTACGTGTGAGAACTGCATAGCTCGAAAACGAATGATCGTAGAAAGTTTAAACTTGATATTTCGTTTAGATATGTGTCACCCTGGGGACTATACAGTAAGTTATGTGTCAAAATTCATTACCTAACCGGATGTACCACTTTACTAAATAATTTTATTCACTTTTTCGCAATTTTCTCAAAAATGGCACCGATGATTTTCTTCAAACTTACTGTATCAACTACACACACAAAGATCTACAACTTTTATTTATAGCATTTCTTGGGGAAAATTCATTTAAAGGCACTTTTGGAAGAAGGGTAGGGTTAGATTTATTTATTTTTTTTTTTTTGTACATTCATATGTAAGAGGAAAATTACGATCGAGTCAAATTTGAGAAATTGAAAACTTAAGTGAACATAAGTTAATGGTACCTGAATGGTGGTTAATAAAGCGTGTGAGAAAACACAAACTGGCATAATTTATTTGTCACAAATTATTCATAAGGAATAATGGAAAAATGATAAATAAAAGGTTGAGTGAGCGAGCTAAGAGTGAATGAGTGTTAGAAGCGGGATGAATGTAAAATGGTGTAGCGCTGCTGTTGTGAAGTGTGGCTAGAAGAGATATGTGACAAGTTAGAAATATTGTTTGATCTAATAGCAGTGTGTCAGTGAGGCTAGCTAGGTGAACTGGTTTATTCTAGTTTAAGTTTATCTAGTGTCTACTGTACTATTCAGTGGAGTTTTGTTGACTCAACGTGATCTTCAAAGTTGAATTGTAGGCTCACTTGTGGTCTTTAAAGTAAAGTGAGTCGCCTTAAGCTCCTTAGATGGTCGGTCAGCTCAGATTCGATTTCTCTTTCGTTCAAGCCTGATCAACAGCATGATATCCACATCTTGGCAAGGTCATGACATAACTATATACATTTTTTAGTAATCCACTATCTATTTAAGCGAGCTATATTCCAATCATTTACCTTGTTAAGGACCTTGGACAAAGCTTGAAATATATTAAATATATCAGAATCTTTGGAATTTTATTCATCATAGCATGCCTTTTTCTATAATTTTCTGACGGATTTCGGATTTCATTATATTTAAGAGTAATGTTCATCCAATACAAAAAATATAAACGTAGGGTTATATTATAATCATACCCTTACTACACTCAGTCAGTTAAGTCTGTAATAGAAAATTTTAAGTTGAAGTCAACACTTTTCATGAACTTGATAAACAGAAGGAAATTCAAAACTGATCAGAATTATCAAAAAAGAGGCATGTACTTATCTATAAATTCCAAATATTATCCATTCACAGTGAACACAACCATATTTTCATGTTTTTTGAGTACTATTTGTAACTGCTCACTGCAGCATCTATCTTTCATATGGTAACCGAAGTTATGGTATCATGAAGTAAGCCTAAAATTCAACCAACCCCAACTAGCCACCTTTCTTCCACCCTACCGCCAATCTCGACTTCTTCGAGAGAAGCCAGAACAAATAACTTTCACAGCTTTCTGAAGCCTTATTAAACAAATAATCTATCAACACTACACATTGCACTTACAACAACATTATGTATTTATTATAAATTATATTTATTAAAGAAGAGTGCCATTGAAAATTATCCACTTGCAGAGTTTACATATTACTAAAGAATATCTATTTAGCAAAATCAAGTGCGATTCGTAATTTTTATTGTAGCTTCCTTATAGCCAGTAAATCAGAAAAATAATGAAGTGGAAGCGAATGCAAATGGTAATGATTTAATGTTTGCCCTTGGGCACGCTAAACCAATTGCACTCATATGCAATCTCTGCAGGTCTTACCTGTAATTTGGGTTTGGGTGTAAAATGAAAATATTATTACAGATATGGGCAAATGTCTGAAGAAGTAACACTTACTTACTTACTTTCTAAAGTGTAACCTGGAATAACTTCTATACAAAAACCCAACCTTCCGGTGTCTAGGAATTTCGGTTGTCAATATTCATATTAATTATTTATTTTTTTTTTTGTTATTTTGTGTAGGTTCGCAAGAGCTGAGGTCCTTTGCACTATTAAAAATTTAAAACCTGATCCCTACACTTCTTTCGTAATAAACTCAATTGCACTGTAAACCTACCTTATCTATACTAGCTAATAAATACATTCATCCAAATAAATACACTCACTCCACATAAGAGAAACCTAACCATACAAATTTATCATTTACACCAACTTATATACATTGTAGAGTACTTGATATTCCTCTACTCCAGTTTACCCTAATACTACTATTTACAATAAAAAATATTTACAAAAATAATCTAATCGTCTATATATAAAAAGCAACCAACTAATGGTATTTGAATTCAAAAAGAGCCAATTATTATAAATGCTGAAATAAGCCAATTTCTTTTAGCTATTGCACAGTCTTGTTTACGTTTTCAAAGTTATCTCCCAGTGCATCCGTCAAAGTATTAGGCATGCCTAAATTCGCTGTAATTGTTGTATGCTTAGTACATTCAACTAGAATATGCAGAATTGTCACAGGTGAGCTGCAAACCTCGCATATCGGCTCTTTCCCCCCTGAACATATAACCGTGAATTAACATCGTATGCCCGATCGCAGCCTTGCCAGCACTACTTCTTCCCGGCGAGATTCTCGATTTAAAGTTAACCACTTTATTGGTGCACAATTAACTTTTCTTAGTTTATTCGAGAGAGGCGTGGCCTCCTATTCTTTATTCCATGTAGGGAATATATGTTTTTTTTTAAAGAATTTCTCCAATCCAGAGGCGAAACATATTCTTCTTTATTTATTACCAACGTTGCATCTTTGGCGGCTTTGTCAGCGGCTTCATTACGGTTTATTCCAGCATGTCCTGGGATCCATAGGAAGATCATCTTTTTGTGGTTATGTTTGCAAAGATAGATATTTGTCAGTATAAACTGTATTAAAATATTTTTAGAATCAAACTCTGACATATGCCTCAAGTGCACTTTTCGAATCTGTACAGATAATGAACTTATGTTCCGGGCTGTTTAATATATATTCCAAAGCTTTGTTGATTCCATATAGCTCTGCCGTGAAGATACTAGATATGTTGTTTACTGCATACCCATAAGATATATTATTGGCTACAAATTCAGCTCCTACATTAGTTCCAAGTTTTGAACCATCTGTAAATACTTGTTTGTATTCTTTGTATTTGTTGGCAGTTCATATTAGTGGCACAACTCATTGAATTAATCAAACAAAAGTGAGTAAAAAATAAAGTGTGTTCCAATGAGGCTGGGATATCATAGAGAACAGCCGCAAACATATTGACATCTCATTAACGACATTTTCTTGGCTAGTCCGTTAGTAAGTAAGGAGATAAGATAAGGAAATATTGATTATTTAAAACATATCAAATATATATATGATGACATACGGAGATATATTTGTCAAACTATAAAACGAATGACACATTAATAATTTACATTTTTTAAAAAAATAATTAGTTCTATTTTCAAACCTAATTCTAGTTTTAATTTATGGACTGTATTATTTTTAGGAAAATTAATTAATTAAAAAAAAAAGAAAAAAGACACAATGTAATAGACGACAAGCAGACTGTAAAGACATTAATTAATTATTATTTTTATCACAACTTTCCACTAAATACATTTTTTAATTTATTTTTTTACAATTAAGATTAATTGAGGATATAATTATAATCGTTCTGTTTTAGGTCAACAATTACTAACAATTTAACAATGAAATTGTAATTTTTATTTTCTTTTAACTGTTGTACGAGATCATGTCAAATTTTTTCTTAAGTAATTTGAGTTTTAATGAAAATAAGTTTTGAGGTGTACTAAGTCGGAAAAGAGATGTTTTTAAAAATTAGTATGTATGTTGGCATAACTGGAAAACAGAAATTCGAAGGAATTTCATGTAGGTTATAACAAAGGATACGATAGTAAGGTTTTTGTCAAAATCTCTAGACCGGATGTACCTACCAATTAACTGAATTGATTTTTCGTTTTTCTTTTTAATGATTGCTCTCGTAATGACTTTTTCTTTAAACTTGGTATTTCAACTAATCATATTACAAACATTTTTCCGGGAAAATGCATTTAAATGTTGTTTTGCAGAATGGATGGTGATGTTAGGGTATGTCCACAATTGTGCGCTTTCCTCTTCCTCTTCCCTTTCAACTTGCGCTTCCTCTTTCCATTTCAACATGCGTTGCGCATGCTTTTCGAGCATGCCTCTTGAGGCATTCAATTTGTTCTCCACACTTCATCTGTTCAGTGTGCATTTTATCGATAGATTCAGAAGCGGCATTAGCTATTTGTGTAGGTTACCTGTTTTTTGAAAAGTGCCCGAAAAAGAAAAAAATGGAGCAAGCCCTCATCTTATGAAACCATTTGCAACTAACCTTAATGAGGGCTTGCCAAAAAGAGAATTTAATTACAGGCTATCGAGAGCAAGAAGAATCGTTGTAAACCTTTTTTGGCTTGATGGCACCAGCGTTCAGAATTTTTCGTAAGCCTATAGAAGATAAAGTTATTGGACTATGGTTGATATAGTGTTAACTTGTCTTCTGCTTCATCATTTTCTCCAGGCGCAGCCGGATGCAGCAAGAGAGTATTCACCTCCTGGAAGTTTTGATCACGAAGATGAAAGCATTAGTAAAGTTATTTAACCCTTAGCGCCCAAATTTATTTCTAATGTGAATATTTTAAAGTTTTTTTTAGGAACATTAGGTATTAATAAAGCTAATATTATGAAACAACTTTCCCCTCTTTCCCTTCAATAGGTAAAGCAAAATTTACTGTCCTATAAATAGGACACTGGGCGCTGTGATATAATCTCTTTACTCTTCACTCTTTCAAAGAATAAGACATAAGTTTTCATATGCCTAGATTGATTCTTTCAATTTTTTTTTTTTTTAATATAAGGAGATGGTTTAAGAATTATTGATAAATTATGTTCTTAATTTGTAATATTTTGTCAACAAAAAAAAAAACTGAATGTAGTGAACGTATTTACATAAAATATATTTTATACAATGAATCTTTTTTACATAGCAGTTCAATAAAATAACAACGAAATAGACAAAAATTGTGGTTCTCCCTTGTAGTAAAAAAAAGATAACATTAGCGGTGAAATTTATGAAAACATGCTGTGCATAGTGTAACATCACATTTTGAACAAAAAGACAGCGGCTTTCCGGTACAATTGGAATACTGACATCTTCTCTGCTTATCACGTTTTTCAAATATGTCCTTTCCCATCTAATCGTACACTATCTAATACCTTTTTTTTAGAGGTTTGAACAGTGAGTGGTCTTCCGATACTTTTTCGTCCATTATGGCCAAGTTTCAAGTATGGTACAGCAATATTTCTTCTAATATTCTTGATCGGCATTGTTTCCTTATTTATTTTATTATAGAGTATGCAAGTATTGGCTACAGCCATTTCTAAAACCCTCACGAATATTGGCCAATACCACTTTTTACCTCTTATTTGAATTTTGTGTTTCTCGAATAGCCAGTCATGGTGATCAACACCCCTCCCCCATATATTTATCATATAGAGAAATCACAAAAGGCAGTTTTATGGTATTCTTTATGTCTCCTTTTTCACGTCTTGAAACAGATACCAATGGTTCCACAAAATCGTATTAGTTGCAACTGCGACACATGCATTATCGTTCCATTTGAGAACTGTGATTTCATTTTTTTTATCAAATGCAAAATCGTATGCACCTTTACCTCTTTTAGAAAATGTTTTATCTATTTCCAGGGGACAGCACGAAATACGATTTTGTCTAAGTGTTCCGGTAGCTCGAAATCCCAAGTTTTTCAAGTCACATAATAATCTGTGGGATGTAAAAAAGTTATCAAAGAAAACTATATGACTCTTAGGATCGGCAACTGGACTGAGCATCTGTTTCACAACACGACTTCCAAGTGGCATCTTTGTTGATCCTTCTACATCTTTGCCACAATACAAATCAAAGTTATAGCAATAGCCTTCGCTGCCACATAACGCCCAGAGCTTGTAGCCAAATCGAATAGGCTTCCCTCTCAAGAATTGTTTTATTGGATGACGGCCATAGTACCTGACCATCATTTCATCTACTGAGAGATGTTCCTCAAAAATACCAAATTTTTGAAATTTTAAATTTATTTTACTGATTAGATTACGCACTTTGAAGCCACGATCATTTTTATTACCTGCTGCCTCCTTATTATCAGCAAAATGAATCATAATTTTATTTCGGGAAATGCTATTTTTCACAAGGGGTATTCCTAGATCTTCGTCTTCAGACCAATAGTCTCTCTCACTAGAAAGCCTGTGGTAACCAGAAAAAAACAAAAAACCAATAAACGTTTTTATCTAATGCGATTCGACAATTTGGCTTATTTTTTATTTCTTTAGCATATTTCTCGGTTTCAAATTTGATAAAATCAAAAATATCCATAGTTCAAATCTATCTATACGAGTTAGGCCTTGCAACATATTTTCAATACTATCAAAATTACATTTTGCTGCGTTACCTAGGCTTCCAAAACTGTATGTAGGATCTGTTTTCGCCCAGCTTGCTAAAGAATCAGTTTCAGGTTTCTTTTTTCCAGAATAATTATTTTGGTTACCAGGACCTTTGGTACATCTTTTGCGTTTATTTTTTCTGATGATGCCGATTCAGCTTCCTCATTCCTCTCTTCCTTTTCCACATCATTATTAGTATCAGTGATTTCAATTTTGGTAGCTGACATGTTTTCCTCTGCTACATTGAGCTCAACATTTCCTGGAATATCACTTACATCGTCGAATATCAACTTGGACATCCTAGTTCTTCATCGTCAAATCTTTCCTCATCAGTCAGTTCATCAGTATCTGGAGGTAAAGCGATTATATCGGCTTCAATTTCAGCAGAAAGTAAGTATTCTATTGCATTCTCTAATGTAGTGAATATTTTTGTGTGTGACATATTGACCTATCGAAAATGGTACAAAAAAAAAAATTAGTTACCACTTTAGACCAGCGTCCTATTTATAGGACACCTACTTTATAAATAAATAATTCAATTATTTTTTAAATTATCTACGCTAATTATTTTTTTATTTCTTCTAAAACAAGGAATCTTTATAGAATTGAATTGATTTTTTACTTACTCTTCAATGAAGATTTCTAGGAAATAATAGAATATGAAGAATTGAAAACTCTGAAAAAATGGATGTTAACAAGTCCACTACAACAAAGAAAGTGATGGTGGCGGCATTTAACCTCCAAAGAACTGTTACCTAGCATGCAATGACATGGTTATATACAAGAGAAGAAATATTATCATGAACATGTAGTGGCATGCATATTGTCTGTCCTATAAATAAGACACTGGGCGCTAATGGGTTAAGGCACATGGAGGGACGTTACTTCCAGTGATAATGGTATGAGACCTTTACAACAACTACCACGGAACAAGCATCACTTCTCGCACTTTTGTTGGCACATAATTTTGAATTTACATCCCACAAAACTGTTTGCAAGACGATAATCTTTCTATAAAATCAAGTGTCTCTTGATTACAGACATAATCAGAAACACTGCTGTAGGAGATATTATTAATTAATAATCATAGTTGAATAATATCAATTACTAATAAAATTATTATTAAAATAATAATTAAATAATACTTAAAATTATTTGTATAATACATAACCTATAAAAAATCACATAACACCTAGCGAAATCAACAAGACGTATAGAATGTTGAACGAAAATGTAAGTAGTTTTATTCATGTGCGCTGTGGTTGCGTCATGAAAATAAAGGACCAATTCAACTTCCATGAGGTATGCAATAACGCATGCCTTTCTTGCAAGAAAAGTTGCACCAGTGTGGACATACCCTTAGGCTTTCATGTCATCTAATTAAGGTTATTTCAATCTATTATACGATTCTATCATCTACATAATATAAACAAGAATTTAATATTAGGCCGAAATTCTGAGTGTGAAGAAAATTGGTTTGCCGGAAGTAATAAATTTTTCATATTTTAAATGCACACATATTTATCTTCAGTTATTTGTGAAATTTGTGTGTAGCTAGTAATCGTATAAATAACAAATCATAAATCAAAATTATGTAAATTGCAGTAAAAGAAAAACGTGAGGAAGTTTCACATTATTTTTTTTGCCCGCAAGGAGGGGGTATCTGTTGCATGCAGTTACTTGGGGAGTAGCGACCCCACAGGTTACCACAGCTCAGTACTCGATGCACGTCATCAGAACAGTACACAACACACTTAAGCTACATACACTCTACACTTTACAGACAAGGACACAAAGCACAAACTAGCGTAATTGGGAAAGCCAAGGGAGAAGGAAGGGATTAGCTCAGTGGTAGCTCGCTGGACTAGCAACGCAAAGATCCTGGGTTCGAATCCAGCATGCTGCCCTTAGATTTTTTCTTCTTAGCCGCTTCTACAACTCACTGGCCGATGATGTGCAGTGTTCTCCGTATCTAGAGAATGCTGCTTGGAAGCCGGCTGTACATTGGAGAAAGCTCCGGGGAGCACAATGGATGTTTCAGGTCGCAGTGCAATAATCCCCTACAATAATCTACAATCTACTTTTCTTTTCTTTTTTTGAAGTATGAATCATCTAATGTAATGTTAATCCCTTTTTATTCAGGCGGACTTAACGCCCAGCTACCAAATTAGGTGACATGGACGGTGGCGGAAACACCGCTAATATAAAATTTAACACTTGAACTAAGGTCTTCTCATTTACAAGTTCGTGCTCATAACCACTACACCAACACTCCCCCCCACCTAGGAATTATCTTAGAACTAGTTCTCCCTGTTATTACTCACTGTTAAAACTACTTTCTCAAAATCATGTTTTTAATAAAAGTGTTAGATATGTATATGTGCAGTTAGCATTCCAAATGTAAAGAGATTAATCGCAGGCCGTTTTTTTAAGAAAATCACTGATAAAGTAGAGAAACAAAATAACAATTACTTTTTTAGTTGAAATGTGTTTGATATGGATGTGTTATAGTAGCTTGTGTGTTAGTAGTAGTAGTTGGTGTAGCACGAGCGGTTTAGTAAAGGGGCTTGTAAGTACATATATGTTTAAGAGAGAAGTATCAGAAATAAGAAAGCAGTCACCACTGCTAACAATAAATATATTCTAATAAAATAATAACTACAAGATATTTGCAAAGAAATTATTAACTTATTAATATGCACTGATGCTAAAAGAGCGAAAAACAAGTGTTCTGCTTTTGAATGTCTAGCCAAGACTATATTGAAGGAATGTCTTCTAATTGTTCGTTCAAATCCTCGCCTGTGAGAAGAAGGGGTAGACAATGTTATCAAGGTTCATGAACTCTTCCTGTAACAGTACTTTTTCTACCTGGGTTACCCTTTTTTGCTAACAATAAATATATTCTAATAAAGTAATAAGTACAAGTTATTGCAAATATATTGTGGAACTGTACTGATTCTGAGACAGCGATTCCTGAAGTGTTCTGCTTCGATGTCTACAACAAACTATCTTGTTTGAAGGCAGAATGCAGACTGTTCTTGAAGGAATGCCCTCTCTAACGGGAGATTTTCTCTTACAAAGCAGTTGGCCAAGTGGCATTGTTATTTTCCTAACGGATTCCTGTGCCTTTGTCTCTTTAGCAGCAATGACCTTAAATTATAGTACCTGACTCTAAAATACATTATTTTTGCCAAAATTATTTCACTTAAAATATTTTTCAAAACTATTTATTTTTACATGAATAGATTTTGTCTGAAAACTTTGTTTCAGATGGTATTTAAACAAAACGTGCTGCAAATTTTCTTCTTAAGATATTATGTTCATCTCATACGCACAAATATACTCTCGTGTATTCGTTGAAAAATAGATTTTTTTTTTTTATGGAACCACAAAACAACTATTTCTGCTGAAAACGCAATTTTGAAAATTTGACAAATCGTAATAGTCTTTCAGCTGCAATAGAAAATAAAAACTAAAGAAAAGTAAAATAACAATTTAGTGATGTTCTCCATTAGGTTCCCTTGAACGGTTCCAAATAAACTTCCAAGAATAAAGTGATCTTAAAAAGATAGATCCGTTTAATAAAGGCAAAGACAATTAAACTGAATAAGTTGTTATCCATTAATTTGAAAACATGGAAATCGTAACCAAGTCACTAATAATAAAATAAACTTTAACATTATAAATGAATTAGTTGAAGTTAGCGCCACTTTAACATTAACTTGGTTTCTGTTACAAGTATGTTCAAACGATGCGTGGTGATACTGTTGAAAGTAGAATGAGCGCAATCATTGAATTCTATTCTAAGCTTTAGTAACCTTATTTTTAGAAATGATCCAAACCAGGGTGTTTCCCATGGTGCAAAGAGTTTTTAAAAAATGGTTGTCGTTTATAATTATTTATTTATTTTTTTTTATTGGCCCAGCAATCTATTCACTGTAAGGTTCTGCAGAAATTCATATTAGAGAAGATTTTGGTTTGTATCTATTTACAGAGATGTGTAACATGGATTTGTTAACAGATATATTTAAAAATACTGAGTAATAACAAAATATAGTTTGACCTAAATAGCAATATTACTCTTCAATACTGAAAATAATACTACATTACTTAAAATTACATTATTTTTATTTTAAAAAAATTGTATAATAACAGTTAGTGTGTTTTTTTTTCTTTCTCTTAACGTAAGAGGAAGGAAGATTTGCGATCTTGTCTAATGTTTCAAATTGAGTCTTTACGGGAAATACACATTTTGACGTCACCTGGATAAAAAGGTGAAAAAAGATATATTTAGTGAATGGTCCGTATGATTTTGTAAGATATATAGAATATATGTATACATAGACAGAGAGGATGTGAGTGTGAGCGAGACAGTGCATGTGTGAGAGAGAGAGAAAATCTCAAAAACGTTAATTTTTCTCCAAACTCCGATATAATTAGGATCCTATGACTTAAATAGTAAGATTTGCTAGAATTTCAAATTTGAAGAAAATAGGTTAATTGAAAATGCGACTTCACAGAGTAGGTTTTTTGAGTTTTTCGAAATTTACTCGAAAAGAGATACACCATTTTTATGAAAGCTGGAAAGCTTAGGGGAGAAACATAAAACTATGACTTTTATTTGAAACATTATTCTGGTAAAATTATTTTAGAGTTTTCTATAGGGTATCTATTAGTAAAACTCAAATTTGAACTACTTTTTTCTAAGGAGCTAAAGCAAAGAGCGGCACCATGCAATGTACTCACTTAGATAAACTTACAAAATCTCTCCAACATTATCACTTTCTCTTATTCTTAGTAGGAGAAAGTATTGCAATCTTATAACATTTTCAAGAAATATTAAATTATTCTTAACAAATTATGTTGTAAAATTCTCATATAATCTGGAGTCAAGTTATTAAATTTAATTAATATAACTTCTTTAATAGTAATTTTGGGGGAAAAAAAAATCTGGTGTGAAACACTCAAACAACTTTCTCTTACTCCAGTACTCAAAATTATAATTGACAAATTTTATAGTTAGTGTACCAAATTTAATGAAATTCGTCGAAAAGTGAAAACACTGTCCAGTAAAACTGTCCGGTTTACTAATTTCCTTGAAACTCGGAATTTGGGTCATATATTAATTTCTAGTTATTTCAATTTGGATGACAGAATTGTATAATCAACTGTGATAGCATTTTAAAGAAAAACATAACCCCCCTCCCCCAAAAGTCCCCTTAAATGAATTTATCAGGGGAAAAGTTTCAAATAAAAGTTGTAGCTCTTTATATGTATAGTTAACAACGCTGGTTTAAAGAAAATCGTTGGAGCCATTTTCGAGAAAATACCAGAAAACTGAAAATTATATTTCAGTAAAAACGCACTTCCGGTTATCTATTTTTTTCAAACTCGGAATTTCAACAACATATTTAATTCTAATTAACATTATTTAGATGACAGAATTGTCTAATATACTGAAACTGAAATAGCACTTTAGATGAAAACCTAACCCCACCCCTCCCCCAGAAGTGCCCTTAAATGAATTTTTCCTGGAGAAATGTTTCAAATAAAAGTTGTAGCTCTTTGTATGTGTAGTTGATATATAACAAGTTTAAAGAAAATCTTCGGAGCCATTTTTGAGAAAATTGCAAAAACGTAAAAAAAACAACTAGTAAAGTGGTACTTCCGGTTGAGGAATATTGACACATAACGCACCGTCAGATCCCATGGTGATACCTAAACGTAATATCAAGTTTGAACTTTCTACGATTTTTCGTTTTTGAGCTATGCTGTTCACATACATACACACACACAGACACACACACACACACACACACACACAGACCATTCGCTAAAAACCACTTTTTTGGACTCAGGGGACCTCAAAACGGATATTTCCGGTGAAAACTCGATATCGAAAATTTGACACGATTACAATACTTCCTCTTACTAGGAGTAAGAGAAAGTAATAACAAGTATAACAACAAAAGTATTTTATACTATGTTGTGGTGGTGGTTGGTTCCGCAGAGCTGGAAAGCATCACAGACATTTTGCATCTGATATAGTGGGAGTACCTAAATAGAATATTATATAAACATCAGAGATATTTTCCGTAATAGCCTGCTTCATTTTTTGGTCATCGACCGGTTTCGGGCGTTCGCCCATCTTCACGATGGAATTGTCAGACAGTGTGACAACACAGACTTGCGCAGAGCAAATTCAGTTTATACACTGACTGGACTTTTTAATTGTTTTTTAAAACTAAACTCTTAAACTAGTTCAAAGGGACTTATGGTCATGGAAGCTGGGTGGGAAAGGAACACATGTTTGACAATTAAAAAATCAGAATAACTTAAAAATTAAATCAAATAACGATTTCAAGCTAACACCATGTTAAAACTAAGGGCAACTGACAGTCAGTGTATAAACTGAATTTGTTCTGTGCAAGTCTGTGTTATCACACTGTCTGACAAACGCTTCCAGAAGATTGGCGAACGCCCGAAACCGGTCGATGACCACAATATGAAGCAGGCTATCACGGAAAATGTCTCTGATATTCTATACTATCTTCTCTGATAGCCAGGCCGCACTATTTCATGGGTCACGGGGAGTTCAATTCTAAGCTTTTCTACTTGGGACTGAAAGATTCCCCAAATTGTGAATGCAATCACCGGGACACAGTGTATCACGTTCTCTTCCGGTGTCCTCTCCTCGACGAGGCTAGAATCCATATGGAATTCAAGCTGACAAGTAGGGGGGAGAACTGGCCGGGAGAATGTAAAGAACTGATAAAAAATGCAATGAATTTCGAAGACTTTGTCGAGTTTGCTCAAGAAGTTGCGGTAATAAGAAGGACTAGACGGATAAATAGAGGTCCGCCTCCCCGTGGCAGGGACGGTAACTTGTCTACCTCGTAGATAAGGCCAAGTGGCCATAGGCACCGGTTTTGGCGCTATGCGCTAGGTACGGTGGCTTAGAGTGTGTTTAATAATAATAATAATAAGCCAGGCCGCACTAAAGGCTTTAGAAGCGAACTTCATCAGGTCAAGAATTGTTAAAGAATGCCGCGACACATTTAGAATCTCTGGCAAACCACAATAGCCTTTTGCTGGGTTGGGCGCCGGGACATAAAGGCATTGAAGGTAACGAAGAGGCCCACAGATTGGCGAAGAAGGGCGTGGTCCAGAGCCTTTCTGCGGCAACATCTCTTACAGAACTGCTTGTGGTGCCATTGAAAAATGGCTAACACGCAAACCCACATTACATTGAAAAAATATTGCGGGGCTGAGCACTCTTAAGATTTTCTTGGAAGGCCCCCGTAAAGACTCACACAAACTATCTCTTCGGCAGAACGAAAGTGGAGCTAAAGAGGATTACTGTCCTAAATACAGGGCATTGTCTTTTATGGAAACATCTGCATAATATGGGTCACTCTGCGGACCCACTTTGCAGGAAATGCGGACAAAAGGATGAGACATCGTTTCACCATCTTGGTGAGTGCGTACACTATGTTCGCAGACGATTCCTGAATTTTGGCGTCCACAATTTGGAGCCGAAGGCGGGATCAGAAATTCTACTCGCCTCAGCCTTGGCGTTTGTTAATGATACAGGACTGATGTGAAGCGTTTATAGGAGTGCACAATGGGCCAAGCTGAGGTCTAAGTGCTGAACCTCCGAATTTCTAGATTAGATTAAATTAGATTCTATACTAAATTGCTATAATCGATTTGTTAGTACACAACTCCGTAAAGCTAATATTGACGAAAACTATTAGATAATTATAACAGTATTATTTTTAGACCAATACTGCAATTAGAATCTACTGCGTGCCAAATATTCTGGTAATCTTACAGTGTAGAAGCCAAACATACTAAACACTCTTTTAAAACCATGTATTGAAAAGTAATATTTTTTTCGCACACCCACACACAAACACGTACACAACGCATGCACATACGCCCACAAGGATTTGAAAATATCTTTTTTTTAGTAAAAAAATATCACATTCTATTTTTATAAAATCTACAATCGACAATTACGGTTAATAAATATTCTTAAGTTTTACTTCATTACAATTTTCACTATAAAGAAAGTTATTGTAATCCAAGACAAAAAATATGTTCATATAATTCTCTCATTATGGAAACAAAAATTTTTCCAAAACTCTTATTGCTGAAAATCTGGTCAAATATTCGAAATGAAATTTTCTATTTGAATGAATTGGAATATGAAAATGTCATAGGAACTGCTTCGCACCGTTATATCCGAGATAAGACTTTTGATAAAAAACTACACGATTTGGGATACCACCTCTTACGCGTCAACACACCTTTTCCAGCATGTGTTCTTTCCTCGAAGCATGTATAGCATCTTCTGCGTTTCACGTTGGATGACATCCACGGAGTCAAACTGGCGACCCTAAAATTTCATTTTAATTCAAGGAAAGATGAAGACGTTACAGGCAAGAGCCCAAATCCTGGCAGGGCAAAAGCTCAATACCGAAGAAGGTAAAACAAATTAGGAGCATGTTCATGGTCATCTTTGTTTTTAAGTTTGCGGGATCTCCAGCATGAAATTGTCCCCGAGGGATATACTGCTAAATTTAAGTGAATGTTCCGAGACGTCTGAGGGAGGAGATTCGTCGCAAAAGTCCTGTAATGTGGCAGGAAGGCAAGTAGATGCTCCATCATGATAATACATCTGTTCAGAATTCATACAAGGCGAAATAACATGGTTGTAGCTTCTCATGCCCGTATCGCCAGATTTGGTTCGCTGTGGATTTCTACTGTTCACCAGAATGAAAATGCAGTAGAAGGGTTGCCGGTTTGGCTCCTTGGAAGCATCTAGGAGCTTTCCAATATATATAAAGACAGTGTGTCTGTTTATTTGTGCCATTATATTATTATTTTTTTTTAATTTAAGGCGCGTCAACATCTATGGTCATTGGCGCCCGGAGCCTTCTCAGTGCACGCCGACCTCCGGACAGTGTTCGCTCGTTACAGACAACACTGACCATCACCGGACAGTGAACTGTAGAAGCACCTGGGAAGAAAAAATCTAAGCGTAGCATAGCTGGACTCGAACCCGGGTCCTCCGCGTGGGAGTACAGTACGCTAACCATTTAGCTATTCCCTTCCCTTATTATATTAATGAAAAACAATTCTTTATAGTTTCCTATTTTAAAATAAAAATTCTACAATTTCCTAAGAATTCTAAGTTATTTAGTAGAAACAATTCATGTCGGTTAGTCCAACACCCTCAATTTTACCAAAGCACAAAAATACTCGGCAAGAAAAGATAACAAAGTTAATTTAATTATTTATTTCTGAATGGCGCTTTAATCCATTTTTTCTCTTATTCTTTGCTGGAAATAATTTGCCAATCATTTTTCGCTTTTTGTTTTTAATTTAAAGGGCGTTAGCAGCTATGGTCACTGGCACTCGGAGCCTACTCAGTGCACTGCCAGCCTCCCGGCAATGTTCTCTCGTTACAGACAACATTCTCCATACCAGACAGTGAGCTGTAAAAGCTTCTAGGAAAAGAAATTCTAAGGGCAACACGGCTGGACTCGAAACCGGGAGCTCCGCGTGGGAGTCCAGTGCGCTAACGGCAATCATTGTTGCATTGAATAAATAAATTATCATGAGAAGAGTTATCTTCCGATGAACAAGTAATTAATTACTGAACAAATCTGCACCAACTTACAATACCATTAGTAACAATAAAATTAATATAGTTGAATTAGAATAATGCAATTTTTTTTACAGATTAACCTAACAAGAAACTCTAAGAAAGTTGTGTATAGTTTTGTTTGACACATTGTATAGATAGGATCTGCAAAGCATTCTCCATTGTGGTGACATTTGTATTACGCTTGGCTGAACTCACTACTGTTTAACTCCTTAAGTTGAAGATTAGGAGAGAAGTAAGAGTGCGTTTTGTGTGTGTGTGTGATTGTCAGAAAGTTGTGCACTAGGTTTAAACAAATTCAACGTTTAAGCTCCATCCTTTTATGTAAGAAATGTTGGAATTTAGATATCACACATTTTGAAGCAATTATTTAAGAGTTCTAAACATTTACTCATCTATCAGGGAGAAAAAAAGATTAAATCTTCATAGCACTTAATTCAATAAATATCATTAGTCAATTAATTTTTTACCGTAAAAGAATTAGTGCGGGGAAGGGCGCGTATAAATGAATTTCACCCATCCCAAAAGTTCTTCAACTTCAGCGTCAGCACTTAGAAAAAAAAAACTCGTTGAATGTTGAACTCGTTCCAATAATTTGTTTTGATTCATGACGTAACTTAATTATAAAATGGATTTTCAATAAATATTTTTAATCTTTATTTTTTTGCCCTTTAAAACAGTATTTCAGCTTTATAGGGACAAAAATATTTTTATGTTTTCAATTTATTTGTTAAAACTTAACGGAGTCATTTTCTTTTGAAAATAGAGTTTGACAATATTGTCCTTTTTTCATAAGCTATGGTATCTTGGAACAAGAGAAAAACACAATTTGTGCAATTGGCAGGTCCAGAGAGTTATCTTTACAAATCATTACTAATTTTCAAACGTAATTGTAGAATAAAGGAATTTAGTATTTGATCCATAATAGCCAAAGTTTTCATGCGACCAACAGATCAGCGAATCACATATAAGTGAAAGTTACATATGGAAATTATTGTATGTAGAAAATAAAACAGATAATATGGTCGCCTTAAACATGGCTGCTGTAGTGGAAAAACGAAATGGAAAAATAATAGTTTTGGAAAATAACTTGTGAAAATTAGATACTTCAAATAGTGTATTTAGCCAGGTATACTACAATCTAGGTCAATGCAAACCAAGTGACAAAGGCGCAAGAATCCGTTAAATTAATACAATGCCACATGGCCAACTGTTTTATAAGAGAAGGCATTCTTTCGGACAGTCTGCATTCTTCTTTCAAAGCCAGAAACACTTACTTCAGGAATCGCTCTTTTAAACTTATGCCAGTGATAGAGATTTGCCTTTATTCTAGATCATTTATTAATCATAGTTTGTTGTAGACATCGAAGCAGAACACTTGTTTTTCGCTCTCTTAGCATCAGTGCATATTAATAAGTTGATTATTTCTTGCAAATAACTTGTAGTTATTATTTTAATAGAATATATTTATTGTTAGCAGTGGTGACTACTTTCTTCACTCTCTTAAACATATATACTTACAAGCCCTTTTACTAAACCGTTCGTGTTACACAGCCTATCAGCACATATACAACACAACATCAGCCAAAAAACATTTAATTGCATACAAATTTCTTTTTAAATTGCAACATTTCAATGTTTTTAATTGGGCTGACAAGAAAAAATGTTGTTAACGGTTCTACTCGTATACCTGAGTGGATTTCTGTTAAAAGCCACAATACTTGTGTAGTTCGAAACTAAACAGACAGATTCCTTAAAAAACAGAGAGATGCCTTAAAAAACAATCAATTTTATCATTTTTTTGGAAATGTTCAAAATAAAACTTATATGTTCTACTCTGTGCACGACGGATTCCATGTTTAAAGAAATCATTTCCAAGTTTTCAGTACAAATGTTCAAAATAGAACAATACTTTAAGAGAATGACTTTTTTTCGGCCACCATAAAAAAATACTATTAGTTGGAACAATATATAAAGGTATTAGGGGATTATGTTGAAAAAAAATCTAATGTGAAACACTCACACAATTTTCTCTTACTCCAGTTCTCAAAATTATAATTGACAAATTTTATAGTTAGTGTAAGCAAATTTAATGAAATACGTCGAAAACTGAAAAAAAAAAAACTGTTCAGTAAAAGCGGCACTTCCGGTTTACTAATTTCCTTGAAACTCGGAATTTTGGCTATTTATTTATTTCTAACTAATTTGTTTCGGTTGATAGAATTGTATAATCAAGTAACTATGATAGCACTTTAGAGAAAAATATAAACCCACCCGTCCCTTAAAAGTGCCCTTAAATGAATTTTCCCAGACAAATGTTTTAAATAAAAGTAGTAGATTTTTGTATGTTTAGTTTATGTAGAAATGTTTCCAGAAAATCGTTGGAAGCATTTTCGAGAAAATCGCGAAAAAGTGAAAAAAAAAAAAAAAAAAATCATTTAGTAAAGTGGTAAAGTAAACGCACTTCCGGTAATTCGATTTTTTTTCAAACTCGGAATATTAACAACATATTTAATTCTAATTATGATTATTTAGATGAGAGAATTGTTTAATAAACTGAAATAGCGTTTTAGAGGAAGCCGTAACCTAATCTCACCATCAAAAGTATCCTTAAATGAATTTTTTCCGGTGAAATGTTTCAAATAAAGTTCTAGCTCTTTGGATTTGTAGTTGATATACCAAGTTTCAAGAAAATCGTTGGAGGCATTTTTGAGATAATCGTGAGAAAATGTTAAAAAAAACAAAAAAACAAATTGTAAAGTGGTACTACTTCCAGTTGAGGAATTTTGACAGATAACGTACTGTCAGATCCCATGGTGAAACCTAAACGGAATATCAAGTTTCAACTTTCTATGGTTTTTCGCTTTTGAGCTATGTTGTTCACAAACATATAAACACACACACACACACACACGCGTACACAGACCAATTTCTAAAAACCACTTTTTCGGACTCAGGGAACCTCAAAAAGGATATTTCCGGTGAAAACTCTATATCCAATATTTGACACGATAATAATACTTCCTCTTCCTACTGTAAGATAAACTAAAAATTATTGTGTTGCATTGTAAATAGTAAATTTTAATATAAAATTATTTGTTAGAAACTTGGTGAGAATCGGTTAAGAAAGAAACATTCATTATGCCAACGTTACGACAGAGTTTCCTGCCTTTATCATTTAAAAAAAATCATTTAGTAAGGTGGTAAAGTAAACGCACTTCTGGTCATTCGATTTTTTTTCAAACTCGGAATATCAACAGCATATTTAATTCTAATTAAGATTATTTAGATGACAGAATTGTCTAATAAACTGAAACAGCACTTTAGAGGGCAAACTCGCCCCACCCTCCACCAAAAGTGGTCTTAAATGAATTTTTCCCAGAGACATGTTTCAAATAAAAGTTGTAGATCTTTGTATGTGTAGTTGATATAACAATTTTGAAGAAAATCGTCGGAGCCATTATTGAGAAAATCGAAAAATGTGAAAAAAAAAAACAATTAGTAATGAGGTACATCCGATTGAGGAATTTTGACAGATGACCTCCTGTCAGATCCCATGGTGATACCTAAACGGAATATCAAGTTAGAACTGCTGCGATTTTTAATTTTTGAGCTATGCCGTTCAAATACACACACATACACACACACACACAAAGATCATTTTCTAAAGACCTTTTTTTTGGACTCAGGGTACCTCAAAACGGAGATTTCCGATGAATACTTGATATCGAAAATTTGACACGATTACAATACTTACTGTTACTAGGCTTAAGAGTAAGTACAAATGTATTCAATTATATGATCATTTGTTTCTATATTTTTTGAATGAATTTCGTATCTCACACAAGTTTATTTATTAATAGAAGTAACATTAAAAACAAATTTATTTTATTTATTAATTAATTTTTAGTTTGACCAGTATTTTTTTACTTTCACTTACAAGGAAAGGTGACCATGAATTTTCACCGGAAATCCATGTTATGAGGTCCCCTGAGTGTGAAAAAAAAAAAGATTTTAGCGAATGGTGTGTTGTTTGTGTGTATGTGTTGTGAGCAAAATATCCCAAAAACGAAAATCAACAGGAAGGGGAAATATATAAAAAAGTTTATATTTTTTTTAGTTTTAGCGATTTACCGGAAATGGTTCCAACGATTTTCTTTAAATATCGTACTGCTTCTACTTACAGAAAATACCGATCATTTTTATTTGTAACATTTTCCAGAAGAAAACTGATCTTTGAATGCTTCTGGTGGAAAATTTGTATTATGTTTTCTTCAATACGTATTGGAAGAGACATTCCTCCTAGGAAGAGAAAATCAAAGAGCCGCAATGCCTGGAATCAAACTCGGAACTTCCGCTTTCCAGCACAAGGCGCTACCATTGAGCTAATCCCATCCCAATACAAGTATTGTAATTGAGTTAAAAAAATCAAATATAATTTTTTATTAAACAACTGTTAAAACACAACCAGTTTACATAAAATGAGCCAACAGCAAAATATTGTATAAATATTTACAAAATAACATACCAAGGCATTGAAATTAAGGAAATTTATACTAAATTAATATCTATATTTACTAATTTACTAAGGATCACTTTACACAACGAGATGATGGTTAGGTGAGTAAATAGTGGTTAGTTGAGTAGTTTGTATGTATAAGGAATATTGCTGGTTTGCAAAATAATCGTTTGACGTCAAAACAATATCAGCTGGTAGAGGGAAAGATGAACCCAACCACGTATCAATGCATTCTATAAAAAGATTTTTACAAACTTTACATCTCACGGAACATTTTTTTTAAAGATTTGTAAAATTATTTTTACATTTTCCTATCTTTGGAGAAATATGGGCACAATACAAAATTTAAAAACTTGGAATAAAATAAAAGTGAATTCAACATTGTAGAATTATTGGTACTACCCACACTTCTACCACCGCTTACCCCTTATGCATAACCTCCTGCCCGTAGATCTCTATCCCCCGCCCAATAAAAAACGACAAATAACCCCGAACCGATCTATTTATTATTATGCCGGATGCCTGATGGCGTGGGACCTAAGCCTATGTGGCTTTTATCCCCCCCCCCCGATGACCCCATATCACCCCCTTAGATAAGCTCCCCGGTAGTAGCTTACAGTACAATATCCCAAGATCCAAACCCAACTCCCCGGCAATCCTGCGAGATTGGTGCCCTTCCAAAATACTTTTCCCTGACTCCGTCGTCGCAATTCTTACAAATGGGACTAGACGTCCGTCTCCCTGTTAAACAAGTGACTAGACACCCAAGTGTGTCCAGTCACTACCCCCACCAAGGTCCTCAGACCTGTCCTACTGAGGGACAGGAGATACTCCGAAATTCCCTGCTTATTTACTTTTATAAATCTTTTAGCTTGGAGGCACCCCTGCATGTCCCCCCAGCATTTCTCCAAGACTCTCATCTCCCAAAGTCTAATCTGTTTGTCACGAAACTTCTTTGTGACGGCAAGGGCTAGTTCAGGACCACAAAATGGTAATGATGATCCCTCCCTAGCCAACTGATCAGCCCTCTCGCTGTTCTCTCTTCCCGCATGTCCTGGTATCCAATAGAGACGCATTTTACCCCTCCGAGCGGAAGCATTAAGCCTTCTCCTACATGCTCCTAGTTTTGAGCCCCCCCCCATGGCTTACTCAAAGCCCCAAGTGCTGCCTAATCGAACCGATCTAACTTTGAACGCAATACCAAATCCGTTTGTGAGTGTCGTCTAGCTACAGAAACACTGTATATCACCCATTAGTTACAATTTTTGTCCTAACATTAAATTCTTATTAATATTATAACCGGCAAGTAAGGGATTAGATCAGTGGTTAGCGTATTGAACTCGCATGCGAAGGCCTCGGTTTCGAGTTAAGCCCTTACATTTCTCTTCCTCATTCAGGACAGCTCACTGTCCGGTGATGGACAATGTTGTCTGTAACGAGAGAACACTACCGAAGGCCGGCGGTGCATTGAGAAAACTCCAGGCGCAAATGACCATAGATATCGATGGTTCTTAAATTTAGCAAAAAAAAAAATTACAAACTGTAGGTCGTATAATATGGTAGTTTAAAGCAAAGCTTTACATCACCCCTTCACCTCAAAAACCCCTTTAAATGGATTTTCCCGGAAAAATGTTACAAATCAAAGATATTGTTTTGTTTATTTATGATTTGTTGTAATATTAAGGTTAAAGAAAATCATTGGCCCCTTTTTTTGAGACAATCGCCAAAAAAAAGTGTGAAATCTATTCAGTAATGTGTAGCTTTTGGTTCATAGATTTTGATGAAAATCTTCTTGTTGCGTCTTCTAGTTGCATCTAAACGAAATATCCAGGTTTCAGCATTCTATGATTTTCCGTTTTTGAGTTATGACCCCTCACCCCTCCACACCAACACACTAACAATCTGTAGAAACCTCTTTTTCTGACTCAATGGACTAAAGTGTATTTCAACGGACTAATTTCGAAAATTTGTCTCGATCGTAATACATCCTCTAGCAAGGGTAAGAAAAAAAAATAAAATAGTTTAAAGGAAGTAAATATAATAATTGATGATTACTTTTATTTATTTATATATATAAACAAGTAAGGAAACTCTAAAAACTCTAAGTGATCTAATTCTTCATGGAAGGCCTATTGGGAAAGATAGGAAATCGAATGAATGCTGTGGTAAGACATCAGTGTGAAGAGGTCAGGTCGCAAAGGAATTCTTTATTATATCTTCTAGGAAAAACGATTTCTCTCAGGAAATCCATATGATTATTCTCGCTTGCTCTTGTTTTTTATTTTTTTTTGTGTTAGAGAAAGAATTATGCACTCTTTCTCCCACTGCAGTAAAATAAAACAAAATGGAGAAACGTAATAAATGTAGCACAAATAATTTAATAAATCTAATTTTTTTTTTTTTTGACTAGAAAGTATAAAATATATTAAAGTGTTGCCTGTCAGCACTATTTCGAAGGTTGGCTGAATTAAATCTGATATGAAACACTCACATGACTTTATCTTACTGTTTTTTTTTTTTTTTAGTTTTTTTTAGGAGTTTCTCAATGTTGAGGGTTTCCTCAACCAAATATTTATTTTAATTTCAGCCTCCAACTGGATCTATCTTCTTCTCTCAATCCGTAACCGTTTCCGAGAGGACGTCATGTATCCACTTTTCCCTGGGTCTGCCCAGTCTTCTTCTTCACCCGGCTACCCAGTTCTCTAGGATCTCTTTTGCCATTCTTCCATTCTTTTTTTATGGCCATACCATCCAAGTCTTGTTTCTTTCCACCTTCTGCGCCACATTTTGTTTTTTTGAATCGTTTATTTTCTTTTATTTTTTAAGTTTCTTACGCTTTCAAGCCTTGATATTCATGCTGCCCTTCTCCAATAATCCAACTCGATAGCTAAAAGATTTTTCCTTAAAGCCTTATTAAGCCCTCCATAGCGGCACATAGTAATTATACCTTGTACAAGGATACTATATGATTAACTTTTTGCTACTCTGTTGTTAATACAGTTATATACAAATGACAAATTTTCTTTTTTGTATCCTAACCTAAATGTAAAGTTGGTGGTGAGGTTACATGTACGTACCCAAGCCAGGTGAAAACTGTGATTACACTAATATTTATTTATGTGATATTTGCCAAAATTAATCACCAATAATTGATGTAGTATAATCGTTTATTATGATTCCTATGGTATATAGTAGATGCCTTGAAGAGGGCGGAAGTTAGTTTGGAGATTTTTGGAAGTTAGAGCTCGAATTACTAACACGGAATTTATAAAACTAGACTATATTTTTACAGTAATTTAAATGTGAGAAGTGGTAACTATTAACATGAAATACTTAGATAATTTAAAGTTAAAATAACAAATAATTTAAGATGATTAAAATAAATAAACTAAGATGCACAATTATGAAAATAAGTATAAGTAAAACCTGTATAGGGACGCGGAACTGCTGCTCGTATAATGATGTACTCGTGTATAATAATCCCCTCTTCCAGTGGGGCGAAGTTTATATTAGTGTTACTCACACACTGTCAGATGTGTAAGCAACACTCACACCAAGACATCTCTCCTAGTGTGCGACCTTGGTTAGTTCGGTGACCAGTGATTTAGGTCAGTGGCCAGCTTTATCGGTGCTTGCTTTGATGTAAAGTATTGACCCTTGTATTGAAAAGGGTTTCGTTTGTTTGGCCGCGGCCTTGTCTTGAAGACAGCGGCCGGCTAGGCCACTAGTTATAAATTATCCTTTATTCCTGCCATCCTTTGTGAAGATAGCAGCTGGTTGGAACCACTTTGACATTGCTATGACTTTGATATCATTGCTATGACTTTGATATCATTGCTATGACTTTGATATGTCATTACGTCAAGATTAACTACTGTCCTTACAACACTTTGATCTTAACCAAATGATCTTAGTAGTTTGGGCAAGGGGTATGTGGCGTCATCATCGCCCACCCTTCGGGGTGCAATCTGCCTTTGGCTCTACCTGTTGGGGAATCCCTCACCCCGACCAATCCTATCCTGATCCTTTCCCCTTGCAGGGTTTCCTGTAAGTATCCTAGGTTACTGAACCCCTGATTGTGAGGCAATGGAAAGGAATCAGTAGATGGAATCTGTAGATCCATCGGTCATGCGAACAGTCACGCTAGCTCGTTAAAGTGGAAATACTGAACTACGGCTGTAAGTACCAGTTTCCAAGCTAATTGCTTGCAATTGAGGTTGGATTCGTAATGGTCGTGTTTTAAGCAACAACTCAAATGACCGAGATCATGAATTGAGCGGGAGGAGACTGGCAATATAAACGAAAACACCCGGTGCCAGTTCGTAGCTGGAAGCGCATTTGCTTGGGTGTGCACGGTTCATCAGAGCCGGCTAGGGGATGCCTTGCCTAGCTTCTGGGAGTGAAGTTGACCACTTTGTGGGATCACTTTGCGCGCTGGTATCTCAACGCGTATCTCAACCTGCCCTTATATGGGTCAAGCGGGGGTATGCCTAGGCACTTCCGCCATGGAGAGGTATTGCACTAACAGTCTCTACAAGGTGGTGACATCCCCCTCTTATTAAACGATCCCGTTGCTTGCAACGGAGGGACTGGTAAACCCGAGAACCCTTGGCCGCGGTCTTGTCTTGAAGACAGCGGCCGGCTAGGCCACTAGTTATAAATTATCCTTTATTCCTGCCATCCTTTGTGAAGATAGCAGCTGGCTGGAACCTCTTTGACATTGCTATGACTTTGATATGTCATTACATCAAGATTGAACTACTGTCCTTACAACACTTTGATCTTAGCCAAATGATCTTAGTAGTTTGGGCAAGGGGTGGAAGTACCAGTCCTCTACGTATCAGAACTGAACTACGGCTGCAAGTACCAGTTTCCAAGCTAATTGCTTGCAATTGAGGTTGGATTCGTAATGGTCGTGTTTTAAGCAACAACTCCAATGACCGAGATCATGAATTGAGCGGGAGGAGACTGGCAATATAAACTAAAACACCCGCAGTAAGAGAAAGTAATAATAATGTCTTCTTATTTCAGGTTTTCGAAAAATTATATTTTCATATTCATGCTACAATGTACAATATTACTTAAAAATTAGAAATAAATAATGAAGATGATTTTCAAATAATTTTTTTTTTTTTTTAAATAAACTAAATAAAAATTGCGATATATATATATATAGCACATTTAAATTTATCATTAACTATTGTTGCAGACCAGATCAATATTAAACTAAATCACAACTAATGAAACTTTGACAATATGTGGCATATAGAAGAGAAAAGTATGGAAATAACTTACGAAAATGTACTTACAAAAATTTTCAGTTAGAATTATTTACAAACTATAATTTAACCTGTGGCATACCATCACCAAGTGTACGGGCATTGGTTGAGTCAAGATTTATAAAGGCTGGTAGAGCGGATGGGAAAACCGTCTCTTAATCTGGAAGTTGTTTTCGAAATTCCAGGAGATTGTTAAAACTAAGGGATAGGTTTTTTGGTATCTCTTCTAAAATTGATAGATAATTTATCTTTTTTAATATGTATCATTTCCAATATATTTCTTTTTTTTATTATGATTGTTGACGGAGAGAATTTTAGTGTTTTCCTTGTCAAATTCATGTTTGTATTGTATTCAGTGTATCGTTAGTGCTGTAAGTCATATCAGTCGGTATTTTTAGTTTTGCAGTCGCATTTATGCTGGTACAGTCTATTTTTTAAATATTGAGATGTTTGTCCTATGTATGTAGCTGGGCATTGTAAACAATTAATTTTATAAATTACATCTGATAATAAAGTTGCGAGTGTGGGGTCTTTGAGTTTAGAAAAGAGTTTTTTCATCTAAATAAATATCTTTTTTTTATTTAATTACCAAAAAAAAAAATCCTTTTCTAAACTAAAAGACCCCACACCCACAACTTTATTATCAGATGTAATTTATAAAATTAATTGCTTACAATGCCCAGCAAGATACATAGGACAAACTTCTCAATATTTAAAAAATAGACTGTACTAACATAAATACGACTGTAAAATTAAAAAAAAACGATTGACATGACTACAACACTAACGAAATATTGCATCCAATACAAACATGAATTTGACATGAATAACACTAAAATTCTCTCCAAAAAACATAAATTATCTATCATTTTTAGAACAGACATCAAAATACCTATCCCTTAGCTATAACAATCTCCTGGAATTTCCAAAACAACATGCTGATTAAGACATGGTTTACCCATCCGCTCGTTTAGCCCTTTATAAACCTTGACCCATGCAATGTCCGTAACACTTGGTGATGGTATGTCACAGGTTAAACTACAGTTTGTAAATAATATTGATCTGTTCTGCAACAATAGTTTATAATAAATTTAAATGTGCTATATACCTCATACATTGTATGTAGTTTATTTATATAATGAAGATGATGTTAAAATAAAAAAATGCTTTTCTAATTTTCTGTAATGAACAGTAATAATAATTAAACCAACCGCCCACTGTTAATGCGCTCGGAAAAAAAAATTAATATAAGTAATGTTTTCTTTGTAGCCTGGAGATAAAAATATTATTTTGCCAAACGCCAAATTTAAAAGTGTTTTTTTATTTATTTTTAGATCAGCTAAAATAATGCTAGAAAGGAGCTCTTTAATAAATTAATTTCTATAGAACTTTGATATAACTTTCCATTTTTACAGTTCAATTCACATTGAGACAATCAATTTCCATTTTTAAGCTACGTTAAAAGTAAATATTAATTTTGATTATTTCATTTTTAATTTTCTTCCATATTTTTCTGCCTTATATTTTTTTGTTAATAACTTGACTTGGAATTTATTTTTATTTTAATTACCGATTAAGTAATCATCATAACACCCCGGGTGTACCACCGAGATAAAAATATTACTATAAAAGATTTCTCATTTATTAATAGATAATGTTTGAAAAATAAAAGGATTACATAGCAGGCAATAAATTTTAGACATTATTATTTTAGTTTTAAAGCCAGTTAATTGCTTAGTGCTGATCGGCGAACTCACACTGCTTATTAAGACATGATGAGCGAACGTCCGAAACCAGTCGAAGATTACTGAGAAGAGAAGGTTCTCTCGGAAAAACTATCTCTACAAAAAAAAGATATTTTCCAGCAGTGTGGAAATTATTACAACAAAAGAAAGGACTTTGGTATAAATTTGTTAGGTTAGACTAGAATGTAATGTCCGAGATTCAATTGCCGCGCCGGCTGGGGTATGACAATTCTTAGTCGTATATATGGTCTTTGTGAATTTAGAATTGTAATAGGATCCGAAGACAGGGATCCAAAGCAGAGAGAGACAGTCTCACTCACTAGTTTAGGCCAGACTAGAGTGTGAGAAACTGTTTAAATACAGCTGTGTCAGCCATAGCTGGGTGTCTACCGACAGTCTTGCAGCAGAATTCATACAGCAGTCACAACGCGTCATCAACCAT
Source organism: Triatoma infestans (assembly GCA_011037195.1). Classification (NCBI taxonomy): domain Eukaryota; kingdom Metazoa; phylum Arthropoda; class Insecta; order Hemiptera; family Reduviidae; genus Triatoma; species Triatoma infestans. The sequence goes on along the minus strand of JAAEAF010014805.1, from coordinate 271,215 downwards.
TCACTTTACCTCTCACTATCATTTTATATATTTTAGTGTATAGTCCATTCAGTTTGTGCGACTTTTCGATTATACAGTGCTCACCCATACTCCTAGTTTATTTATCTATACAACCTATTTTTTCTCCTTCTGAAACCCATTATAGAAGTGAATGCAGCCGGTATTGGTCAGGTGGGTTGTACTGGAGTCAAGGCTTAAATAATGAACTATTGGTGAAAATAATGAGATGGTAGAATGCACTCAATGTATAGTGCAGAAAAATGCAATAACTAGGAAACATATCACATCCGTAAGCAAAATCGCTAATAAACAATTAAAACTGCTCATTTTAAAATTTTTATTTTATTTACATTTCAAAAATACACTCATGTTAATTTAATAAATTTATTACATTGTTTACTTAAAACACAGAAAAGTTCATTAATGAATCAGTTTACTCCTAAAATAGAATTTTAATTTATTACAACGAAAATTCATTAAATAATAAATAACTTGACAAGGATTTAGCATAATTATTTTTTTTTTTTATATTAATATTTCAAAATTTACAGCAACATAGGAATGAATTTATTTCTACCGACTATTGCTGAGCTGAGCTATTACACTTTATCCATGATCAGTTTTTGTTTTTACTATGACTGACCGACAATTAAATTACAATTCAGGAGCTACTTAGGAGAAAATGACCAACCATTTTTTTTTTTTTCATGGATCTTGGAGTTTCTATGGGTATTCCAACCCATCAGCAGTTACAGTAACAAGTAAAGAAGAGTCAGCAGAGATGCTGGGTTTAGCAATCCCACTGGCAGATTATCTAGTCACCACAAACACATTTAATTTGCACGTACACTTTGCTCCCTTATAGTCGACTAAATTCAATGTCAAATCAGTTGTCCAAGGAAACTCACAGAAGATCTTCTAGGTCATTGAGAGATAGCCACGCCTCCCTCAAAAACTTATTCTATGTGTCTGTCTGCGCGGCAGACACCCAAGGAGCGAGGGCGAACGTACGCCGAGAAGTGAAATACAAAAACAATAAAATAAATAGAATTAAAATCAAAATGAGATGCAAAGGAAGAAGCTGCGACTTACCTGGAGAGTGGTGAAGCTGAATGCGCAAGCGGCGAAGCTGCGACGATAGGTGAACGGTCGAGGAAGCTGTGGCGTGTACGTGTATTTGTGTGGGCGTGTGTGTGTGTGGGAAAGAAGGATCTCAGGTGAAAGGAAGGGAGTGAGAGTGCTCCGTGTAAGCTGATGACGCTGTTGTTGATAACGGCTGGTGGTGTTAGAAGAGCCCAGGCGCGGAAGGTGACTGATTCTCCAGAGGTTGGCGAGGAAAGACGCGACTTGTATCTCAAGAAGATAACGAATATTAATTCGTTATCGAAAGGCGCGAATACGGCGAATCAATATAAGGCGAATTTTACACTCACGTCTAACTGCTTAGAAAGAAGCGGAAGTACACGTTGCACAGGCGAGAGCTGGACGAACAGTACACCACAGAAGAAGAAGCGGTAACTGAGGTCAACTAGACGGGCGACAGAGAAGAGAACGGCACAATACACTGTTGACCAGACGATGCACAGAAGAGAAGTGAAGTTAAGGTTTGGAGGAATACAGAAGGTTTGAAGGGTGAGGGAAACGAAAATAACGCGCGCAGTCCGAAGATGAAAGGTGCCGGCAATCCCACCACCAAAAACAGAGAGAGAGGGAAAATGCGGGGAAGCGTGGGAAATATGCGGGCGATGAAATTACTTCAAAGGCAAGCGGATTAACGCGTACGCACGCACGGGCGGAGTAGGCGCGTGAGAGAGACAGGCGTGGGAAAATTACCAAGTTAAAATATCAAGGCAGAGTTAATCCCTCAAAGGGAGCCGACCGAACATCCCGCCCGCCCTAAAGACTTGACTTCAGTGATCACTGGGTCGGGAGCGGACAAAGTTTGGCGAGAGGACGGCGGAGGGTGCCGGAGGCGGTGTGCACGTCGGCGACGCGACTGACGGAGTCACGTCCCGGATGGAGGGCGACGATGCGGCCTAAAGGCCATTGGCGCGGCGGAACATTGTCCTGGTGGACTATGACGACGGTGCCGGGTGCGACCTCCGTAGCGGGACGAAGCCACTTGGCACGTTGTTGGAGCGTGTGGAGATACTCCTGACGCCAGCGCTTCCAGAAGTCCTGTTGAATACGCTGGGTCAGGTGCCACCGGGACAGGCGATTAATATTAACGGCGGTAACATCGCGCTCAGGAGGCGCGGTAAGAGGGCGGAAAACCAGAAAATGGCCGGGCGTGAGGGGTTCCGGATCGTTCGGGTCGGAGGAGAGGACGCACAGAGGGCGCGAGTTCAGGATCGCCTCAACGTCGGTGGTCACAGTGAGCAGTTCCTCGTAAGTGAGGCGCTGGTCACCCACGACGCGGGTGAGATGGTGCTTGGCGGACTTAATAGCCGCTTCCCAGAGGCCTCCAAAATGAGGACTGGCCGGGGGGATGAACCTCCACTCAATGCCAGCGGAAGCGGCGGCGCGACAGACGGCTTGTTGGTGACGTTCATCACCCAACAGGCGACCGAGTTCCCGAAGTTCGTTGTGGGCTCCGACAAAGTTGGTGCCATTGTCTGAAAAGATGGTGGTCGGGAGCCCACGGCGAGCGGTGAAACGGCGGAAGGCGGCGAGGAAGGCGGACGTAGAGAGCTCCGACGCGATCTCGAAGTGTACGGCTTTGGTGGTGAAGCAGATGAACGCCACCAAGTAACCTTTAGTGACCACCGCGCCGCGGAGGCGGGCGCTAGAGATGGCGAATGGGCCGGCAAAGTCAACGCCGGTCACGGTGAAGGCGGCGGCGGAGGTAACACGCTGAGTGGGGAGGTTACCCATAGGTTGGATGACGGGGCGCGGTTTGGCGGTGAAGCATCGGTTGCACTTTCCGATGCGATGGCGGACTACATTGCGACCATCCAGGATCCAGTAATGGCGGCGGATATAGGCGTGGGTGGCGAGAGCACCGGCGTGCAGAAGGCGGATGTGGGCGTCGTCGATGATGAGCTGGGTGAGCGGGTGCTTCTTAGGAAGCAAGGCGGGATGGCGGAAACCATAAGGTAATGGAGCAGAGGAGAGACGACCGCCGACGCGAAGTACCTGCTCATCATCCACGAAGAGATGAAGCTGGCGCACGAGGCGATGCCGAGATAGCGGATCACGGGCCTCGTGGATTTCTTTGTCCAGGTGCGGGGATTGGGCCAGGCGGATTAAGGTGAGCGTGGCATCGCGAAGCTCCGAGGCGGTGAGGAATCCGGTGCGGCGAGTGGAAGAATGGCGACAGTTGAAGATGAAACGCCGACAGTAGGCGGTTACGCGCTGTAAGGTCGCTAGCGACGAGAAGCGGTCAAAGACGGTGTCTTCTTCAGGGGCGGTGACAAGCACAACCGAAGCGGGGGGTTTGGCCTCCTGTTCGATAGATGTCTCATCAACCGGTGCGGGGGTGTGAGGCCAAGAGGCGGGAGCGGCGGCGAGCCAGGAGGGCCCCTTCCACCACAGGGGGTGATCCTGCAGATGGTGAGGCGGCAATCCGCGGGAGGCGCAGTCGGCGGGGTTATCCTCGGAGAGCACATGGCGCCAGGTGTTAGGCGGAAGGAGATCTTGAATTTCGGCGACACGATTGCCGACGAAGGTCTTCCACCGGTGACTCTCACCGCGAATCCAGGCGAGAGTGACCGTGGAGTCAGAGTACGCGGTGATGAAGGCGCCGAGATGGGGGAGCATGCGTGTGCTGACGGCGTGGAGCAGCTTGGCGAGGAGATGGGCACCGCAAAGCTCCAGGCGCGGTAAGGAGATGGTTTTGTTGGGGGCTACCTTTGATTTTGCGGTGAGGAGGTGGACGTGGTGATGGCCGGCTGCAGTAGTGGTGTGGAGATACACGACTGCGGCGTACCCGGATTCAGAGGCGTCGCAGAATCCGACAAAATGATGAACAGAGGAGGGATGTACGGCGGGCAATAGACGCGGTATTTGCAGGTGGCCGAGATCCGGGAGGTGACTCTGAAAATTATGCCAAGGCGCGATGAGCTCCTCGGGAAGGGCTTGGTCCCATTCCAGTTGGAGGCGACATAACTGGCGAAAGAACAATTTGGCGCGGAAGGTGACGGGAGTGAGCCACCCGAGGGGGTCGAAGATGCGCGCCATCTGGCTAAGAACGGCGCGTTTGGTGGAGGCGGGAGTGCTTAGGCGGACGGCGTAGAAAAAGGTGTCGGCGGTAGGGTTCCACCCTAACCCCAAAATTTTGAGGACCGGATCGCGGTCCAGACATAGGGGGTCCTCAGACGGAGGGAGGCGACAATGGTCAGGCGGAAGGCCTTGCAGGAGGGCGGGAGAGTTGGAAGCCCACTTCCGCAACTCGAACCCGCCCGCCATGAGAAGCTGCTGCAGTTGGGCGCGGAGGGCTTGGGCGTCAGCCTCTGACGAAGCGCCGGTGAGCACATCATCGACGTACACGTCGTGGAGGAGAGTGGCCTGGGCGTGGGGATGCTTATCCCCTTCATCAGTCGCTAGTTGGCGAAGGGTGCGTAGGGCGAGGTAGGGCGCAGCGGATATGCCGTAGGTCACCGTGTTTAGGCGGAAGGACGAAATGGGGTCCTGATCGGAGAAGCGCCAAATGATGCGCTGAAAATCCCGCTGCTCGGGAGCGACAAGGATCTGGCGATACATTTGCCGAATATCGGCGGTGAAAACGAAGGCGTGAAGGCGAAAGCGCAGAAGGAGCGTGGCGATGTCGGCTTGGAGTTTAGGACCGGTAAGCAAGAGGTCATTCAATGACCGGCCGTTCGAAGAGGCGCAGGAGGCGTTGAACACGACCCGCAACTTAGTAGGCGGGTCGTCCGGGCGATGAACCGCATGATGCGGGATGTAGTATGGCGTATAGGAGGGCGGGGCGTCATCGAGACGTACAACTTCCATATGGCCGCTGTCGAGGTAGTCCCGCATAAATTCGATGTACGCGGCGCGTAAGTCGGGGTTTTGCGCCAGACGCTTCTCCAATCGGAGGAACTGGCGGGTGGCGACGGTGACGGAGACCCCGAGGCGATCATCAGTGAAGGGGAGAGAGACGATATACCGTCCACTGGCGGAACGTTGGACGGAGCGGGAGAAGAGGTTCTCACAGGCGCGTTCGGCGGTGGTCAGGGGTAGATTTTCTGGCACTTTATCGACCTCCCAGAAGCGGCGGACGAGCTGAGTTAGGTCCTCCTCCTCACCTTGAGAGGAGCCAGGGGGCAAGATGCACGGAGGAATGGCGAGTGAGGCGGGTGTCTCCGGGGCTACAAGAAGTGAGGCGGTGGTATCCTTCAACGGACACTCAGCAACAGGAGGCGGGTTCGATGGAAGGGCTGACGCGGAGCGTTGGTGAGAAGTGCTAGAAGGGGGGCGCTCATTGTCGCGGGTGGATGCGGTAAACCGTACCCGTTTCGCATACGGCAGAGGGCGATAAGGTCCATAAAGGACCCAGCCGAGAGTGGTATGGAAGGCGGCTGGAGTACGCAAGGTAGGCGGAAGCCTGCCCGGGAGAAGAATATGGGGAAGGACGTCATTCCCGAGAAGAACATCAATATCCCCAGGTTTGTTGAACCGATGATCAGCCAGTTGCAAGTGCTCAAGACGATCCCAATCGTCCGGTAGGGCTTGACAGGGGGTTGGGGGAATGATGCTATCTAGCACGAGGACCGATATGGGGAGACGGGGAGGGTCACCCCGATGCAGCATGGAGACAGTGGCGCGATAATGCGAGGTGGTGGAGGCATTGGACCCCAAAGTGGAGATCCTGGACTCCACGCGCTGAAGAGGTAGGCGAAGGCGCTGAGCGCAGGCGCGGGTTAGAATGGTGACATGACTTCCGGAATCAATAAGGGCGCGGGCGAGGTCGTGATAAGGCCGATTTTCTAGACGCAGGCGAACGGTGGGCATGAGTACGGGTGGAGGCGAGCGAAGTGTAGCGTTAAGCGAGAGCGACGGTCAATAATTTTGCACAGAGGGGTCAGAGGGGTACCGACTACGTGTGCGTCCACGGGAGGCGGGAGGCGATTGAGGTCTGGGATCAGCAATGAGAGGTGGCGGTGATGGGCAGTCGGCCCACCGTATACAAGGCGGGGAGGTGCCACGCTCAGCCTCCGGATGAGGCGGTGAGTGCGAGGAGGAAGACGTCGATTGGCGCGGCGAGCGAGGAGGCGAAGGGCGCGGAGAGCTGGTTGAGAGCTCGGGCGAAGACGGATGACGAGGGGGGACGCTTTGGGAAGGGAGATGCAAGATGGTATGGTGGCGACGTCGGCACAGGTGGCACGTCTGTTCTGAGCGGCATCGCTCATGAAGGTGACCATCGGACAGACAGTTCCGGCAAACATGGTGGTTCAGAACAAACTCGCGGCGACGTCCCACGGGCATTGATTTGAATGCCACACATTGACGAATAGTGTGGTCTGGGCCACGGCAGTAGGCGCACAAGGGGGTAGAGCGGGGTCGCGACGGAGATGCAGTCGCCGTGGTAGATTTAGGCGACGTGAGGCCGGGAGTGCGGGCGGCGCGAGGAGGCGAGGACAGGCCAGGCGACCTCGGCAGCAGGGATGGAGGGCGAGAAGGAACGGAGTCGCGAGAGCGAGGCGACGAGGGGGTGGTGCGACGCGGGGCAGAGGGGATGAGGCGCAAGGCGTGTAGGCGTCGTTGCAGGAAGGCGGTAACGTCCGTGACTGTGGGGAACTCGACAGCCGCATGCTCGAGTTCGAACGCTTCTCGGGTCTGGGCGTCGAAGTGGCGGGCGATCAAGGAAAACATGAGGAAGGAAGCGAGATCTGGGGCGGCCACGGTCAATAGGGCGTGAGCGGCTTCCAAAGGGCCAGTGAGTATCCGTTCCAGGCTCTGGACGGACGAAAGGGGGGTGCCGGAAGGAACCTCGAGGAGGCGCTGTAGGAGGGTTTCGGCAAAGTGCCGGCGGTTATCATACGCCGTGCACAGAGCGTGCCAGGCGCGATCGAATTGACCGTCCACTAACGGGATATTGGCGATGATGGCGCGGGGGGGCCCTCTAGCACCCCATGAAGATAGTGCAGGCGATCGATATCGGAAAGCGACGTCTGGTCGATGACGATCGATTGAAATAAGGCGCGAAATTCCCCCCAGCGACAGATATCGCCGGAGAAGGTGGGAACGGGAATAACTGGAAGACGGGAGGCAGAGGAAGAGGAAGGTGCGGAAGCGGAGGCGGAGGCGGGAGGACACAAGACCTCGGACAGTGCAAGCTGCACTTCGTGATACAGGGCGCGGAGTTGCCGACGCTTGGCTAGGAGACGTTCCTCGGACATGTCGCTTGGTAGCTTGGAGGCCTGAAGGTAGGGCTCCGTCCGTTGGAGGAACGCGGAAAATTCCTCTTCTGCCAGGCGTTGCATGCCCAAAGCGCATTGGGGGGAGAGTTGGTTACTCTTCCGTTTGGCGAAGAGGGCGTCCAGAAGCTGCTGGAGCACTTCCGTAGCTTCTTTGACCAGTCTGTCAAAGACGACAGACGACAGCTGGGCGCTGACGGGGGGAGGCGTCTTACGGGGCATGGTAAAGATGGCGAACTAACCACCGGATGCGGGATCCGGCCCGGAGGACCAAAAATGTCTGCGCGGCAGACACCCAAGGAGCGAGGGCGAACGTACGCCAAGAAGTGAAATACAAAAACAATAAAATAAATAGAATTAAAATCAAAATGAGATGCAAAGGAAGAAGCTGCGACTTACCTGGAGAGTGGGGAAGCTGAATGCGCAAGCGGCGAAGCTGCGACGATAGGTGAACGGTCGAGGGAGCTGTGGCGTGTACGTGTATTTGTGTGGGCGTGTGTGTGTGTGGGAAAGAAAGGATCTCAGGTGAAAGGAAGGGAGTGAGAGTGCTCCGTGTAAGCTGATGACGCTGTTGTTGATAACGGCTGGTGGTGTTAGAAGAGCCCAGGCGCGGAAGGTGACTGATTCTCCAGAGGTTGGCGAGGAAAGACGCGACTTGTATCTCAAGAAGATAACGAATATTAATTCGTTATCGAAAGGCGCGAATACGGCGAATCAATATAAGGCGAATTTTACACTCACGTCTAACTGCTTAGAAAGAAGCGGAAGTACACGTTGCACAGGCGAGAGCTGGACGAACAGTACACCACAGAAGAAGAAGCGGTAACTGAGGTCAACTAGACGGGCGACAGAGAAGAGAATGGCACAATACACTGTTGACCAGACGATGCACAGAAGAGAAGTGAAGTTAAGGTTTGGAGGAATACAGAAGGTTGAAGGGTGAGGGAAACGAAAATAACGCGCGCAGTCCGAAGATGAAAGGTGCCGGCAATCCCACCACCAAAAACAGAGAGAGAGGGAAAATGCGGGGAAGCGTGGGAAATATGCGGGCGATGAAATTACTTCAAAGGCAAGCGGATTAACGCGTACGCACGCACGGGCGGAGTAGGCGCGTGAGAGAAACAGGCGTGGGAAAATTACCAAGTTAAAATATCAAGGCAGAGTTAATCCCTCAAAGGGAGCCGACCGAACAGTGTCTCTCTGTACAATACATTTGTCCAGCAATGAGACATTACCATTCTTTCTGACTAATTAACTTGTGGTTGTACTCAGACTATACCCTTCCATGGGCTTATTCATTATTATCTTTGGCACCGGACAATTTTCCATTGGCTGCATACGTACTGCCCATCTATTCTTACCAAGCTTTAACGTGCTGTAGAATAGAAGAATCATCGTACAGCTTTTCTTGTGCTTCTTCCAATCAGTGCTTTGACCGGAAGCATGTTTTTACTGAACCTTTTTTTTCTTTCAATTTTATGCAATTATCTCCAACAAAACCTTTCTATTAAACCTATCTATTTAATTAGATTTGATATACTGGCTATTTAAACACAGAGATCTATAAGGTGTTTTTATCTTTAGATTCTCTCATTGATATAATATTGAATATTACTAATCGACTAGTAATAATTAGATAAACTTAAAGGAAATTAGTCATTTATAACCGTGTAAATTGAAGTGAGAGAAGGTAGTGTGGGTGTTTCACATCAAGATTTTTACCTTCCTTAAGAACCCATGACTTGGAATCATAACTTATTATGGTCTTTCTGGAATTTTTTGAAGGATGGCTTCAACATCTATCCTTGGAGATAATTTAGGTCTGCAATATTTGAGCAGACCAGTGTAGTTCATATTCGCCAGTAGTAATATTCTTCCATTTTTTTTATCTCATTGGGGATGTGCCAAGCAAACCAAAATCCTTGGACCGTTTCATTGCTTATATTATGAAGTCAGCTGTCACTTCGGTGCTCTTCATAAATTCCATTAATATTTTACTTGCAAGACTACAATAACAAAAATGTTGGCTGTCAAAACTTCCCCTCTGTTCTAATTTATGATCAATATTATTGGAATACGCTATTACCTAGGCAGATTTATTAAATATGTGCCCCTTTGGTTTCTAACTCTGAATTTCTTGTTAAATCTTTTTTTTTTGCACACAGTTGAACAGAAGACATGAGAGACTTTAGATCATTTTTATAATCATTAAAGCTTTGGAAAATTTATTTTAGACTACAACACAGCATCCCTTCTAAGCTGATAGTTTAGATGATGTGAGTCCTCAATTTCCTTCATTACATTCAAATAACTAATGTCCACTAACTTTATCAAAAGCGGATTGGAATTGGAAAGGCCATTTTTTTTTTTCTAATATTTATCTCAAGATAAATATTTAATCAATAATAGTTAGGGGTGGGTTTAGTTCAGGGGTATGACTCTAACACGCAGGACCCGGATTCAAGTGCACTTTTAACTTTAGCTTTTCTCTTCTCCCTTAACTGCTCACTGTCCGATTATGGGCAGTAATGTTTTATGAACCGAGAAAATACTATCTGGGAGGCCGGGTGAGTGTAATGAGAAGCTTCAGGTGCCAATTATCGTAGATGTTGACATTTTAAAAAAAATAAAAATCTCTTGAAAATGCCGCTGCAGTTACCTCTCTTATTTTCAACATGAGAAAGCCAATAATCATTGTGTTCAGTGATGTTATACCTTTATAATTACTATATACCAATTAGTGACCTTTTAGATGTTGACACTAAATATTTGCATTTTTCTTCATCATCATAGGTTTCATAATTGAAAACTTCCTCAATCGTTGTTTTGTCACAGATCTTCGATATTTATTTCTCCCATTAGCAGTTCACTGAAATAGATCACCTACCTTTTTATAATTTTTCTGCTGTCACCAATAGTAAGCACCTTTGTTTTTTACATTTGGTTTTAAACTTGTCTTATATCATTCATCTTTTTCTATAGATTTTAAATTTTTTATTAAGTTTCTTACTTCTCAATTATTAATAAGTTTATAATATCTTTGCAAATAACTTGCAGTTATTATTTTATTAGAATATATTTATTGTTAGCAATGGTGACTACTTTGTTATTTCTGCTACTTCACTCTCTTAAACATATATACTTACAAGCCCCTTTACTAAACCGCTCGTGCTACACCAACTACTGCTACAAAACACACAACAACTCAACACGCCAAATAAATTTCATCATTCTGGGCAGCCTCTTCTGCCAATTCTAGGAATGCGATTTTAAGTGCGGCTCCAGATCTTGCTATTTGCGCCACATCGTCCGCATAGGCCAGATGCTGCACCAATCGGTTATGAATAGTGCCTCCTGAATTTGCCGTAGTCTTCCATATCGCCATTTCCAACACTAAATTGAACAAAACTGGCGGCATCGGGTCACTTTGTCTAAGGCCTACATTAATGAGGAATGAGGCCTTAACCTAGACAGCCACTATATGCGTCAGCGTCATCCTAACTAACCTAAACAGCTTCGCGGGAACTCCTAAATCATTCATGCATTCAGTACTTCCTTTCCGAGAAATGGGGTCACATGTCATTTTAAAATCAACATACAGTTGATGCAGGTCTAAATCATTTTCATAAAATTTTTCAAGGACTATCCTAAGATTTTTTTCAAATTTCTAAAAGAAAACTTACAATAAGGAAACAAACAATTTTCATTGCCTCTCATTTTTTAAATATTTCAATTTGTAACGTGATTAATTCAATGGTAGGAATTCTCCACACATTATCCAGATTCAAGCGCAGTGTTAACTTTAGCTTTTCTTTTCCTGGGTGCCCCTACAGCTCATTGTCCGGTTATGGGTAGTAATGACTGAAAAGCAAGTTAACACTATCCCAGAGGCAAGATCAATGTAAAAACATAAGCTTAACTGTATTAAAATATTTTTATTTCTTTCTATAAACAAAAATAATAAAGATAAACGTTATAAACAAAAAACAAAACTGATTTTCTAGATGTTCATATACTAATGCAATTAACGCCTGATTAGAAATGCATTAAGAAACATGTTTCTTAGGATAAAACTTACTAAAGTTTGCATTCTCTTAAATGGGTGCACTAGTTAATGGAATCCGGTTCTGAAATAGGCGTCTTCAACCAGTTTTCTCTAACATGGTAGATAATTGAAACAGACATATAGAGAGAGTCATTTTTAAGCAATGTATTTTTTTAATTCCATTTTCAAAAATGTATCACTTAAATTTATTGTTTTGGATAAGCTTTATTTTTATACATATATATATTTTTTTTTAATTTCATGATCCGTAAAGCCATCTAATATTTCCAACTTCTTTCATTGTGAAACAGATAAAATTAATAATGAAAACAACTGGGCCTCCTGCATGTAAATAGGAAATTTAGCTCTAAATGTGAAATTACACAAATCTCTGCCTTCAGTTTCCCCCCTCCCCGAGCGCGACACTTTTTTTATGGCTCATCCATTGCTGCGGTCATTAAGTGCGTCCGCGACACTTTGTTGCTAGTTGGAGTTTAGTCCTCCAAAAATTACTTTATTTTTCTTACTCTACTTTCTTTAGTGGTGAAGGATGTTTCTCCTCTCTGTATTTCTTGGTAACACCTCTCACCCTGTCACTGCACATCATCGTATTTTACTGATTCGAGATTCCTCGAGGCTGTCTTGAATCGTTAAAAAAAAAAAAATCTACCTTCTATATTAGTCAGCTGATGATAGGCTACTTCTGATTTATCTCACTGAACCAATCAACCTGTTAAAATTATCTCATTGATACAGAATTCCCTTTTTTTTTAACTCACTGACAAAACCTGCTCTCCAAATAATCTCAATGATAACAGTATTCCCTCCGACTTATCTACTGATTACCTATATCCTCGGTCTTATTTCTCTCATTAAGACACTCATCGCAGATCCTTCAAGGAAAATAAACAAAAAAGAAAATCCAAGTTTGATTAATTTAGGAACATTAGTGAAATTATAATTACGCCTGAATTTAAGAATTTTTTTTTTTAATATTCCTGGATATTCCAAGTATAGTATATTGAGAAAAACGATCCGAATTAGGAAGACTCCTTGGAGATCGTTATAAACTGTTACATTTCCTTCAAGGAAATGGCCCAAAAAACATATGAGAGTATGAATAAGAGGACAAAACTGTAGAACGAGATTCAGTTCAAAGAAAGTTGAGCGAAATTAAAATACAGTGAATAAAATGGTGATATAATTAGATTCATGTAATATGCAAACTTATGGACAACTGGGTAATGATCACGTAATGTAATATGTTAATTCTGGGAAAAATGTGACCGATCATTGTAGGTTCGCTTAGATTAATTAAGGTGTGGGCCCTCTGAGATCAGTCACTATCATTCCGATGGACCTATTTTTGCATTAAGAATTAGTGGTATTTGTGTGTGTGTTTTTTTTTTTTTTTGTTTTTTAAGCGAAATATAAACGAGTCAGTATGAATTATAATTAGCGGAAAGGGATTCATCCAATGAGGTCAGCTATTAAACAAGAATGAAACACAATATGCTAGAATTTAGTTGCAAGGGGTTGGTTAGGAATATTCTCTCAGACCTGTAATAGTACGATGATGTAAGGAAGGAGTGAGTAGAGAATTGGGGCAAACTTGTAAATTGCTAGATATAATAGATGGGACACACGCGGATAGGCCAATATATAGGGGGAAAGGGACTAAGTAGCTTTAAGGAAGGGTTAGTGAGCCAGTAGCCGGGTGTGAGGGATTTTGGTTTCAGGCTGTGCACGTGTTCGACTGAGGCCAAAACGCAGGTAAAATATACATATATATATATAAGTACTAGCACCACAACATTCCCATAGCTAATTTATTGCTAAAAGGGACAAGTACTAGTAGATGAAGTGGTGGGTAGATAAGGTTCAGTTGAACACTTTGTCAGCATGATGCACAAACCATTGTTTGTCTGTTGGTTTGTAGTATATTCAAGTAGCAGAGGAACCAGTTGTACAACGCTAGGTAGAAGGTTTGCATAACTGACGTGTCACTGAGAGAAGTAACGCACGTTCCGACCATTTCCAACCACCTAGCCAAGCGTTAGCTTACACATCATCACCTCACACTAGATTCTAAATTCCAGCCATGTCTCTCATACCATAAAATCATTAAAAAGCATGTTTTCGCTTTGACTGTTTACGATTGCATACTCTCTCCTCTATACATGTATATATATATATATGAACATCACTTTAAATATTGAATAGCATTTGACTATACCTCTTGATTTGATTACATTTTTTATATTGAATGTTTCCTAAAGTGGTAACGTTATTCAATTTTTAATATTATATGGCAATTTTATAGATATTTATAGATTTTAGTCTAATGCACTTTTAATTAAAAATACTTAAATGAGTCCAAGTTACAGGCATATTTTTATGTCTTATATAAATAAGGCAATCTATGTTTTTGAACAAGTTTAGCTTCTTTAGGACAAGAATAATAGGTCGATATCTATAGATATATCTCTCTTTCTTGGGCGAATGAATACAATTTTTGAAAAACGCAGATTTATGGTTTTTTCAAGTTAAAGACCAACATGCCAACCCGGGTAAATGGGTAAGTACTTGTTGAAAGAGTATTAGTAAACCAGAAAAGTTTTTTTGAATATATTAGGATGATGCAGAACTTCCAGCGAATGCTTGTTGTTATTGTAATGTATAGGCCAAAATAGAAATAAAAACTTTCGTGCGATAGCCTGTGAAGGGCTTAGACTTATCAGACGACGTCTTTATTGGGTGCCTTAGATAAGCATGTCCACGATACCAATCTCCAATTAATTCTGGCAAATTTCAAGCCTAAATAGTTTTACATATAACAAACAAACTTTGCTGGCCCATACTGTATTTGTGAGCATAAAAGTTGTACAAATTGTTAGCTGAGATACTGAACAAAATCCAAGAAGAAATAGCTAGTCCACGTCCTACAGGTATGGATTAACATGTATATCTATGTAATAAAAAAGAAATGCCAAACACAAGAACAGATTAATGTTTCTTTTACATTGAAAAATTGTGTTAATCTCCGCCGTTACAGTTTAAATCAATTTGAATTTGTCACATCCAACAATTTGCCCCCTTTTTTTTTAATGATTAATTGATTTATTTTTTTATTTTTTTTAAATAATAATGAAACGGATTGAATCTGAGGGTAACATGTGGAATCAGCTGTCATTCAACTTGGACAAGTTGTTTTATTTGTAAACATCAGTCATACCGTGAGAGATTAGTACAGTAATAAAATACCATATGGTTAGCAGAAAGAAATATTAGTCGACAAGCCAGGCAGGATGTTCTGACTTTCAAACGAGGCGAACGGTGAATGAGTGACGAAAAAATTATAGCAACAAAAATGACTTTATCAACCTAAATAAATACAAACTGTGTTGGCAATTTTTGCTTGTTTCGGCGAATACAAAAAAACTTTCTCCGGTGTTTTTTAGGGCGTTGCTATTTTATTCATTTAGAAAAGAAGAAGAACCAAATAGAAATAAATTATATATATATTTATATGGGTACATAACTTTTTCTATATAAAAAAAGAGTGAGAGGAACAATATATATTATTTACAACGAGTACAACAAATATTTCTCTATGAATGATGGATCCAATTAATTACAAATTTCTTCATGACTAGATCAAATATTTAGTTTGTCAAACCTAGAAATTAGGGAAGTGAATAGCTAAGTGGTTAGCGTACTGGAGTCCCATGCGGCGGACCCGGGTTCGAGTCCAGCTGTATTACACTTAGATTTTTTTCTCCCTAAGAGCCTCTACAGCTCATTGTCCGGTAATGAACAGTGTTGTCTGTAACGAGAGACCACTGTCCGGAGGCCGGTAGGGCACTGAGAAGACTACCGGCACCAATAACCATAGATGTTGTCGCGCCTTAAATTAAAAAAAACAAAAAACAAAAACTAGAAATTGCAGCTCAAAATATTGAATCTGAATACATTCAATGATTAATTTTGAAGATAGAAGTAAATAAATTATTTATTTTCAATGAAATTTTTGAGATCTAATTATTTGTTTCAAGAGGTACAATATTAAAAATGTAAGACGGCTGCAAAAAAAAAAAAAAAAACAAGATATAAGAGGATTTGTTTTATGTCAAGAAAAAAGATCTAGTATAGTTTGGAAGATATGCAGAGCCATTGCGACATGATATAACCAAAGGGGATTTGATTCCGCTCTCAGAGTAGAAATGACTAAGTCAAGTTTTCCGGACACTTCGCGAAGTATAATCGCTTTTCTAGGATCTTTATAAACGTTTTTCTGGATGCATCTTATACCTAAAGAGCTCTTAACAAAAAAGAGTATTGTGAGATCTGAAAAATGTATTATTTAAACAAATAAATTTTTGAGGAAAGGAGATTTTATCAGAATTTTTATCAATTATAAAAGTGATATTTCCATTATAATTAGATTATAAACATTTACATAAACCCCTGTTGGATACAGAGTGGTATTATATAAAGAGTAATGTGTTATTGAACTTGACAGTTTTCAATTTCTATTTCAATTTTTGTTTCAATTTCAATTTTCATAGTGTTTAATGTTATGTTAAAACAAATAATTAAAATGAAGTAAGAGGAAAGATAAACGCTTTGATAGGGAAGTTTTAAGAAAGTATGTACAATTTATACACGGACATTGATCTACTATTCCAGAGGAAAGACTCACGGTCAAATAGAATGAAAAAAATGGGTGTTGACCAAGTGTGTGTGTCTTACAACACTGGGTTTTTGGGTTGAGACCGCTTCAGTGGTTTGTTATAAGCCGAAATCACCCATATTGTAATATGCTTTTTCAGGAAAGTGTCACCTTGAATGTTAAAGCTACTCTGGCAAGTAATAGGTGGATAGAGAAGAGACGGGGCCGACGTCCTCCGCGAAGTGGCATGTAAGTGGTTATGAAATAGAAGGCAGGGCCTTATTTTCCCTTCCAGCATGTGATTGGCTGGCGAGTGGCGAGATGTATAAGTCTCCTATCCAACCGCTCATCTGCCAAAGTTTTAGATTTGTTTTGCTCCGGAAAACCGTCAATCAGCCTTACTTTTCCTTTTGCTATATTTTCCCTAAGAACTAGAAGATATGAATAATCTGACCAAATCTAATTAAGGCATTTAGTAAGACCAAATTTACGCTTACTATTACTAACGTATGGAACATCAAAGATTCTATTAGTTTTCCTTGAAATTACCTCCTATTGTCTAATATATTTAATAACATTAAATTTGAAATCTTTTTCCATCGGATTTTAGGGTTAATTTGAGAAACGTATAATTTAGGATACCGTTTACCATTTTAAAATAATCCATGCGATATATAATACAAAATATTCTCGACAAATTTTAAATTTTATGGAAAATTGAATATGTGTTAGGTTTTTCAAAGAAAATTTATCAGATGAGTTGGGAAATATGGTAAGGGAAAGTGAAGTGGGTGTTTCACCCCACATTTTAATGAATAGCTAACCAAATGTTAACTGATTCCAGCCGGCTGGTATTCTGGAAATAGCTGACAGAAGTGCTCAGGATGGAAGAGATAGTAGAAACTAGGAGTATAGGAACTATTTCATATACACTGCGGCACTGCAAGTGTCTCCAACGAAAAACAAAAAAACGAAATTTGGTTTATATTTTTTTTTAAAATAAAAACTGGACATTACATATTAAATTACAGAAACAAGTGGTACGCCATTTAACGTAGTTTCTAAATTATCACGTTCAATCAGTTAGTATATTCATTTTCACTTTTCTCTGCACAAAACAAATAATCTGACATTGCTCGTTTTGCTTTGCCGTTACAACTAAATGTCTACTTGAGCCTATTACTATTTGAGCAAAAAATTAATCAACAAATATCCACATATATAGTATTTACATTAAACCGTAAAACGCTCCCTCCTATTTACCTCAATAATATTCCTATTCCAATTAAGAATCAAGTGAGATATCTCGGACTCTATCTGGACCAAAGATTCACATTGAACCCTTATACTCGTCTAAAACGGATAGACTGCATGAACAGATACAAAATGTTAAAATGATTTCTCGACAAACGTTCCAAACTGACTCTAGCGAATAATACATTCCTATACAATTCCTTGCTGGCACCCATACGGACATACGGACTATAACTGTTCGGGACAGCCAAACGAACTAACCTTAACCGCATACAAACTCTCCAATCCATAATCCTTAGAACCACAGTAAATGCCCCATTTTACGTCTCCAACCATACAATCCATTCCGACTTAAATATTCCATTTGTCTCTGATTTAGTCCAATCCCGTTACACTGAATTCCATACCAAATTATCCTCTCAGTATAATCCATTAATCCTCTCATTATCCTCCAGAACAATCCCTACCAACCCTCTTCGAAGACTCAGGCGGCGATGGTCCCATGATCATTTAATTGCCTAACCCTAGATTGTCATTTTTACTTGTTGCATTTTTGTGTAGGCAGTTGCAAAATAAAGTAAAACAAAATTATTTTAAATGTATATCACTTCCACTTAAACTTTTGATCGGCCGACAATTGGGAATCTAAAACGGTTTGTTGCATTAAAAAGGAGAATCCGTTTTTCTTCTTAAGAAACTTTATACAAGTGCAGGATTAAATCAGTGCTAGCGCACTGGATTGGATTTTGCAGAACTGGGATTTGAGTCGAGGCAGCGAAGTGCTTGTGATATACTCATCATAGGCGCTATAGTGGTTTACTGTAAAGGTTCCTAGTGCGGAAATAACACTGTGGAGAACAATTTGTCTGTAGCCAAGAGGCCGCATTTACTCCGGACGCGAATGGCCACATATGTCATGTCGGAAAAGGTTCACAAACAAAGTTGCACAATTATCACGCCGCCAATGAAAATTGATTATTCAATAAACTAAGCCAGTCGCCTTTTAATAAAATAAAAACACTCATGAAAACAATTAGAAAATTGTTAAAGGCCAATTTTATAATTACGATTAAGTAATAACGATTAGATTTATTAATAGAATTCATTTTTAAAAGTCAAGTATTTTTTTTTTTTGCAAAATGTTATGTTTTTTTTTTATTTTATTTTTTCTTTACTGTTCTTGTTTAACTTTTTTTTCTGTTAGTTTTTGTTTATATTTGTATTGGTGTGTGTAATATGTGGGTGTGTAAAGTTTGTTTTGGTACCTGTATTCACTGTGTAGTGAAGGCAATATAAATCCAGAAGAGGTGGCCGCCTACCCGCATGAATAATTCCTAGAGTTTTGTTTTGTAAAGGGATGGAAAGAGAAGAGTTGAAAGTAGTGGAAAGACTTTGGAGGTCGGTTTATATATATATATATCTCACGCTGTAGTTGTATGTTTGAAGGAGGAGAACCAACGAAGTGTACGGAAGTTTGGCCTCTCACTACAAAACATTGAGACACTCTGGGAGCTAGAGCTCTTATACCTTCTGAATCACAACTGGGACAAATCTCTCTTTCGCTCTTTCTCCCTCTGCCCTCCACTGAAACTCCTACCACACTTCTTACCAGGTCTTCTACTTATACTTCTTCTAGTACCATCTTACCCTCTATCTTAACTCTTCTCTAGGAGTTGAAGCTGTGAATGACTGAAGCAGGATTGTCAACTTACCTGAATTACAAAACTGTACCTTAGTTGATGCTGCAGCAAAACAGTAGATGAGAGCAGAGGTGGAATTTGTTTTAAGTAAACACGAAAGAGTAATGTAACGCCTCTTTCCCTGTCCGATAGTACAATTTCAATTGTTCAACTTGTTCTCTATTTCACATTTTCTTCTCTTACAGTTCTGTTATTTGTGTCTAAGTTTAATACAAATATATAATAATATTTATAGAAATTATATATATACATAGTAGGTGTGCTAAAAATGGAGATGATTCCCAAGGGAACTAGGGCTGCCAACGGAAATATGACACCAACCAATATTTATGCTGCTATAGTATAGGTTGGTAACCAAACACCACTCAAAACTGTCTCTACCATTATGTATATCACAGCCACAAAACTTATAAAATAAATATCTATTGCAATATGATCGGTACAAAAAATTGCAATATTCATATTAAAAAAATAAATAAATAAATAAAATCAGACGACTTTCACTCTTACTTATGTAAATACAATTAGGTTTTATATAAAATAACAAATTTTCCATTCATAGCTTCAAATTTTGGTCATTTTTTTTTTTAGGACAAGTATCGATCCAAGCAGGTATGGAAGTAGTGATTACTCTACAACTAGAAATAAACACGTAAACTCCCCAAAACTATTTAATAATCAATTTTTGGAAAATTGTTACAATTAAAAGTGATAGGTTTATATATAGGGTGACCACAGTTATATGCTCCACCCACTTTTTTTTTAAACGGCGGGAAATTTCGAAAAAATAGAAAACACGTATTTAATCATTTTTAGTCTAGTTTATTTTCAGTGATTGATCCATTTTTTTTAAACCCCAATATCCCGAGATACAGCATCCAACTTTTTTTTTTCAAATGGAACATTATATTTTTTTTTGCATATTTTTATAGTAATTGAGCCTCTAAAAAAATTAAAAAAAAAAATTTAAAATCGGTTAGGTTTTTCAAAAGTTATGGTAATTTAAAATATGAAAAACAAATTTCAGTTTAATGTCAAAATTACCTTATTTTTCTTTAAAGAAGCTCTTCAAACTGGGCACCATCAACGGATAGGCAAGCCAAAGCTCTGGACTCCCACGCTCTGTTTGTAGCAGCACTTAGGTGGCAAAGTCAACATCTAGGCAGGCTAGATATTCGACGTTCCAGATTTCGACTGAAGCCACTTTCGACTGTACACTTTATTTTTTAGATGTCCCCACAAAAAATGGACAAAAAATGCACAATTTTATGGACTGATGAATCAAAGTTTACCAACAATGGCCTTCTTAATCGTTGGAACTTTAGAATATGTGCAAAAGATAATCCACACTGTTACCTTCGCCATACGCCATCAGGTTGTTTTTTCTACAAACGTTTGGTGTGGAGTTTTAGGAAACCAACTAATCGGCCCATACTTCTACAGAGGGAACTTAACTGGTGAAAGGTATCTAACTTTTTTAAGAGACATTTTGCCAGTTCTGCTTGAAGATGTTCCACTAAAACGTCGGTTAGATATGTATTTTCAACAAGATGGTTGCCCGGCACATAATGCGAGAGTTGTTCGACGTTACCTGGACAGAAATTTCCACGAAAAGTGGTTAGGAACTCATGGTCCGATCCAATGGCCACCTCGATCTCCGGACTTAACCCAATGGACTATTGTTTGTGGGGATATCTAAAAAATAAAGTGTACAGTAACCTTAATCAGTTGAACAGCTTCTTTAAAAAAAAAATAAGGTAATTTTGACATTAAACTGAAATTTGTTTTTCATATTTTAAATTAGCATAACTTTTGAAAAACCTAACCGATTTTAATTTTTTTTTTTTAGAGGCTCAAGTACTATAAAAATATGCAAAAAAAAATATAATGTTCCATTTGAAAAAAAAAGTTGGATGCTGTATCTCGGGATATTGGGGTTTAAAAAAATGGATCAATCACTGAAAATAAACTAGACTAAAAATGATTAAATACGTGTTTTCTATTTTTTCGAAATTTCCCGCCGTTTAAAAAAAAAAGTGGGTGGAGCATATAACTCTGGTCACCCTATATATCGGGGGAATTAATGTTCCAAGTTTAAAGAAAATCGTTACAGTTATTATCGAGGTAATTCCCATAAATTCAAAAAACCTTTCTGTTAAGGTTTTTCTGGTTAACTGATTTCTTCCAAATTCTAAATTTGTAACAGTTTTTTTCTAATGTACATTCATATTATGTAAATAGTAGAACTATATATATATATTGATTTAGTAGTACTTTAGAGGATAGATTAACGTTACTGTTCAAGAACTATAAAAAATTTCAATTTTCCCTGGACAATGTTTCATATAAAACTGATGTATGTAGATCGGGAAAATTAGCGATATTCTGAAAAAAAAACATTCAGTAAAACTGCAATTCCGGTTGATAAATTTTGCCCAAAAACTTCTTGCAGATGCGCAGGTACTATTCAGATGGAATATCAAGATTTTTTTTAGACACACACATACATAGATACATAGACACACACACACACACACATACACACACACATACAAACCATTCACTAAAAACATTTCACAATAAAGGTAGGTTTGCAATCATAGTAAAAAAAAAAAAAAAAACCTATGGCGCAAAAGCCCATGAAGGGCCAAGACTTGCCAGACGGCGATTTGAAAAGGAGGGGTGTGTGGTAAGCACGCCACAGTTCTCATGCCATGAACTCTGAATTCTCGCAAGAAAGGCGAGTGTTCTAGTCCCCTATACCAACGCTTGAGGACAATCCTAGTAGAAAGTCAATTAAATGAGATCGCAAAATTTGTTCGAATAACTTCAAATCTAATGAGTATTTTTCTTTCTTTTTTTTTTTAGATCCCATATAAGTTGTCTTAGAAACACTTTTTCTATAAGAACAAAATATTATGATAGTTCTTATTCTCGAAACTGAGATTTCAAGAGAAATGCGATGTTTGATTTCTAGAAAACATTCCCTTTAAAAATTGCAAAGTTTGCCGACGTTAATTTGCGCTGGGCATAAAAGAAAAAGAAAGAAAGCTATACATGTATAACTGTATGGACTTCGTGGCAGCGCCCTTTGTCTCAACAAAGATTGTAGCGGTAGTTTAATTTGTATCTAATTAACGGCACTTCTAATTTTCTCCTTGTTACAAATAAAACTACTGTGCTTTTGTCCGGATTTACCGACAAGCCATGCTTCCTGAACCAATTCTCCACGAATGCCACTGCATTAGGTCTTTTACCATACTCAGTAAATTACCAGTGGATATGGGGATATGCTTCTTCGGTGAGGAAATCACCAACCTCTTTCACATAAGTTTATATATATATGCAGTTTGCATTCAAATCTCTTGAGTTGTTTTTCGAAAAAAAATTACAAAAAATCAGTTGTGTAAAATCAACTTTCAGTTAATCAATTTTTTTTTCACTAACTTTAAATTCTAGCAACGCATTTAACCTAGCTTGACATTATAGAGATGTTATGAAGAAATTTGTTGAAGAAAACAATCAGTTACGCCAACGTTTCGACAAAGTTTTCCTGTCTTCATCAAGACTTTAATATAGAGAAAGTCGTGAGAAGATATGGAGAAATAATTTTTAAACATACACATTTGTTACATCGCAAAAAAATATAAACAGAAAATATTAAAAGTTACTAGTTACTTGACTCATATCATTTACAGAAATGAAAGTCACCTCTCATCTAAACACTCAACACAATAATCTCACTTATTTTATTTATTTATTTATTTTTTAATTATTTTTGTTTTTTTATCAACAAACGGCGTAAGCCTTATGGTTGAAGTCATTACACGTGATAAATACAGTGATACATAAATATAATAATAGTAAAATAATACATGCTCATTTAACAGTAAATCTTCAAGTAATGCAAAAATGTTTTTTGAAAAGTCCAGATGCCATTTGAAAACCCACATCACTAGGAATATACTCATTCCATGACCTGCATATTCTACAAATGACGTCAGCGTTGAACAGCGCATTAGTCTTAACGGCAGGGACCACGAAATGCGAAGTACTGCGCAAGCAGCGAGGTGGTACATGAAAAGGAATGGCAGCAAGTAGCTCCATGCAATCAATTTCGCCATTCAAGAGCTTCTTCAAGAATAAAAGACCAGCATTACGTCTTCTAGACTCTAAAGAGCAGAAATGAGTAGCACCGCTGGGTAACCTTTTGTTAAAAGTCCTGATGAAACGGTTTTGTATAGCTTCCAGTCTAACTATATCCTTCTTAGTGTAAGGACACCAAATCAATGACGCGTACTCAAGAAGGCTTCTAACGTATGCATTGTACACAGTTAGCACCGCTTTGGGATCTCTAAGATCACGAGTGTGCCTTATACAAAACCCAGTGCTCTCGATGCTTTCCTACAAACATATTCAAACTGTTTCGTGAAAGAGAGGTCATGACTCAGAGTAACTCCTAAATCCTTCACGTTACGAGTCCTCTCCAATGGTTTGCCATCAATGAGGCACTGATATGATATAAAAGTCTTTTTGCGATAAAAAGAAATGACTTGGCATTTTTTAACATTAAGCTCCATGCCATTACTGCAGCACCAGTCAGAAACAATGCGGAGGGTATCTTGAATTATAATGCAGTCCGACTGGGAAGCAACTTTATGGAAGAACTTCAAGTCATCCGCAAATGCAAGTACCTCAACATCAAGAATTATGCAGAAAGTATCTAACATGTCACCCTGGCTTCTTAGATGGTTTAAGGCAAGATATTAGTAAGTTTTAATTTTTCTTATTATGTTTTTTGCCATGTAACAAATGTGTAATGTTTAAAAAATTCTTTCTCCATAACTTCAAGACTTTCTATATATATTAAAGCCTTGATTAAAGACAGGAAACACTGTCGAAACGTTGGCATAATTGAGTGTTTCTTTCTTGACCGATCTTCACCAAATTTCTTCATAACATAATTCATCAACGGTCAACAAAGTCCTTCATATTATAGAGATTTTAGTCCTGAATATTGATTGTATTGAAGATATCTCAATACAGAAGAAATCTCAAGTTTACAGCTACTCTAGATCACGTCTAAAATCAATTACTTAAAAAAAAAAGTACAAATAAAAATGTTAGGTACTTATGTGTAAGTTAATGGAATGTTAAGAGAAAATCATTTTAGTATTTTTTAAATCGCAAAATGTTAAAAAAAAACAAAAAAAAAAACAGAAATTTCATTTCCGGTTAATGAAATTTTACCGGAAGTTTATTGTGAGCTGCGTTGGTGATACCTAAACAGAATTTCAAAGTTTAACTAATTTCCTTTCTTCTTTGAAAAACTTAAACCATGTACTTCAGGTGAAAACTAAATTGCGATAACTTGAAAAGACAACAGAACGAGCAAGTTATAAATGATGCCAAAATTATCATTAATAATAATTATTTTAAATAATCCATTAAGAATATTACACATCTACCCAAACTCCAAACATTTTCTCTGTAAGTAATATCTCTTTGAAGTGAACCTAAGCCAATTGGGTGAGGAGTTTCAATTCCTATAAATACATTTTTAGTGTAGGATTACAGGTCTTTACCACATAAAAACTGCAGCGCTGAATGATTTTTTTTCCCCCTAAAAATAAATAAATTATATACATAAAAAAAAAAAACAACAAATAAAAATAAAATTACAAAATATATAATATAAAATAAATTGGATTTTATATGTTTTAACAAGTACGTTGGTAAATTACAATATCCGTTCAGTTTAATTTTGGATTTTAGAAACCTGACACTTAACTAGAAACTATATTTAAACAAGAAAACAAGTCTTAATTCAAACTATAATTTATTGTTCTATTCATTTTTATTAATAACAGATGTTTATATTGTGAAACTTTGTGCATTTTTTTGTCTGTACAATTTATGTTAAACTATATCGAATATCAGAGACAATTTACGTGATAGCCTGCTTCATTTTGTGGTCATCGTCCGGTTTCGGATTTATTGAGTATATACATAATGATATGATTCAAAATCATCTCATTATATATCTCATCATGAGTGTGTATATAATGACATGATTCAACAGAGTGTATAAACTGAATTTGCTCTGTGCAAATCTATGTTATCACACTGTCTGACAAACACATCTTGAAGATGGGCGAACTCCCAAAACCGGATGATGACCACAAAATGAAGCAGGCTATCACGTAAATTGTCTCTGATGCTTTCTAGCTCTGCGGAACCAATCACCACAACAACTATATCGAATTGGTTAAAGAGAAGAAACAAGCTGCAAGATGCCTAATCTAATTACTACTATATTTGCATATTTATCAATTGCATCTGATCTTAAACGATTAAATAGAAAACTGTGTTTATACCTCTATCAAAGACATAATGTAAGTTTCAATGTCGGTTAAATGTTTACTTAGAAATTAAAATAAAAAAAATAAAAAATCTGATGTGTAACACTCACACTATTTTCTCTTACATGAATTTATTAATACAATATTTAAAAACGATGGTGGTGATTTCACTTGTATATCTGAACGGCCTTGTGTAAAGTCGCTCTACCATGTTAACTTATTTTTTATTTTTTTAATTTAAGGCGTGTCCAACATCTATGGTCATTGGCGCCTGGAGCCTTCTCAGTGACTGCCAGCCTCCGGTCAGTGTTCTCTCGTTACAGACAACACTGTCCATGACCGGACAGTGAGCTGTAGATGCTCTTAGGAAGAAAAAAAATCTAAGGAAGGGTGGCAAACTGGACTCGAACCCGGGTCCTCCGCTTGGGAATCCTCTACGCTAACCATATTAACTTATTTTATTCAAATTTGGAATTCTATCAATGATTCTAATGTGTAGGTGGCAAAACCATACACTGTACTGAAGTGGTACTTTAGAAGAAAGCATAACGCTACTGCCCCCCCCCCAAACCTCCCAAAAAATCAATTTTCCCTGGAAACTGTTTCAAATAAATGTGATAGGTAATTATGTGAGTAGGCAGTAAAACAAAGTTCTATGCGCATTAAAATGATATATAATATAATAATATTAATTTAAGTGATCAAAGGTCTCAATATTATTTTAAATCTACCCTAAAACTTGCCTATAATCATACTTTGATTATGGTAAGTAAGTAAGTAAAGTAATGCCTATTTTTTTAGGCAGGATTAACGGTGCAACTACTAAATTAAGTGTCGTAGACGAGACGGCGGAAGTACTATCAACATTTTTAAATGAATATAAAATTTAGCAGTTATAGGCGCGGGATTCGAACTGGAGATTTCTCAGTTACAAGTCCATACTGATAATCACTACACCAACATCCGTGCGCTAGCGTTATAGTCCAAGCGTGAGGACAAAAATTTCCCCGGGAAAATGTTAGAAAATTAAAATAGTTTTTATGTATGTAGACATTTGTAATGTGATTGGTGATGTTTGTGTATAGGTAGCTTGTGGCGTGAGCGTCTTAGCGAAAAGGGCTTGTATGTATATACGGTTAAGAGATAGAAGTATTAGTAATAATTAAGAGATCACACTGCTTTTATAAATACATATATTATTCTTTAAGCAAGTTTAAGTATATTACAATATCACACTGTATCTTAATAAAATAACGTTTATCTAGAATAAAGGCAAATATCTATCATTGGCACTGAGCAATTCCTGAAGTAGAGTTTCGATGTTTCCACCTTGATTTGTAGCACAAGTCTGTCCTGTTAGAAGGCTGATGTCTGACTTTAAAATGTCTCTTCTCTTTGTTTCTTCAATACCTCCCCTGTGAGGAGAAAGGGGTAGTACAATGCCATAATTGTTCTTGTACCGTACCAGTAACTGGACTTGTATACCTGGCTAGCCCTTTTGCAATGGAATGTCAATCTTTTTCTTAATTTGAGATAATTATCAAATATTCTAAATTATTTTTAAAAACTATTATTTTTCGATTTCGTTCTTCCGCTACACATTATACGAAGTTTAAAGAAAATCGTTGGAGAATGTTTTCGAGAAATCACAAAAAAAAAAAAAAAAATGGAGAAAAAAAAAATTCAGAAAAATCGTATTTCCGGCCGATCGTATGGATTTTGGCCGATACCTTCGTGCAGAAGTGATGGTACCTAAATTGATAATCTAAGTTGAAGATTTTTGCCAGTTTTTTTTTTAGTTTTTAAGATATTTTATTTATATTTTATTCAAGGCCACATCACTACAGATCATTCATACAAACATTTTTTTCGTACTCTGGGGACCTCAAAACATGTATTTCCGGTGAAAATTCAATTTCAAAAAATGTTTTATACAATCGCAATACTAAGAGTAAGGGAAAGTAAAAAAATATTTGGCATTTAAAAACCGATAAACATATGAAAACCACTCAAGTAAATATAATAAAATAAAATAAATAATTCCATATATAATCTTTATTATTTTATCTAGATTAAGAGCAATGAATACTGTGTTAAAAGCTTGATAAAACTGGTGTCTGTACATATATTATACAAATAAAAATTGCAAAGTATCTTCAAAATTAAGAATTAAGTTTATATATATATATGTAGATAGAAAGTTACAATGCGGTAATCTCTGCAATACGAACATCGAGACTGAATGAGTCCAGGATATGGAAGAAAGAGCTTTTCTTACTTCCTACTCAAACACCACATCTCCACAAGCTTTGGCAATCGGCAAAGTTTCTTCCTATTGTAAACCATCTAGATTCTAAGTTTTGTGTGTGTGTGTGTGTATGTGTGAACATATTTTACACGCAAACAATACAACAACTACGAAGGAATAACTCCTTTGTGTGAGAGTTCACAAGAAGGAGTGCCAAGTTTTAATAAATCGCTCAGTACAGTGTTGAGAACTTCTTCCCACAAATAGTTTGATATATTGGTTGAAATTTCTAGATTAATAATTCTAAAATATCCCAACGAACGATTAGCTAAAATGCTTATTATAAATTTAATTATTATTTCCATGGATTTTAAATTTAAATCTATAAATTTATTATATTTGATAATTGTTAAAGATAAATCATTTTATAATTTATGGATCTTTGTTAACCAAACCCTATTTATCCATGTTAATATGACCAAACCCTGTTTTATCTACGATTTTATCTATCATAGCATGGTTGTTGTGGTTGGTTCCGCACAGCTGGAAAGCATCAGAGATACTTTCTGTGATAGCCTGCTCCTTCTTGTGGTCATCGACCGGTTTCTCGCGTTCGTCCATCATCAGGATGCTTTTTGTCAAAGTTATTTTATTCACATCCAACCTCATTCAAAGCCTCGTCACAAGCAAGACACATACAGATCATCACTATACAATTTTTTTTTGCACAATGGGGACTTCAAAAAATGTATTACCGGTAAAAAATTTAATGAAAAAATTCAATTTCAAAAATATGATACGATTAGTATGATACGAAGAGTAAGGAATCTCCTTCAAAATATTTAGTTTACCCCCACGTGTTTGATGTTTCCATTTTTAAAGGGTACAATATGGCCACTTTAAAGACAGAAATATGTGTTTTTTCCCACTCAGGTACCAGCACTATTGTAACGTAGTTAGGCCCTAAAAAAAAAACATTTAAAGATTAGTGTATCAACTAAATTTGCTATGTGCAAATCTATGTTATCACACTGTTTGACAAAAAGCATCCCGAAACCGGTCGATGACACAATATCTCTGATGTCATAACATGCTTTATTAATTTGGTTCTGACCGGTTTCCTATCTCATCCATCGTCAGTGGAAGGTTTTCAATCAATTTGTATATAGAGATGACTTCAACTAAATGTGTATATCACACACTACACTGGTTGATTGACAATAAAATCATATATATGTTATCCAGCACTGCGGTCCCAATTACGACCACCATTTCTTTTTTTTTTTTTTGGTCATACTCTAAAATAATAATATTAATACTCCTATAATTGACGTAAGAGGATGGTCATTCAATAAACAGAGAGACAAATGGTTATACACTTCTATTACGGTGAAATGGATCTCAATTTACCTATTTTTTGACATAATCCTCTACAGCATTTTTATATACTTGCCCCCTCTCTCTCTCTCTGCAATTTTTTTTATGCCGTATTTAGGAGTTTTTAGAGGAAACTTCAAAGTTAAGCTTTCCTATGAAGTGCCACTTCAATATAGTGGATGATTTCTACCATCTATACGAGATGGTATAATATATTGAGGTATAGTAGTATTACTAATATTTCAAATTCGAAGAAAAATGGGTTAACCGGAAGTGCCAATTTACAGAATGGGATTTTGAATTTTTTTTTTTAATTGAATTTTCTCTACTACGATTTTTTCATTAAACTTGGAGCAACAGATCAACCGGTTTCCGGGGTTCGCCCATCATCAGGATGCGTCTGTTAAACAGTGTGATAACATAGATTTGCACAGAAGTTTGTACACTACTTTAGAGTGTATTATTATTATTATTATTATTATTGTCATTTGTCTGTGGGGAGGGAAACCCTACGCTACCCAAAGCCTCACTGGGCCCATATAGCTACCCCCAGAAAAACAACAAGAAGCCCAGACTATAACAAAAATCCAGACCCGGATGTAATCCATCTAAGATTCACCGCAGTCCGAATAAATCGGACAATAACCTTAAGCGGAAATAGCCTAAGCTCTTCCACAAACATCCTATTCCGACCAAAGATCCTGAACCTAATTTTCTCACAACCCAGGCAATCAGTCATAAGATGGATGTGTGTTTCCTCCTCTGTCTCACAGACTCTACAAAATGGATCCGGCATGAGCCCCATTACGCAGAGATGTCTCCTTCAACCACAATCCAGTAAGAGATCCAACCAGATGCCTGAGAGCGCTCCATGAAAAAAACACAGCAACGTCTCACTAATGGCCTTGTCCGGACCCCCGATGAGCATTTTGGACTGCCGAAAACCAACTGAGCTCATCCATAAGGATGAATGCTGTGAAGCTGTCCATGTCTGGAAGCCTGACAGACATGTGGCAGAAGACACGCCAACAGCAGTCTCGGGACCAATGAAAGGAAGAGAGGCGCCTAATTTGGCAAACCTATCCACCTCCTCATTCCCAAAAATTCCCATGTGACCTGGCACCCAGACTAGAAACACATCCTTCAGAGAAGAAAGCTCTTCCAATCTTTTAGAACATTAGAGTGTATTAACTACGCACACATTTAGATTATACACATTTAGTTTATTTTACAACTTAGTTTATTATACAATTTAGTTTATACACATTTTGAGTGTGTAAACTAAATTTGCTCTGTGCAAATCAATGTTATTCCACTGTTTAAAAAAAACGCTTCCTGATGATGATGGGCGAACGCCCAAAATCGGTCGATGACCACAAAAAGAAGCAGGCTATCATGATAAATATCCTTACTTAAGGATATTTATCATGATAATAATAATTTAATATTATATTTTATTGAATATAAAATTATATTTTAATTTTATATTCAATATAAAATTAACGTTTAATAATAATTTTTTATTTGAACCATTTTACCGGAAACATTGGTATTAGATATTCTGAGAATTTTTAATTCAGATGCACATGTGTGAGTATACACAGACATGCAAAGACTTGATCAACAGCGTAATTTCGAAAATTCGACTAAATACTACAATTATTTTTCCAGCAAGAAATATTAAATATTGATTCTACTTCTCATTATATCTCAAGTTACAAGAAACAAGAATAAAAAAAATTAATAGAGAACAGCA
Source organism: Triatoma infestans (assembly GCA_011037195.1). NCBI lineage: Eukaryota > Metazoa > Arthropoda > Insecta > Hemiptera > Reduviidae > Triatoma > Triatoma infestans. Next base: position 240,443 of record JAAEAF010014805.1, on the reverse strand, counting down.
GTAATTAAAAGATTAATACAAAATAATTATAAGGTTATTACTCGAAAAATTTTTCTAGAAAGTCTGACTAAAGGAATTGAGACGGGAATGCAGGGCGAGTATTTTGATGAGAAAAAACAAAAACTAGATCAGGTTGTGCAAGTTCGGAATGGTCTACAAACTAGTTTCTACTTATCTCTTCTTCTTCTACTTGGACTTCTTATCTACCGAACTAAGAAACAAGTTACTCCCAAACCGCACTTAATGTTCAGTGAAGATGGATTTATTTATTTGGCCACATAATTTATAGTTAATTGTTAATATAAGAATTTGTTTTTTATATTAAAAAAAAATCAAACACAAATTTAAACATAATACATATAAATACAAAAAAATTAAACGTTATAAAAAATTATTCTTTAATTAATAGAAAGAATCATAATTTTAATTTATAACCGAAATAGTTCACCACTATATTTAACATTATGTATCATCCATAAACATCTATTATCTAAACTCGGGAACATCTCCACATCTTCACGACTTTCTATATATTAAAGCCTTAAGAAAGACAGGAAACTCTGACGAAACGTTGGCATAACTGAATGTTTTTTTTTCTTGAACTGATCTTCACCAAATTTCTTCATAACATAATAGGAACAAAATTAAGAAGATACAAGAATAAATAATAATAAGACAAAATTAATACTACAAGATTAGAATATAAATGAGTGTGTGTGTGTGTGTGTGTGTGTGTGGTCAGCATAACTCAATAATGGAAAATCTCAGTGTGTAAAAACTTGACATTTCGTTTGAATTCCAACAGGCGATCTGGAAATATGTTTTTTTTTTGTCAAAATCGGTAAACTGGAATTAACCAATTTTTATTGAATAGGTTTTTTTACGGTTTTTGTGATTCTCTCCAAAATGTTCTAACGATTTCCTTTAAAATTTGTTGTACATCAACTACGTTTACAAACAGCTACAATAATTAATTTTCTAACATTTCCCTGGGAAAATTCATTTAAGAAAAGAGTTTCGAGGAAATTATGGGTTATGTTTTTCTCTAAAGTGATGTATTTATTTAGCATACGATTCTAAAATTTAATACTAATTATAAATCTAGAAAATCTATCAATTTTGACAGCAACTTTTTGCAAGAAACTTCGTTTAAAGCTGATTTTGAGGTTTAGGGTAGGTTGTTATGCTTTTCCTCTAAACATTCGTTTTATTTGTTTGTTAATTAAAGTTTAGATATTCTCCCATTCATATAAATTGAAGACAACCAATCATTTAGTTAGTATTATATTATTTTTGTGATGCGTTAGCTTGCTTATTGTTCAACCTGGCTTTAAAGTGGGTTATTAGAAAATCCGGAATACAAACCACCGGAACTATATTCCATAAATCCGTAGAACTCCTGGCGTATGCTGATGACATAGACATCATGGGAAGATCTGCCGATGCTGTGAGAAGTGCTTTCATTGAAATAGAAAAAGCTAGCAGATGCATGGGCCTTCTAATAAACGAGAGTAAAACAAAATTTCTCACAAATGATGAAAGGTTTGAAGGCCCTTTTAGAGTTGGCAGCTATTGCTTTGAGAAAGTCGACAGCTTTGTCTACCTGGGATCTTTAGTAACTGCTGGCAATAATGTTTCAAATGAGATCAGCAGGAGGATTATATCCGCCAACATGTGTTATTTCGGTCTCAATATGCATATGAGAAGTAAGATGCTGGACAGGGCAACCAAGTTAAGAATTTATAAAACTCTTATTCGCCCTGTCCTGGTATATGCCTCCGAAACATGGACCATCACAAAAACAGATGAACAGCGCCTGTTGATTTTCGAAAGGAAAATACTGCGAAAAATCTTCGGCCCAATACATGAGAACACGACTCGTAGAACAAACGGGGAGCTGTATGCTCTGATGAAGGAGCCGAATATTCTAGCCTGGATAAAGCTGAACAGGCTTAGATGGGCTGGACACGTTGCGAGATTGGAGCAGGAAGAAATTCCATACAAGCTTTTACAGGAAGCCCCTGACCGCAAGAGGAGGATTGGGAGACCGAAACTGAGGTGGTTGGATAGCGTGACGCAGGATGCCAGGCAGCTACTGCGTACTAGGAACTGGAAGGCGGCTGCAAGAGAGAGGGACGACTGGCGGAAAAAGATCGAGGAGGCCAAGACCCAACTAACAGGGTTGTAGTGCCACTGATGATGATGATGATGATGATATTATTTTTGTAGAGAATTAGTTAATTATAACTAAGTTAATTATTGTAAGGGAAAAATCTTGTGAGTGTTTAAGACCAGATTTATTTTTGTTTTGTTTCTAGAGAAAAAAATGTAATGGAAATATGATATATACATATATATACAGAAATTACACTGGTTGCTGATATTGAGCCCAAAGATTTGTTGTAGGAATGGATGATATTTCTGTAAATGGTAGAAGTGATTGAAATCCTTTCTTCAATTCCAAGAACGTAATACTAAACTCACCACATACTACAGCAGGTGTGGTGGTTTTGTGAGGCTGGCTATGAAAGATACTCGTTAAGCAATACTGGTTCGATTACCTGTCTCAGCTTAGAATTTTCAAGTAGTTTAGAAGGAAATATTGTAAAATAGGTCAGTCATTATTGCACAACCGCCGCCCTTTGATATCCACATTTTTAAGTATTTAATGATTCATCAGTTTCCACTACAAATACACTTTTGTTGGTCTCCTAAGTGTGAAACAAATATTGGTGTGTATCATTCACACTTATCTGAAATTACAACAATTCTTCTTAATGAGAAATTTTATTTAAAACTAGATTTTTATTAAAAGTTTAATTACTACAAAATATTGTATAGATGGTGAAACGTTGATTATTCACTAATGAAGTTTACATGCAAACATAAAAATCTCCGAGATCACCGCTTAAACTGAGAATTCTGGAAAATATCTTTTCAATGAAAAATGATACTTCTACTTGTGGTAGATCTATATTATTAGGGTTTCTACTAAAATGCTAGTTCAGTATATTGTCCGTTCTTATCATATGAAACAATACAATTAAATGCACGATCTAAATTGCAAATTTTGAAGTTAATCAAATGGAAGTTGTGAAACACGATGTAAGAGAAAGTCCGTATGTTACACTTAATTTCCATCATTAACACTTAACCCTTAGCACCACTATGTTGAATATAGCTCCACTTTGTACATTTTTCATGAACACCTATGTCGAGTTGTAGTACTCGATATTATGAGACGTGATTTGTACATTACTTTCAGATTAAATCAGATTTTTTATTCTTCCAAATAATTTATTTATGAATGAGGAACATAAATTTGTTATATTCCGATTTAGATTTTAGTTTTTGATTATTATTATCATAACTCTAACAGTGCCATTACAATACCTAATTTATAATAGTAATTATTAGTAATAATAGACATACTAACCTGACATTGCATCGCTATCCGGTACCTTCGGTGAAAATACATTATTACTTTCTCATACTCCTATCCTAGTAAGAGGAAGTATTGTAATTGTGTCAAATTTTCGATATCGAGTTTTCACCGGAAATATCCGTCTTGAGGTCCCCTGAGTCCAAAAAAAGTGGGTTTTAGCAAATGGTCTCTGTGCGTGTGTGTATGTACGTATGTAAGTATGTGAACAGCATAGCTCTTAAACGAAAAATTGTAGAAAGTTGAAACTTGATATTCCGTTTAGGTATCACCATGGGACCCGACAGTACGTTATCTGTCAAAATTCTTCTATCGGAAGTACTAATTTACAAGTTTTTTTTTTTACATTTTTTTCGATTTTTCTCAAAAATGACTCCGACGATTTTCTGTAAACTTGGTATATCCAACTAACATACAAAGAGCTACAACTTTTATTTGAAACATTTGTCCGGGAAAATTCATTTAAGGGCACTTTTGGGTGAAGGGGGAAGGGGTTAGGTTTTCATCTAAAGTGTTATTTCAGTTAATTAGACAATTCTGTCATCTACATAATGTTCATTATAGTTAAATATGTTGTTGAAATTCCATGTTTGAAAAAAAAATCAGATAACCGGAAGTACGTTTACTTTTTTCGCGATCTCTCAAAAATGGCTCGGCTGATTTTTCTTGAAACTTCGTATATAAACTAAACATACAATTAAAATCTTGTCCAATGGTATCTTTTTACTGTGGTACGGTAAACTGAATGAAGGGCCTAAACTTAAAATATTTTTAACACTGACTTTGTATATCAACAGATGTCAAATTAACAAACCAATTGTCATTCAATTTAAAAGAATTTGAATTTTTCTCAATCAGAACATTGAATTTTTTTATTTGATTTAATTTGTAATTATTGAAGATTTTCTGGAAAGCTATAGTTTGTTTCTGATTGAAATCCGCTATAACTGATACAGGTAGATATAAATATATAAGCTATTTCCAATCAACCGCTAATTTATATCTACCTGTATCAGTTATAGCGGATTTCAATCAGAAACAAACTATAGCCTTCCATTCTTTCACTTTTCTCTGTGTTGTTGAGGTGTTCTCAACTTTTTAGTTCTAAATTTTACATAAGTTTTCAAGTTGGATATGTTTTAAAGATTTTTTATTAGTTTTTATATTTTTTATGCCTTGAAAAAGACAATATATTTGTCGAAACGTTGGCAAAAATTTAAGTTTTTTTTATTTTTGGTTAAAAAAAGACCGAAACTCAAAATCCTTTCCTTCACACAAGTAACGGTCGAGAAGAATCTTCCATAAACATACAATGACCTACAACTTTTATTTAAAACATTTCTCTGGGAAAAATTCATTTAAACGGCACTTTTTGTTTTTCTCTAAAGTGCTATCATAGTTGATTATACAATTCTATCATCCCAAACAAAATTAATAAAAAATAAATAGATGGCCAAAATTCCGAATTTTTTAAGAAAATTAGTAAACCGGAAGTGCGCTTTTACTGAACAGAGTTTTTTTTTTTACAGTTTTCGACAAATTTCATTAAATTTGGTATACACAAACTATAGAATTTGTCAATTATAATTTTGAGAACAGGAGTAAGAGAAAGTTTAGTGAGCGTTTCAGACCAAATTTTTTTTTATGATGTAAGCAGGTGGCTGTGGCTATATCCTTCAAGGAAACGTTACCAATTTTATTTTATTTATTTACTACATTAACAATAATTAAAAAAAAAAAAAAAAAAAATCTGCTATAAACACTTGACTCTCTCTTACTGCATTTTACGAAAATTATAATAAACTAATTCTCTTAAAACATATAATTTTGACTGTATGTTTAATTGTTTTCAGTTTACATGACTGGACGAAAATAAATTTTACAAAACGACTTTTTTTGAATAAAATATAATCGCCCAGAGAATTTCTCACAGAAATTTTTCAAATAAAAGTTGTTAGTTTTTTATTTGTATAGTTGATATACCAAATTTAAAACAAATCGTTGAAGCCGTCAAAAAAAAAATAAATAAATAAACGGAAATAACTGTAAAAACCATTGTAAAGTAGTAAATACTTCCGATTGACAGATTTGGTTAAAAACATTATTGTAAGGTTTCCTGGTGGAACTAAAACAATATATATTTGAAATATGCGTTTGAACTTTCTAGATTCTGATAACTACACATACACACACCCATACACACACACACACACACACAAATAATTTTCGAAAGTTTGACTCTAGCTAGATAGACAGCTAGGTAGGATTTATTTTTTTTATTTACCTACTAATTCACTAGTTAAAAATAAAATAAATAAATAATTGTGTAATTAATTAAGGAGTTGGTGGAAGGTAGTAAAAAAAAAAAAACACAAAAGTTATGAGTGTAGAAGATTAACATCTTTTTTGTTTTAATGCGTAGTTTACAATGGGAATCATAAAAAATAATAATTTTAATAAACTATGATATTAACCTAGATGTTTAAAAAAAAAAAAAATACCAACAGAACAGAGAATAGCTACGCAGCAGTTTTAGAGTCAAGAGTTTATCTTCAGAAGGAAAATGAAAAGTGACAAAAACTTTCTTATCTCCTGTGGTCGGAATTTTACTTCTAAAACATTGGTCTCTCTAGTGTTCTTTTTTGTCCTTAGAAATCAGAACTAAAAATGACCGCTTTAATAAATAAAAAAACTTCAAAACGGAAAGCGTGACCAAATTTGTGATAAATAGTAATTAATTGTGTATATAAATTGCTTGTATAATCTTATAATTTATTTGCTTGATGTCCACTGTTAATTATCGTGCATGTGCCTAGATCCATGATCTCTAACCTGTCTCCATTTAATTTCCGGCAAAGCTACCATATCGACATTGTATTTCTATAAGACTTGTGCCAAATTCCTGCTTGCTCCCGTTTGTGCCAGTACTAAGTTGCTAACTCCAATGATTTTTCCTTTTCCACGTTTAATTCGTTTTCCAAAAACCGCTATTCTTTCTGTGAGCAAATTTCTGGGAGAGGCAAGGGTGTCAGAAGATGGCGGAGGTACGCCCAGGACATAGCTGAATGGCCATGGATAGTGGAGGAGGCCCAGCACCTTGTAGGGCCGCCTGATTTACGGCAAGGAGTACGTAGGTAATCTTTTTTATTTTGGTAAAAGTTTTCAACTAGCAATAATCGCACCTCAGGAGACCTTCATTAGTTACGATATTGCCTCTGCGCAAGGGGGTATTCGGGAGTTAAGCAGGGTTGTTTGCTAAGCCCGATTCTATTCAACGTTTACATAAATGATTTGGCGGAATATCTGGGTGAGGGATTAAAGGTGGGGAATATTAATATTAATTCACTTCTATTTGCTGATGATGTGGTGTTGTTGGCGGACGAGCCGTTTAAAATGAAGAATATGGTAAAAAAATTAGAAGCATATATGGAGATGTGGAATTTAAGTATAAACTTAGAGAAATCTAAAATTATGGTGTTCCGTAAAAACAAGGGAAAATTGAAAAAGATAGAGAAATGGCACTTTAGAGGCGAACCTATCGAAATAGTAAATAGTTATAAATATCTAGGTGTTACGCTAACTTCGAATTTGCAATTTACTACGCATCTTAATGAAAGATATAAATTAGCAAAAAAGGCAATTAATAGCATTTGGTCCGGCATTTTTATGAACAACCATATTCCTATGTCTTCAAAATTCCAAATCTTTAATACAATAGTTTTAACCTCAGTATGTTACGGGTGTCAAGTTTGGGGCTACAAATTATATGAACAAGTGGAGAAAGTACAGAGATTTTTTCTAAAGAAGTTGCTCCGAGTCCCAAAATTTACTCCAAATTATATCCTGTATCTGGAAACAGATCAAAATTACATATTTTTTAGAACTTTTCAGCTGCATTTGAAGTATATATCGAAAGTCTGTTTGTATAGTGACAATAGATTGCCAAAGGTAGTGGGTACTTTAATGGCACAAAGGAAGCTCTTTTGGTTTAAGGAATGGCTTGATTTAGCTAATAAGTTTAACTGTACCATAGAGAGTCCCTTTAGTTCTCCAGAAAACTGCATTAAACAGATAGAGAAACTTCTGGAAATTATGAAGGCAAACGCTACTAACGAATTTTTATTAAAAGCGCAGGCGGCTCAGTACCACCTATTATACAAAGAACTATTGCCAGTAAAGTATCCCTATATCAATGATTTAAATAATGCTGACGTTATAAGAATAGTTTTTAAAGTAAGGGGGGACTTACTAAATTTAAATTATAATGCTTGGGATCCTGATAGGACTCATATCTGCTCTCTTTGTAATAATAATGAGATAGAGGATACCGTTCACTTTATGGCAATATGTCCTATATTAGGATCCATTAGAAAAAGGTACATAGGAAAGTATGTAATCACAAAAGGAGAACTAGTTAGATTATTGACAGGGGAAAATATAAAACCTGTGTATAATTTTGCAAAACATGCATTGGAATATAGGGAAGAAAAAATGAAAAATATAATTTAATTTATTTATTTGTTTTTCTTTTATTTTGTTTTTGTTATTTTTTGTATTATATTTCCACGCCAAACTCCTGGCAGACGGCTGTATTCAGCCATTGCTGTACGCTTTATGTTTGTATCTAAGTTTTGTAAGTTTATATTTGTATAATAAAGCATTCATTCATTCATTCATTCATTCTTTTTTATTTTTTTCGTTATTTAAAGCAATATATATGCCGGGGCATGTTGGCATTGAAGGGAATGAAATGGCCGACACCCTGGCCAAGAAAGGTGCTACGACCGCGCTTTTAGGCCGGAACCTTTTTTTGGGGTTAGCGATAAGTTTCTGTTCGAGGAGCTTAGGAAGGAGGAGGAGGCGAGGAGATCTTAACTCTGGTACTCCCTCCCCGGTTTGTGGCAGGCCTACATCTGCCTGGTAAATTATAACCAACGGAGATCGGAGGGCTGAGTAAGAACAAGCTCCGCGTATTTACGGGTGTCCTCACGGGGTATTGCCGATTTAGAGGACACCTGAAGCTGGGTTTGGAAAGTAACAGCTCATGCAGATTCTGTGGGGAAGTTGGAGGAAACTCCATTACATCTCCTAACAGACTGCGAGGCTGCTACTCAGAGAAGATTCAAGAACCTGGGTACTACCAGGTGGAGGAGGGGGATATACCCTCTCTAGAGCCTGTCAGAGTATTGGGATCCTCAGGTATCTTAATCTGATGGAGGTTTAGTAGAACGGATTTTCAGCTGGGACATCTGTTCGGGTGCTGTGGGCAGCCTGCGGCACCCAGGGCAGCAGAATACAATAGATAGAAAGGTCGCAGTGCATTGGCCCCCCTTCAAAAAAAAAGGAAAAAAAGCAATATATATAAATGATTTAAAATTTTTTTAAAATTATATCATCTAATAAATTGTTCCCAATTAAGTGTAAAAATGCAATTTACATTGTTAGAGACCCATATAATTTTATATGGACTGCTATAACAAAGTGCATTACCAGTTCAATTCCCAGTATAATAGATTTACAATTTCAATATTTTATTAATTTGAATAATGGAGCCAAAGGTTTGAGGGAGTATTCGTACTCACATAGGGTGAAACTTCCCTATGTTTCTCGAGACGGTTATTCCGTCGCGGAACCTCATTCTAGCCCATCCAACGCGTCCTCGTCGCTGGCTCCGGAAACATCTGCGCTCCACTTTGTGGAAGCGTGGGTGGCTAAGTTGGAGGGTGAACGCAGAGGGTAGCCTTCGGGCTATTTGGGAACCTAGCACTCCCACGTACCTCAGCTACAATTACAGACTAACAAGTGCAGTGGTTTTCCCATTAGGAGTGTGAGTTGGTGGAGACTTTTCTGCCCTCTGTTTGGGTCGCCATAATTTATGTGCGGCCTGAATCTCTTGCAGCGAATTCTTTTGCTGTGGAGCCTCCGTGGGAAATCATACTGCATCACTTACACCTAAACGCATAGTTACATAGCTACACTTACATAGTTACAGTCTTACGCCAGTGGCACGTGCTGGTGCCACCCACATGTTTGCCGTGTGTGGATACCTGTGTCGTGGGGGAGGGAAGTCCTGGTGGTTGAGGATGCAGGTTCGCGCTGGAGGCAAGTTTCCTTGGCGTGTCTTGCAGTCCAACACACCACTTTGGTTCCTGACTCCACTAAACAGGCGGCCAGAGCCTAACCCAGCTCTGGTCAATCGGCTAGCGTAAAGAACGCATGGGTGAGCTCCCGGGTATTGTGGGCCTCGGCTCACAATCCCTGGGCGCTATATCTCTAGGGTAGCTCTCGCGCTTCTTCAAAGCGTCCCAAATTGTGAGGCTCCGTGGAGGGTGGAGAGCTCTGGAGATGAATTTTTAATTTTATTATTATATGTTTTTAATTTTAAATTCGTCAGCCGGGGGCCCCTTAGAGGAGGGGGCCACCGGTGGTGGGGGTAATTCCTCTGTACATCCAGAGTCGGGTGACCAGGGCCTGGATGCACTAATGGGTGGGAATCTGGAAAAATATCCAGAGGCAGGGAAGGCTTGCTCTGGAGGAGAACGTGTCAGGAGGAGCCGCGGAGGACTTGTCCTCCTGCGGCGATTTCTGAAACGTGGTCAAAGGAAAAAGGAGAGATATGTAAGGCAGGTATTTTTATTTTTTTTTATTTATTTATTTACATTAATTTGTTTGTTTATTTATTTATTTACATTTATTTATTTGTCAATTTATTTATTTATATTTATTTAATTGTTTATTTATTTATATTTATTTATTTTATTATTATTTATTTATTTATTTATTTATTTTTGTTCCTGCCTGCTATCAAGTTTGTTAGAAGTTCCATTTCTTACATTAGTTGACTTATTACTATGATTGACAGGGTAGAAATGGTTCAGGTTAACTTGCAGCATATCAAAGATGCAACGGCTAACTTATGCCGTTGTATTGCTAAGTTGCATACATATTTTATTTTAATACAAGAACCTTATGCCTTTAAAGGTTTGGTTCGAGGATTGAGTGTGGTTGATGGCAGACTGTTCGTGGCGGATGGCGGGGACATTCCTAGGGCATGTATTTTTGCCAGTCGGAGTGTCGACGCTGTTCTGCTTCGACAGTTCTGCTCTCGGGACTTGGTGGCGGTGAGGGTTGGTCTGGGGGTTGGTGGGCGTCGTCGCGACGTAGTTGTGGCTTCGGCTTACTTCCCCTATGATGGCCCCTCTCCTCCTCCTCAGGAGTTCATGGGTTTGGTTCAGTATTCGGAGACCAATGACATACCTATTATAATAGGATGTGACGCGAATGCGCATCATGTCGTCTGGGGCAGCAGCGACACCAATGGTAGGGGTCGCGCTCTCATGGATTTCCTGGTGGGCACGCGATTAGAGGTCCTGAATAGGGGTACTGAACCCACTTTTGTTACTAGGATTAGAAGACAGGTTATTGATATTTCCCTTGCTTCTAGGAATTTTAGTGGTCTGATTAAGGATTGGAGGGTGAGTCCTGAGGCTTCCATCTCCGATCACAGGATGATTAGGTTTAGTCTGGGGATTGATCCAATTACCCTGGCTAGTTATAGGAATCCCAGGAGGGCGGATTGGGGTTTATATTCTAGAATTATTGAAGATAAACTGACTATCCAATCAGAAGCCCCTGATGGTATAGAGGAATTGGAAAGGGAGGCTGGTATTCTTCATGAACACATTAGATTCTCATTCGAGGAGTCTTGTCCTCCCAAGGTGGTTAAGGGTAGTAAGAACCCCTGGTGGTCCTCTTCGTTGGAAAAACTAAGGAGACAGGTAAGGGGCTCATACAGGAAGGCTGTCCTGGCTGATTCTTCGGAATCATGGGATAGTTATAACAGTATTAAAAGAGCATATAAATATGCTCTGAGGAGAGCCAAGAGGAATTCCTGGAGATCCTTTTGTGAGGATATAAATTCCTTCCAGGAATCATCTAGATTGGTACGGATTCTTAGTAAGGATAGGGACAGTCAGTTAGGTACCCTACGATACCCTGATGGTTCCTTTACAGGGGGGGAAGGGGAGACACTGCAGCTTTTGCTTGATACTCACTTCCCGGATAATATTGGTTTAAATGCTGCTTCGTCTTTGGTGGGTGGAAGGAGATGGGACCTTGAAGATGTATCCACCTTAGATGAGGTAGTCACACATGATAGAATCAGTTGGGCAGTACAAAGTTTCTCACCTGGACCGGACGGGATTTATCCTTGTCTGTGGCAAAAGGGTGGGGACGTGCTGACGAGGGTGTTGTTAAGATTGTTTAAAGGATGTTTGATGTTTGGTTATGTACCAACATTATGGAGAGAAGTAAGGATAGTCTTTATTCCCAAGCCGGGAAGAAACGACTACTCTGACCCCAAGGCATTTAGACCCATTAGTCATATGTCTTTCCTCTTGAAAACTCTGGAAAGGTTGGTGGATAAGTATATTACTGATGGCCCATTAAGGGATCATCCACTCCATCCTAACCAACATGCTTATATTGTGGGTAAGTCGACAGAGACTGCATTACATTGTCTTGTCGGAAGGATAGAATCTGCTTTGGAAATAAAAGAATATGCCCTAGGGTGTTTCTTTGATGTTGAGGGGGCATTTGACAGAGTATCGTTTGATGCTCTCGAAGATGCCTTGGTACGAAAAGGTATACATCCCGTCTTAATCAATTGGATAGGTGTCTATCTTAGGAGTAGGGTTATACAGGCTTCCCTTGGCGGGCGCACCATGATAGTACAAGCGGGGAGAGGGTGCCCTCAAGGGTGTTGCCTCTCACCAAAGTTGTGGTACGTCGTCATGGATGACCTTTTGGTTAGGATGAATTCATCGGGATTTTATGTGCAAGCATATGCCGATGATGGTGTTATTTTATTCTTAGGACGCTGTTTGTCCACTATTTCGGACCTAATGCAAAGCGCCCTTAACATGGTATATTGTTGGTCACAGGATAGGGGTCTTTCTATTAATCCTACTAAGACCCAGGCAATTCTATTTACTCATAGAAGGAAGATAGTAGGTTTTACACCTCCAAGGCTGTTAGGTACGTCCATACAGGTTAGCAAATCAGTGAAGTTCCTTGGAGAAGTTCTCGATAGTAAATTGAACTGGTCGGAACATGTTAAGACACAACACCAAAAGGCGATAATCTCCTTTTGGCAATGTCGAAGAGTTGTAGGTAAGAATTGGGGGATCACTCCCAAGATGATGTTCTGGATTTATTGCATGGTCATTAAACCTAGATTGGTATATGCGGCTTTGGTGTGGTGGCGTCGCATTGAAACACGATCCGCTAGGCAGCTGTTGGAAGAAATCCACGTTTGGCTTGTCTGGCGGTGACTGGTGCGTTTCGGACCACACCGACCATATCTATGGAGACTTTGTTAGGGATTCCACCTCTCTTTGTGGAGGTGAAAAACCGGGCAATGAAAGTCTGTTATAGAATTAAACAGGCAGGTTTTTGGCAGGGTAAGCGATATGGTCATTCTACCATTTATCGTCAGATGCTTTTAAAGATTCCCATTACAGGTTTCTCTTCTGATAGGAATTTGAAAACTTTTGTCTTTGGTCATTCCTACAGGGTTAGGTTGCCTTCTAGGGAAGATTGGTTAACCCTGGGTCCGTCTGGTGTGATTCCGGAGAACTATCTCCGATGCTACACGGACGGTTCCAGGATGGATGGTAGGTCTGGGGCTGCCGTCTATTTTGAGACGGGAGATCATTTGGTAGCGCCTCTTGGTGAGTGGGCCACGTTTTCCAGGCTGAGGTTTATGCAATTCTTTGCTGTATTTTGGATGAGAGGGTGCGTAACACTAATTTAAAAGGTGTTTGTATCTGCTCGGACAGCCAGGCTGCGTTGAAGGCGCTTAATTCATGTGTCTTCACTTCCAGATTGGTGTTGGAATGTTCTAGAAGACTGGAAGATCTTTCTTCATTAAAGGATGTGCTTCTGGTCTGGGTTCCAGGTTGAATGGGAATCTTTGGGAATGAGGAGGTGGATAGGTTTGCCAAATTAGGTGCCTCTCTCCCTTTCATTGGTCCAGAGCCTGCTGTTGGTGTGTCTTCTGACACATGTTGTCGGGCTTTCAGACGTGGATGACCTCACAGCACTCATCCTTATGGATGAGTGCAGTGGGTTGTCGGCAGTCTAAAATGCTCATTGGGGGCCCAGACGGAGCTTTGAGTAGCGGGGTCCGATGTCTTTCACGGACCTCCCTCAGACATCTGGTTGGATTCCTCACTGGGCATTGTGGTTTAAGGAGACATCTCTATATAATGGGACTCGTGCGTGACCCCTTTTGTAGAGTTTGTGAGACTGAGGAGGAAACACCCATGCATCTGATGACGAATTGTTTGGGTTGTGAGGAGATTAGGTTTAGGACCGTCGGCCGGAATAGGATATCGGTAGAGGATCTTAAGCTGTGTCCTTTTAAGGTTTTGGTCCGATTTGTTCGGTCTGTGGTGAAACTTAGATGGTTAAAACCTGGGCCTGGATTTTCATTCTAGTCCCAGTGGTTGTTATCTTTAGGGGTAGCTATATGGGCCCTGGGAGGCTTTGGATAGCGTAGGATTTGCCCTCCGCTTCTGCGAATAATAATAATAATAATTTGAATAATATATTATAATTAATACTATACTTTTCTGCACTCATTTGGTTGTGACCGCGGACAAAGTTCCGTATTATGCCTTTCCTATTCCTCTGTTGTAATGTGTAGATCTTTAGGAGAAATGATGAAAAATATAAATAGTGATTTTGTAATTATAAGTAAAATATATTAGCAGAAATATATTTAATATTGATTTATTATTTAGAGCAATCTCAAGCCTGGGTTTTTTCGAAGGTTGGGTGAAAACAGTAATGAATTGTTAGGAAGGTTGAATACTTTTAGTACAATAAAAGGGAATTTCCCTTCCTTTCTCTCTTCAATAGAGGGAGGGATTATATATATATATATATGCTTCAAATAGGGAGGATCAAATTTTTGTGGTGAAGGAAAGTGTGCAATTGATATAACAGTGTCGAAGTACTAAAGCCCCAACATTCAAGTAAACCTTCTTGTATAATGTAAGTTTGTAAAAAATATATATAGTTTCTGCTTAATATTATTACTGCTATTTAAAGAATCAGATTTGATTTGTAGTAAGATTTATCCTTGAATTATATGTATTTATTTTTTATGTTTATTTTCGCTAATTTTTTCTCCCTTGCTCAATTCAGATAAACATAGACTTCACGAGATCCTTTTTGACAAGATCCAAATAAAAATTATAATAATTAATTATTAATTAACATCTTTCATTTACCCCCCCCCAATACAATAATATTAAACGGCACAATTCTGATTTAAATGATATGCGCACTAATGTAGGTACGTGAGAAGGACATTAAAATTACCAGTTAATGATAAGTGAAATAGCAAGCTAATAATATATGAATAAGAAAAAGTTATTTGAATAAGTAATAAAATGAAATTTATACTAGTAATAAATCAATAAACAAAGAAAAGACAAACGTACCAAAGGAAAGTAATAAAAAGAAAATTAATAATATTCTGCTTAACATAAAAATTGAACTAATTAAATTGGATTAAGTAAATAAAGTAGTTATTGATCACAGGTTATATTACAAAGTATTACAATTATGTAATGATAAATAAACAATACGTATATTAATCATTTTAGTAGAATAAACGTTGTCTATATTATTATCACTTACAGAAATGAATTAACTGAGGGATTGAATTATGCACAGAACATAAAAAAAAACAGTAAAACTTATAATGTAATTATGTGCTGAAGAAAATAGCTAACTATTCTATACGTAACTGGAAGTTAGAGATGAAATTAAGAATTCAAATGAATTAATAATAAAAAAAATGCATGTACTCGTATATGTATGTAAATACAGCAGCAGCGTTTTGTATATAATCTACGATGTTTTGCAAGTTTGTGTAACTAATTCATAATCGCACTTAAAAGTAAGTGCTCTTAATTTTTTGAAGTTTTCTTTCATTCACATTTTCAATTTTCTTCTTCGCAATTTTCGTCTTCATCTGTGTCAAGTGTAGGGACGCTCCAATGTGGAGAAAGGCAGAGAAAAAATAAATGTGAGAAAAAAAATGAACAACTTTTTCAAATAATGAAAATGCAGACGTTTGTATCTGTGTCCTGGACAAGTTTTAGGTGACTACTGAATACTATAATGCGCTGGACAAATATTTGAAGTATCCAGCCGCATAACATTTACTGATTGTTACTTTGTTCATAAAGGTAGTACAAATTTACGTTTTTAGTTACGGATATTAAGTTTTATAGTTAGTTATTTTATTATCGTTTGCCTTATAACATACCTTGTGGGTGTACTGATGTAAAGTGTGCCTGACATAAGTTTGGCATTAAATTATTTTAAAATAAGAAAAATGTTGGTTGTGTATTGGAAGAACGAAATGGAAAAATATTAGTTTTGTGAAAATTAGATAGTTCAAATAGTGTATTTAGTGATGGGGATAAAGCCAGGTATACTACAATCTAGGCCAATGCAAACCAAGAGACAAAGGCGCAAGAATCCGTTAAATTAATACAATGCCACTTGGCCAACTGTTTTGTAAGAGAAGGCATTCTTTCGGACAGTATATAATCTGCTTTCAAAGCCAGAACACTTGCTTCAGGAATCGCTCTCTTAAACTCAGTGCCAGTGATAGAGATTAACATTTATTTTAGATTAACAATGATCTATTAAGCATAATAGTTGTGATATTGTAAAATTTTTAAATCTCTTTAAAGATAATATATTTAATTTATCTACAGTCTTTTCTTAATTATTTCTTATTACTTCTCTCTTAAACATATATACTTACAAGCCCTTTTACTAAACCGCTCACGCCACAATCTACTACACTACAACACATTTACACCAATAACATTTCACTTGGCTTGGACCAAAGAAATTTTTTTTTTCCAACTTTTAGCAGTTTATGTTATTCTACTTTTCGGACATCATTGGTGGGTCTGCTTCCTCAGGATATTTTAAGTAGAGATAGAGAGTTAAATGCTGGTTAATTATTTATGTTAAATTATTTTACTTTTTCAATATTATCTAGAAAATTCTGGTGAGAAACAATCATACAACTTTTTCCAAACACAATTTTGTTTTAATTTGATTTTTTCCTGAGTTTTAAGTTAGCACTTTAGATGACAATTTGATTGTTATTGATTGATTAATTGAGATTAGTAGGATTTTTAAAATGTCGGGGAATTTTTAGAAATTTTAATACTTTTTCAAGAGGCATTTTTTTTTTTGTAACGAAATTATTAATAAATTTAATGTAAATTAGCGAAAAGCCAACTTTTTTAAAATAAATACAATATACGAGTATTTAGTACTAATGTTTGTTAGCAGGTAGAACCCCTCATATCTCCTGTTTGTACCATCTTTTTCGCCATGATGGTAAATATGGAGAAATTAAAGAGAAAGGAAGATAAGACATAATTTTCATTAAGGTGCAAACACATCTTGTTATTAATCGTACATTATAAATTTATCTTGATAACCTTCTCTTCAAAAAAAAAAACCTCGAAGGAATTTCACAAGAATTCAGTTCCTATTCACTGACCTGGTCAGGGCTAAAATCTGATTGGAAAGAGTTACGATATCTAATAGCTTTGTTAAAAACAGATTTCACACCGGTTCTAATTTGAAAGTTAGTTCCAATAGAATAGCAGGGCATCCCAAATTGTCTCCACTCATCGCGATCGTTTGTCAATGCCTTTAATGCACACTTGAGTTTCATTTTTGTCTGCACTTCAAGCGTCTTTTATCATCTTCATGAAGTCCGGCTATTGGAATTCTAGGGTTCTTCTTGTTTAATGATGGATCTTCTAACACTTAAACGTCCAAACTTATACACTTATCCACATATCATGACGGAGTTTTTATTTTACTTTATTATTATTTTTACGAAGTTTGATTTCGATTTAATTAGTAACACAAATTCCTTAACAAATTTGACCATACCTTATCTTACCAATTTTACATTTTACATTATAAAAAGTTATTTTAATTAATCCAGATGATTTATAACTACTCTAAAACTAGAATTCATTCGGGAAAAAATGAGACTATTTTAAAAAAAGATAGCCCCTTCCCTACCATTTGCATCTCAAAACAATTAAGCTGGGAAAAATATGAAAATAAAAGGCTATCCCATCGGTGTTTTGCGGACGATTTAATAATTTGTGCAGAATCAGCCTGTGTACGCCAAAAGATGTTATAAAAAATGAGATAGATCTTAGTAAAGCAGGGTTTACAAAATTAACGAAGTTAAGACTTTATTATTAACTAATGATGACCGAAGGGATGTAATATTAAATAAGAAGAAACTGAAATATGTAAAAGATGATTTTATCTCGATCAAATTATAAGTTTCAATAAAAGATCTGAAATGGAGATAGACAGGAGTATAGGACTGAGGTGGAAAGCTTTGAAAGATATCTTCATAAATAGTAATATTAAAATAGAGAAAAAAAGAAAAGTTTGGATGAGCTAGATCGCTCCGTAATCATATATGGCTGCCAAATGTGGACAAACAAGGATACCTACCATGAATAAGTCTATTGCTTACATGGTGATACTCATACTATCGATTGAGAATCGCTGTTTTAGGTGTTCGATCCGATAGTCTATCAAAAGAAATCACTTTTATCGCCTCTTCTACCGCCTATGTGGTGTGAAAGGGGGCTTTACACACCAAGAACCAAGAAGTTCTTTCTGCAGCCAACTCTATTTTTTTTTTACCAACCCACCACTTGCTTCCAAAAAGATCCGCGCACTCTTTCCTCCCATTTAATACGAGGCTTCCTAGCAGTCTTCTTCTTTTCACTTTTGGCTCCTAGATCTTTTTTTTTTGGCAAGCGGTCCTCTTCCTTTCTGAACAGGTGGTAGTAGGTTTCCAAAGCATCTAAACTTTCTTTCTCCCAATGTCTCTTTATTGTCTTGACTTCGAGGCTAGATCGGTTTCTGACATTTCTTACTCCAATCCCTTCCGGTCTTTTTCATCTATTCGTTGCTACAGCGCATTTTTGATACCTGGATTTTACTACCCTGTGCATTCGTTAAGGCCTAGGACTTGCTCGAGTAGATTAAAGTCAGAACTTGATTTGCTTATGCTAGACGGCTATATCTCATATACTATTCATCAAAAATCTTAAAAATCAATCAATCGGATTACCATAAAATGAAATCGTCAAGGAAAATATTCCTGAGTTTTCTAATTTGCGACAAACAACATCCATTCAATATGGTTAGAAATTGTTAATGCGATTTAGAACTATTTTACTTTCTCAGACGATTGGGTAAGAGGATTTATTGAGATCATACCAAATTTTCGAAATTGAGTAGATATGCACCGGAAATACATGTTTTGAGCCAACCCTTCGAGGATGAAAAAAATGTTTTTAGCGAACGGTCTATGCTGTAAGCAAAATATTTCAAAGAAAAATCGTAAGTTCGCTTATTTGAATTAATCCAGAATATTTGTAACTATTCTAGAAATAGAATTCATTCGGAAGAAAAATGAGTCTATTTTAAAAAAAGAGAGCCCCTTCCCAACCATTTGCTTCTTGAGCCCCTTCCCAACCATTTGCTTCTTAAGACAATTATTAAGCTGGTAATAATATGAAGCAATATAAGCTGGTAATAATATGAAACAATATAAATGGTATGTAAAAGGCTATCCCATTTATGTATTGCGCTCGATGTAATAATTTTTGCAGAATCAGCCCGTGTGCTCCAGAAGATGTTACAAAAAGTGATTTAGATCTTAGTAAAGCAGGGTTAAAAATTAATGAAGATAAGACTTTATTATTAACTAATGATGACCGAAGGGATGTAATATTAAATAAGAACAAACTGAAATATGTAAAAGATGCTTTTATCTCGATCAAATAATAAGATTCAATAAAAGATCTGAAATGAAGATAGACAGGAGTGTAGGACTGAGTTGGAAAGCTTCGCCAATCGTAGAAATCTCCAACTTGGTATTCCGTTTAGGTACCACAACGCATCTGACACGAATGTTTCCGTCAAAATCCATCAAACGGAAGTTATTGTTTTTTTTCCGTTTTTCGGGTTTATCATGAAAATGGCTCTAATGCTTTTCGTTAAACTTGGTAAATTATCTATACATATAAATGCACATCACTTTTATTCCAAACGTTTTCTGTGAAAGTTGTTTTTTTTTTTCTGGAATGTAACAAAATTTGTTCGTAAAAAGTTAAGTTTTTTTGGTTTTTCTTTGTTTTAAAAAACCTTTGTTATAAAGCGAGGACGATACTAGTCAACAAAATACATAAAGTCAACAAAATGCTTTTTACGCATAATCTAATCCAGCAAGTTTATGGAAATTTGAAAGTTTTTAAGGCTTAAGAATCTGAAAGTGATAAATGATTTAGGATACGATAATTCCGAATAGGATAATTAGTTACATTGTATAATTCAAATAGTACTATTGTAATTTCAACATCAGCAATCATTAAAATGCATTTATTGATGACCTTAATTACACAATAAAGCACAGATTGTTATAATGCAATTCTTTTTTCTTTTTTTTCCGAATTGAATCGACCAAAATTAGAATGGACCTATTAAGCTAATGACGTCATTAACCAATATAACAACAACTTTGTATTTTTTTTTTAATTAAAAAAAAAAAAAAAAACACTTCAAGTGTTGAGTGGATACGAGTTGAGATGTGCATTTTTAGAACTAAGGAGGGTCGTTGGCTTGATCGCGCGAAAATAGTTGCTCTATCAGTTTTTTTAACACGCACACTCTAGCCTGTACGCGTGCGCCAGTTTACACAACATCTTGCCCCTACTCTGCTAACCATTAAGGGAATTTTTTACTGTATGCTAATATAGCATACTGCCAAACTTCTGTTTGTCTAATGTGTATTTATAAAATTGGTTTCTCGACGAGTGTATACTAATGTGAGCGCGTATGTATGTTTTTGTTAGTTTTTGTCCCGCTTGCTATACTTAATGGACATACATTCCACTGTAACCCAGAATACCATATGCTAACTTTAAAATGATAATAACCCTATAATACAATCTAGATGAAACCCCCCCTTTAATATGCTAGTCAGAAATATACGCTAGCTAACTTCAACTGTAGATGGGGGATTACCACTTAAAATATATTCACATTTCTATTTAAATTGCATAATAACTATTGTCTGCTAAAGCCAAGGGTCCCTCCTCTCTTATATTATATTTCCGGTTTTTTTCTTTATTCCCCTATATTGTTTATTCAGCGCACTTCACACACACACACACACCCCGCAAAACCTTGACTTCGACCCTTCTAAATGTGTTATTATCATAATCACGGTCCGATAGACCAGAGTGTTCATGTTTGTTAGTGGCGACTAAATCATTTTTGGGGCGAGCTTAACTCATATAGAGGTTCCCTTTTAATAATACCATATCAGCGTTTGTTGAAGGAACGCAGCAATCTGAACTGGATTTAGGGTGGCCATTCGACTGGAATTAACATGGATTTATGTCACTTCAAATCGATGAACATGGTATCCCTGTCTTTGAAAACAATTTATTTACAATTCTATTAAATGCAACAACTAAATTATTGACAATATTTGATGATAATAGATGTTAGTAAATCAAATAAAATGTTGGTTTTATACATATATATATATATAATTATATATTATAAATTAATTACTAGAATTATATACATATATATTTCGATTTTAATGTTACATTAAATTAAATTTCCAAAAAAATCGTGAAGATGATATAGTGATAAACATTCCCAAAATACTGCTTTATAATTAGTATTATATTTGCATTTTACTAACTAAACTTGAGCGAGTTTACAACCACATGATACACAAACACAAACACATAAAACTTGATCTAATGGACTCATATAAATAGCCGGATACTTATTAATTATACACATAAAATCCGTTTTTGTTGCTAAAAATTTTAAAAAGATAAATAATGTTGATAAACGTTGTTGCAGAAAAAACTCTCTTTTGAATCGTTCACGATAACTATATAGTGACGTTTCAATGCTAACATATTTTTTCACCATCTGATGGAACATACGTGCAACTGTAGAAAAATTTGACTTTAAAGAAAATCGGTACTTTATCTGAAAATCAAACAAGTATTTTTTTTTTAATCTTTTCATACTGTATAAAGAAAACATGTCTGGTACATCTATTTTTAAAATTAAATTTACACAATTTTTAGGAAACTTGAGCAACTATGAAAAACGTTCTTTTTTTTACTTTCTCTTACTCTAGTAGGAGGAATTATTGTAATCGTGTCAAATTTTCGATATCGAATTTTCACCGGAAATATCCGTTTTGAGACCCCATGAGTCCAAAAAAAGGTCTTTAGAAAATGAACTGTGTGTGTGAGTGTGTGTGTATTTGAAAGCTATAGCTCAAAAATTAAAAATCACAGAAAATTAAACTTGATATTCCGTTTTGGTATCACCATGGAATCCGACAGGAGGTCATCTGTCAAAATTCCTCAATCGGAAGTACCACATTACTGATTTTTGCGATTTTCTCAAAAATGGCTCCGAAGATTTTCTTCAAACTTGGTATATCAACTATTCACACAAAAATCTACAACTTTTACTTGAATTTTTCCCACATTTCTCTGGGAAAATTCATTTAAGGGCACTTTTGGTGGAGATGTGGGGTTAGCTTGCCCTCTAAAGTGCTATTTCAGTTTATTATACAATTTTGTCATCTAAATAATATTAATTAGAATTAAATGTGTTGCTTGGAATTCCGGGTTTGAAAAAATCGGATAACAGGAAGTGCGTTTTTACTAAAATGTATTTTTCAGTTTTCTGGTATTTTCTCGAAAACGGCTCCAACGATTTTCTTTAAATTCGGAATGTGAACTACACATTAAGGAGGGAGATGTTGGGAGAGAGGTGGGGTTAGGTTTTTTTTCTAAAGTACTATCATAGTTGATTATACAATTCTAAGTTCTAAATAAAATTAATTAGAAATAAACTGATGGCCAAAATTCCGAGTTTCAAGACAATTACTAAAACGGAAATGCGCTTTTCAGTTTTCGACGAACTCCGACGAATTTCATTAAATTTGGTACTCTAACTATAATATTTGTCAAAATTACAATTTTGAAAACTGGGTAAGAGAAAGTTGTGTGAGTGTATCACACCAGAATTCTTTTTTTTTTAATTGGATAATGCATACTATATATTTTGCACATATATAGAAAACAATATAAAATTTACAATATGTTGTGTAGGTATATATGTAAGCACGCGCTTTGTTTATCAGCATCATTTAAAACTGTAAATATCTACGTATAAAAACCGCTAGTGCAAATTTAATATTCTGTTTGTGTATCTTTGAAGGAGCTGTACCTAGTTTAAAGATCAAAAATCTAGTTTACTAAACACACTGTGGATGCTGTATTACTATATTCAAGTTTTTCTCTTAAAAAATGCCAACGACTTTCGATAAACTTTGCATGCTTACTACAAACTTAAATCTATCATATTTTAATTCAATTTTTTTGCGAGAAAATGGATTTTATCTGGAGAGCTATGATGGTGAAGTGAAAGTTAGGTTATGATGTTAGTACCATTTCAATATATTTTACTATAAGTAACGTTGGAATAAACATACATTTCCAAAATTAGAAGGACTTCTAAATGTATATTAAATAATAAAAGAACAATTTGCCTGCACTTATTCAAATAGGCAATTTAAAGTTATTTATAACACATAATGGGGAACAATAAAATGAAAATTACAAATTTTCTAGCAGTTGAACAAAAAACTATGAGGACTAACGCCAAATAATGGGTGTTACATAAAAAATATTTCCCCTACGGGCAAAACGTTACGATATATTGCGTCCCATTAGGGGCAATAAGTTACATTTATGATGCTTTGAACAGCAAACTCCTGTGTATCTTACACAAGAGTACCAACGCTTTATACAATGAGAATAGTTGTTATAGATCTCTCCAAATCTGTACCTAGTTATAGAGTTGGTTTAATGCTTTACTGTATTTGTAAGTATTTGTGATATTATATATATATGTCTGTGTGTATGTGTGTGCAAACAGAAGTCACGTATGGTACACCTGGGGCAACTGCGCCAGGTCACAGGTGCAATAAAATAATTAGGTTTCCAGCACATACCAGAAGGTCACTACAAACGCAATACATCCTTATCTAGTTTGACATCATAACCCTTTAATGTTACTTAAAACTACAACAAAATTAGATACTTAATTCAAATATTAATTAAAAAACGCTCATAAATCTTTTAAAAAAAAAAGCTAAAACGCTAAACTGCAAATATTATAAACTAACCTCAATGCGAAATTTATTATATCATATTCTCTTGCAATAATTCACTTCATTTTAGAAACGCTTGATTAAAAACACTGTAAAAAGGACTAACCGCTTACTAACTATACTTATATAGCAAAAATCATTGCTAAATAGCAACTGCTATTAAAACAATCTAAGGTCTTTCTAAAATAATAAGTGGCAAAAAAAAAATCCTTAAAAATGGGCGTCATTCAAACATTATGTAAATAATATATTATCCTTCTACATCAGAAGATTAAATTGTAGAACAATGAACTAAACAAGCGGCACTGTGCAAGGTGAAGAACTGGTACGACCACGCCGAAAAAAGAAAATAAAAACGGTCATAATTAAAACTAATACAAAAAAAAATAACCCAACTAATGATATTGCCTTGGAACTTAGAGAACGATTATATAATTCTGTAGTTCTATCACCTATGTTGTATAGCTGGAAGTTATAGTGTTTAAGTTATACTAATGGTCTGAAAAATGTTAGCTTCAGCTATTATAAGAGATTCCTGTTTCACACCTATTTCATGGTTAGACTGGAGTCTGCTATAACCCATATAAAATTGTTCATATTAAAAAGAGCCATTAACTGGCAGGCAGTTAAAGCTTCTAAGGATGAACTTTCCTAGATATCCACGAGCCGGTCTTCAGGCAATCAGGAATGCAACCACAAATCAACCATTAAACAGACACTACTGGCTTTCCCCACTTGCCCTCTTGCTGGACAGATTTGTTGAATAAAGATACTAAATAAAATCGATCCTATAGAACTAAAAAACATTACTCCTATCTGATCTTTTAGGTTTCTGCGGCTATTTTCATTAAAATATTTGAGTTTACGGAATGAGACGCGTCAGTGGTTTGCTAGAAACTGACGTTTCGCCTATATTGCAATAAGCCTCTTCAGGGTCAGTACACCTAAAAAGCTAATAATGGAGAAATGCTCCCTGAAGTGGTTCAATGCAATATGGGCGAAACGCCGGTTTCTGGCAAACCACTGACGTGGTCTCAGCCCGCAAAACTCAAGTGTTTTTCATTAATCCTATCTGTACTGACTAATGCCAACTGTACCTTATTATTATTATTATTAGACCGGTGTCTGGCGGCATGGGATCTAAGCCTATATGGCTTTTCCCCCCCCCCCCGATGCCCCCCATATAGTCACCTTAAATAGTCTCCCCCAGTAGCCTACTGCTCAGTCTGCAATATCACAGGATATCCTTTAACTCCAACTCGCCCAAGCAATCCTGCGAGAGTGGTGCCCTCCCAAATACGCTAAACCTAATACCAGCGAAACGGGGGCACCGACATAGATAGTGACACACTGTTTCCCTGACTCCGTCATCGCAATTCTGACAAGTGGGACTAGACGTCCTCCTTATGTTAAAAAAGTGACTAGACCCAAGTGTGTCCAGTCACTACCCCCACCAAAGTCCTCAGGCCTGTCCTGCTGAGGGACAGGAGGTAAGTCGAAACTCCCTGCTTAATTCCTTTTATAAATCTTTTAGCTTGGAGGCACCCCTGCGTGACCCCCCCGCATTTCTCCAAGACTCTCATCTCCCAAAGTCTAACTGTTTATCGCGAAACCTCTTGGTTCAGGACCACAAAATGGTAATGATGATGATCCCCCTAGCCAACTGATCCCCTCTCATTGCCCTCTATTCCCGCATGTCCAGGTATCCAATAGAGACGCACCTTATCCCTCCGAGCCAAGGCGTTAAGCCTTCTCCTACATTCTCCCACTAGTTTCGAGCTCCACCATGGCTTGCTCAAAGCTCTCAGTGCGGCCTGACTATCGGAGAATATCCGCACCTATTTAATCTCTCCCTGCCACTCCCCCACAAGGCGGCAGCATTCAGTAATGCCCACCACCTCGGACTGGAAAACAGTGGCCAACCATCCAAGGCCACCGCATTCCCTCTATCCCGCTCCTGCAACCATGCTCCCGCTCCTGACAGGCCAGTCCCTTCCTGCCTAGAGCAACTGCAGAGAAGTCCTGAACTATACTAACTATAATACAGAGAAGTATCACTTTTGTTTCGTATGACTTTCAGAGAAAATAAATTTTAGAGAAGTTCTGAGGGCTGGAACATAATGCTCTACCCACCCCCCCAAAAAATTGAAGACCACTAAACATGTGTAAAACTTATGTTTACTAATTTAACCTTGTAAAGAGTAGTAAAAGCGAATTCAATGTTTTTTTACACCAGTTTTTTCATAAAGTACCACGTATTACGATGATCCAATTATAGCTTGAAGAAATCTGTTCTTAAAAAACGGATCTAAAAATGGTGTGGGACGTATTAATTTTTATTGAAGATTACCATAGATAAATTCTGTAAAAATTTACGTATATTCCCTTTTAAAATGTTCGTTCATACATGCGTACTACTCACTTAAAGCTGAAATAGTATTTATTTTCAAATTTTATTATTTCAGCTTTATTGAGTTCAGAATGTCATTAGTAAAAATAAAAAAATAAAAAAGGTTTTATATTATGTGAGGATATTTTTCATGAAAACAGTCATTTTATATTTCAAAATATAGAAGTGCCACAATACAAGATGAAATTGTTGGAAAAGTAAAAAAAAATGATATTATAGTTTCCTGTTTTTGTTTTCCATATAAGTTACAATGCAATTTTCACTGAGATTATAAAAAAAAAAAGAAATGAATATAAAAAGAAAAATACAAAAGTGGAAGCACAATACAAAGAACAAAGTATGATCGTTTGCACTTAATTGAACATGGTGTAAAGTGTGAGATGGGTTTAGACCGATAAGATTCAAACGCAGACGCTTTATTTTTGTCCCTAATTTTTGTTTTTGTTTTAGAATTTATCCTTTTGCATGTATGTTTTTCCACTCTTCTGGATTTATTTTATTGTTGCAAGGAATATCCTAGAAGCAATCTCATCGAATTTTCACACAATACATCGCTATGTTCTAGATTAAAATCCTGAACTGTTGTATAGGAGTAGATTTTTTTTTTTACGGCGGTAGGTAGCACTTATATATCTTCCATTCCAATTAAATATGGCGATATATTGCTGGAATGCAGCAATTCTGGGAGGCTAGTATGAATTAGATGAGATAGGTAACAAAAATATTTATGAATATTGTAAATACAATGCATCCCTATAAAAGAAAACAACATGAACTACGACGCAACACTAACAACACAAAACAGTACCTAGCGTACAACATTTAGGTGTCTGCGGAGAAGAGAGAGAGAGAAAAAAAAACACACACATTATTTAACCAAAATGGAATTGAACAAAATATTTTTGTCTCGACAATATGGGACCTTGAATCAGCCCTAAGGGAATAGAAACTTTTAGCTGATTAATATCTAGTATATATTCACAACCATCGCCTTTTTCTTCCACAAAAAAACGTACACACCCACTACACTGAAAAGTATACTGCAGATCGTAGGTATAATATTCACAAACTAAAAATATAATACTGACCGGCCAAGTTTGGCGTTCAGCCCAAACAGTCAGTAGTGGCGCCCAAGGGATATCTTTTTTTTACTAATATTACATATTGCATTTCATATTAAACAAAAATATTATATACATATTGCATTTTCAAATTGTATTATAGTCAAATCTATAGTTAAATGATTTAAAACTAGCATTTGTATTCGCTATTGTTATCTCATAGCAAAAAAAATACTGAAGTGAAACACTCATACGACTGACTGTCTTTTTTTTTTTTTTTTTTTTTTTATACTGTTTATTTACAGAAGTAAAATTACAGTAGAGTTGGTTTACCATAGTAATAATAATAATAATAATAATACAAATATAATTAAAGAACATTACTAAAGTCACAAACATAGGTATATACCTATTTTAAACTAACTAACAAATAAGTGAAAAGTAAAGAAAACTGGAATTAAACTAAACAAAAAACAAAATAAAAGAATACCTGGGAGACTAATATTAAAAATAAAATAAAATTCAATATGTGGCTAAACTTAACTTAAGTATTACAATCGTGCTTAACAGACAGAAAAGTATAATTACTCCAAATTATCGGAAATAAATCTAAGTCTAATAAAAGATTTAATAAAGTAAAATAGTTTATTCAGGTAATCAACATTCTGTGGGTTTAATATTAAAGTAATATTTTTGTCGGTTATACAATTCAGGTATCTATCTCTTGGAGTGGTGTAATATGGGCACTCAAAAAACACATGTTGGAGCGTCTCCGTTTCCTCGTGATTACACTTTGGACACCGTGCTTCGGTGATACTCTCAACTGTGTTCCGGTGTTACCCTGTATGTGGTCCGGTTTGAATACAAGATGACCATCTTGCTAGTTGATACTCTCAACTGACTGATCAATCTTTTTCTTTCAAACGGAACGTTCCAATTTAAGTACGGCTGTACACAGTTAACAAAATAAATATTTTTATATAAACAATTGTAAGTGGAACCGGCCACACGAGAGACATCCTCCTCCAACAGTGCCTTCCTATATTGCCTTAGCATGTTGCTTTTATGGGTAATAATCAGATTGACATCTTGCTCATTCCACAGCCATTCATAACCTATACCAACAATAATCTCTCGTAGCTGACTCACCCAATTGAATTTTGCTCTATTGGCATTACTTGAGTTATCCAGAGAAATTAATTTATTAAAACATATGCGTGGTAATCTATTGCCGCACATGAGCAGAATCTTGATCCACCATTTAATAGCCATTTTGACTACATGAAATTTTATTGGTATTACACCCGTTTCCTTCCTGACTATATAATTTGGAGTTTGCTTTGGCCAGAAAAATAATGATTTAAAATATTTCATTTGAATAAGTTCCAGGTTTTCTAAATATCTGAGTGCCCATATTTCACAGGAATACAGCAAGACGGATCTTACTAGACTGTCGAACAATGTTAACCTGAGGTTCCAGGATGACGATTTGGAGCTGTAAATAATTTTAGTTACAGAGTTAATTGCCATAGCTGATTTGGTTATCATATCCTGACAAGTTAAATGAAAAACTCCTGAGTTTGACATAATAATGCCTAAATAGCGGAGGGAACTAGTTATTTCAATTCTAGTTTTTCCGTAAAAGAGACTTTCATTTTTCAAACGACTAGGACTGACTGTCTTATTAATTTTTTATTTTCAGATTTGAATGTTTTTCGCATACCCTTATTTTATATGTTCGGTAGAACAGTACATTAAAAAGGAAATGCAGTTTCTGTGATACGATTAAATCGCAGCACTGTCAGAACATCAGCAAATACTGAATTTTTATTAATTTATGTTTGCACTATTGTAATTTTTATTACTTGTAGTGGAAAAATGATTTAGAGGTGTTCCAATTAGAGCTTTGTTGAACTACATATTACAAATAAAAAATGAACGTTCTGGTTAGTCGTGTCTCAACTGAATTGAATAATTTAATTTGTTACACAAGTTTTGTTCAATCAACTGTATTTTCATTTGGGCAATTATGTAAATTAAACTGTCAAAAAAAAAAAAAAGAAAAAAAATATTTGCAAATAAATGAAGGGAATCAATGAAATAGTTTAATGAAACATTCACTTGAAACACAGTTTAAATCTTTTTAATGTAACAACCAATGAACGAACCCAAGGCTTATAAAACGGCGATTTTTTATTGGGAAGCGTATGGTAAACACATCTCGGTGTTTCTGGCATTCGCTACCAGGGTATATTACTAAGAGTAGCTATCCATTTTTTTTCTCACGATGCTGGGTAAAACATTGTCGTTACCCTCACGGGAATATAGAACCTTGAATCCTTGCGACAAAAGCGCATGTGCTAGCTACTAGACCAATGAATGAGGGCAAAGTAAAAAAGTTTAAAGCTATACAAAAAAAAAAATAAATAAACTTAAAATTAACTTAATTTCTTTTTAATTGTTATTCGTTTTAAAATTTATATTTCTTTTGATTTTAATTGTCAACAAAGAAGATAATGAATGTTTAACAAGGCTTGCAAAAAATTAACTAATAACTATTTAATAAACTATTAATTCAAATTATTTAAGAATTCTAAAATAAATAATAATATCTGATGCGAAACAATCACAAGACTTTCTCTTTACATAATTATAATTTACATAATTATAATTGACTCATTCTGTTATTATATATCATATTATAACCTAATATAATTCTTACTAGATGCTTAATTATCTATAAAAGACATGAACGATAGAATTTAAACTTTATACAAGGGAAAAAAATCGGAAAATGTATTATGAAATTTTTTTTTTTTAATTATGTAATAATACAGGAAGTAAAATGAATCTTACGATACCCAAATTATTTTATAATTTATTATTAATTATTATACATATGATTAAAATTTGTCGATGTTGTTACATTAAATTACATTACATTTTTCACCAAATCACGGCCCCTACACGGTCAATAATATTGTCAATATTGATATTGACCATATAACCATCAATATTCGTGCTAGCCGGTCTCAACACTTCATTACCTTACACGATCAATATTATTGTCAATAACTTTGCTCAGTACTTACTACTTCTGCCACTAGGAAAGTGAATCTACGTGGTTTTACTCGTTTTTTTTACTAGTTTTTCCCTTCCAAAAAAATGGATAATCGCATAAAAGCTTGCGTAGCTATTATTTTGGCGTTTGGCACTACTCGTCAAGGAGAAACGCAAACACTGGATGAAAGAATGGTTGAAGAAGAGAGATGAATATTCTCATTTAGTACTTTTGAAGGAAATCAGCCTCTGCGATGTTGAAGATTTCAAGAACTACTTTCGAATGAATACCTTTAACAAACTGTTACAGATGATTGAACCATTTTTTTTTAAAAGACAGGACAGAAATAAGAGAAAAAGTATAAGTGTTAGGGAAAGATTAGCCTTAACCCTGAGGTTAAACTAATGGCCACAGGAAGAAATTTTGAAGACTTGGAAGTTTTCAGTCATAATGTCCCCAACAACTATCAGCAAAGCTGTAATAGGAACCTGTGAAACCTTTATATATGTCCTACAAGACTTTGAAAAAATTACAATCACCTTTAAAAAATGTATGATTCAAGTTTTATTTTAATACACAATTCTTTCCAAAGTACCTTTGTAAGGTATTGTATCACTATTGTTGAGGTTAGTTTCAACGTTGTATAAAACTACTGAACTGGGTATTGATGGAAATATTGGCGTCGCACCTACACGGTCAATATTATTTTTTTTTTATTTTTTTTTTTTATTTTTTTTTTTTTTTTTTTTTTATTTATTTATTTATTAAGCTTTAACGTATTACAAAAATACAATAAGCACGTCAACAAATTCAAGCTGTGATGTACAAAGAAACTGAGTTTACTTTAAATAAAATTTGCTCTTTATAATTAATGTAACTTACATATAACCAGGGATACTTAGTCTATACAAAATTCTGTAACCTTCCACTTGTATTCTAAATATTCAGTAACACTGTAGAAAGTTTTCTCTATCAGAAATCTTCTTACTACTTTTCTAAACTGTTTTTCTTCAATTTCTTGAATTTCATGCGGCAAGTTATTATATATTTTCCGAGACATTATAGTTGGAGACAAATCAGATTTTTTCAGTCTTTTAGCTGGAATGTGTAAGTTGTTTTTGCTTCTTATGCCATATTGATGGAAATCACTTCTGAAAACATTATTAGTATTATCTTTTATAGCCAATAAATTAGTGATAATAAACAAAGATGGCAAAGTTAGAAGAGAATGCTCTTTAAACAATGCTTTACAACTATCTCTATTATTTTTTCTAAACATGGTTCTTATTGCTTTTTTTTGTAGCTTAAAGACTAGATTACTATCAGAAGCTGCTCCCCATAGCAGTATACCATAGCTCATTTTAGAATAAAACAACCCGTAATAGGCAGTTTTCAAAACCTCTACTGATACTTCATCTCTCAGCTTTCTGAGCATGTATACTACTTGTGCTAATTTACCGCACAGATTCTGCAAATGATGCCTCCATGTTATATTGTCAATATACCCTCCAATTCTCAGTATTGATATACGAAAATCAGAAAATCCGGATTTCATCAATACTTTTATCAATACCAACCGTCAATACAATTTTTTCACCTCTTAAACTGTCAATATTATTGCCAATACGCTAGGGTATTGTCAATATTATTGAACGTGTAGGGACCGCTTTACATAAAACATTTAGAATGTTAAAAAAAAAAAAACTGGTCAAAATAATCCCAGAACATCTCATTTTATAGGGTTTCATACAACACGCTCTCACACGCCAATCAACGCTACTACCCAGCCCCCCTGTCGACAGGCTCAAATTAACTCCCACCAAACCATGTAAAACCTTAAAATAATAAAACTGTCTTTGCGTTACTTTACATTCAGATTACTACTCTCCCATTAAAAAAATTGTCAATGTTAAAACTACTTTTTTACAGGAAAGCTGTAACCAAAGTTGGGCACCACATAGCTATAAAACAATCGCGGAAATTCTATTACGAAAAAAAGGAAATTCCGCCTTCCAGTCAGCCAGCGCAGAGTGAGGGGGTGGATTCACTTAAATTATTAATGGTAGGCCTGAGCCAATATACAAATCATTTAAAATTCCGGAATGCCACATACTTTACATAGAATGAGAGGCAGGGAAGAAACACAGAAAGAACGATTATTTTTGCAATAACATTTATTATAATCTAATTGAATCTTTACAAAATTATTAGCTAGCATATAACTAAATAATAATGAACTTTTGTACGAAATGAGGAGGAAATCTTTGACGTTAGAACAGGAAAATTCGTTGGGCAATAATTCGTAAAAGAGACGGTAAAGAGAGAGACGTATCATTACTTATCCTGTCTTTTTAATGCACCTGTTATACTATGGTGGCTCAAAGTTCAGACTTATTATTTACTGCATTTAACTAAATTTCTAACATGGAAGTAGTGCCCTACACACTATCTATTGAAAAAAAAAAAAATTTCAACTAGTTTAAATATAATTTTAAATTTCTGTGTTACAAAGCGTATAACCTTACTCATCACCCAAAACCTTCTTTTAATGAATTAATTCAAACAAAAGTGATGGATCTCTTTATGTAGGTTAAATATAACAAGTTTAATGAAATTCCTTTGGTGTCTTTAAAGAGAAAGTCGCCAAAACATTGAAATTAACTGTTCAGTTAAGATTACACTTTTTTGTGGACCAGTTTTCTTCAAACTTGGAATTCATGCATCATATATCAATGTAATTAATATTATATAGATGATATAATGATATAATAAAGAGGAAAACATAACCAAACTGTCCTTAAATTAATTTTCCCCGGAGAAATGTTTCCAAATAAATGTTCTACCACTTTATATGTGTAATTAATTATTCTAAGTTTTCTTAGAAAATCGTTGGAACCATTTTCGAAAAAAATCACAAAAAATAAACTGAAAAATATATTCTGAAAATATAGTGTTACTTCCGGTTAACCGCGTTTAATAATAATAATAATAATAATAATCCTTATTGCCACGTCCCTATGCTATCACGTAAAATTAAATATCAAGATTGATCCTTCTGCAAATTTTCCTGTTTTTGAGTTATGATTTCCAAACTCACACACACGCACACACACAGATTAATTTCTAAAAACCAGTTTTTCTGACTCAGGAGACTTCAAATCGTGTATTTCCGGTGAAAGCTTGATATTGAAAATTTGACACGATCGCTATAGTTCCCCCTAACTGAAATTAATAAAAGAAAATAATAAAAATCCTAAAACTATTAAATGAATGAATGAAATAAATTTACAGTATCATCAAATAAAAATAAACAAAACTGGTATACAAAAACAAGAATGCAGGTAGAAATGTAGGTTGCTATGGCAGGTCTTCCGCCGGAAGAATAGTGAAAACAATCTTTTATTTTTTTTATGTTTTTTTACGTAGATTTAATAATAAAAAAAAGAAAGAAAAAGAATCACAGTCCGTTATTTTGATTTAATCTTAATTATTTATTTATATAACAGTTCACAGTATAGTTCCACTCGTGAATGAGGTTATTGGGGGGAAATATTTTATCATTATATCTCCAATTGACCTTTCCACAATTATCTAACAACATCATTTAATGAAGAATTTTAATCCTAATTTTGCAAAAGAACAATTACATTATTTTCACAACCTTCACCCTAGTTTTTCTCTAAATTGCATTATTTTCACAACTCTAATACCCAGATTTTTTCAAAGTGCATTATTTCTTGCAATCCTCACTCTATTACTCTAAATGCAAACAAATCTCTATCATTTCATCAACCAGACTCGGCTTCTAGTCACTCGTTAGTCGCTTGATTTGCTCGGTGATCCATGATGATATTAAACACAAATATGAATTTCTGTAAACAGGTAAAACTGTTATATAGCTAAGTGGTTAGTGTACTGACTTCCACGCGGAGGAACCGAATTCGAGTCCAGCTGTGGTACCCTTAGATTTTTTTTCTTCCTAGGAGCCTCTACAGCCCACTGCCCGGTGATGAACCGTGTTGTCTGTAACGAGAGAGAACAACACTGTCGGAGGCCGGCAGTGCATTGAGAAAGCTTCGGGCGCCAATGACCATACATGTTGACGCGCCATAAATATATGTATATATATAAATGTAATTTTTAAATGATAATTCTACATGAAAATTTTATAGATAGCTTTTCATTGGCACAAAAAAAAAAAAAAATGATTAAAGGTGAAGTATTATATTTAATAAAGATTGACATAACATTCAGATACATGCAAATTAAACATCTGAGCCATGTTAAAACCCTCAAATAGATTTTGAAATTCACCAACTATTTTTTGAAACCAATTAAGGATTTATTTATTCATCTGCATTAAGACAGCAGGACACGCTGATGAGTATTTTTGTTTACCTAATACTTTTATTATTTTCATACTTTCTTTCATACTTTTTATTATTTTCATTTATAATTTATTTTTTATTTATTTTTTTTTTTTTACTTTTTGGAACCAAAATATTATTTTATTAAAAATTGTTTGTGATTTAATTAAATCATTTGATATTTACATTATATCAAATTTTCTTGGCTGGGAACTCACAAAGAAATGCTTCTTGTCAGTATAATAATTCACCGTGAAATTCTGCCCAAGGGCCGTGAAATCGGCCAATGTAATGTTTAATTAGTTTACATTAAACACGCTTCTATCAGCAGCGTACAACAAGAAGAAAAAAACAAAATGATGATTTTATATAAACTTAATAATTTACAAATACAAATTGCATGAGATAATATTGTTTGAAGTAATATGTTTAATTGTTATTTTATTTCTTTCTTTCTCTAACTCTTAGTAGGAAGAGGAAGTGTTGTCGTGTCGATTTTTTTACCGTAAAAGTGGTTTCCTTTTTTTTTTAGAAATTTGTGTGTATCTATTTTCTTTTTCTTTTTTTAATTTAAGTCGCGTCAACATCTATGGTCATTGGCGCCCGGAACCTTCTCAGTGCACTGCCGGTATCAAGACAATGTTCTCTTTCTACAAACTGGACAGTGAGCTGTAGAGGCTCCTAGGAAGAAAAAAATCGACACAGTTGGACTCGAACTCGGGTCCTCCGCGTGGGAGTCCAATACGCCAACCACTTAGCTATTCCCTTCCCTTGTGTGTATCTGTCTGACTGTTTGAATGTGTGTTTCGGTACGGAATACCCGCTTCATCTGAATGGCAAGACAATGTCCCGGCCTTGTCAAGAGGGTGTTGCAAAAACCGTAGGCTCTATGGACAGGCTTGCCCATTCTAGGCCGTTAAATAGGAGACTTGTTCTCTCCCACATAATGGTACCACGGGATCGTGAGTCAGCCCGGCAGAGCTTGCTCTACACTCACGATCTGAGGAAAGGTTTCGTGGTTCATGGTGGTCGAGGTTAGCAGGGACGATAGTGAGTGATTTTCCCAGCGTTTCTTTTAGATGAGCGGGAGTTGGTTTGGTTTGCCTGAGGAAACAGTTCCACCTTCTCCCAGTCTCTCACAAGAACATGTCTGAATGTGTGTATGCGTTTGATCAACGTAACTCCAAAAATTAATATCGTAGAAAAGCTATAAACATGATATATCCTTTAAGTTGCACCGGGGGACCCCTGACACGAAAGGTTTTAAACCAAATCGGTCAACCGGAAGTACCACTTTACTAAGTGGATTTTACAGTTTTTTAAGAGTTTCTCGAAAACGGCTCAAATTATTTTTTTTCGAACTTGGCAATGCAACTGTAATATGTTGATGTGATGTGTGTATTTGTAGTAAGTAGTACGAGCGGTTTTGTATAATAAAGGGCTTGTAAGTATGTTTGAGGAAAATATAGAAGTATTAAGACTAATTAAGAACAGCACAACTGATTTGTAAATAATTATATTATCTCTTAGTAAATTCAAGTACTTTACAATATCACACTGTATTTTAATAAAATGATGTTTATCTAGAATAAAGGCAAATATCTATCATTGGCACTGAGCGATTCCTGAAGTGTCCTGTTTGAAGGCTGAAGTGAGACTCTCCTCTTTGGAATTGCTCTCTCTCTAGCGGGGGAATTTTCTTGTACAAAAGGTTTGCCCTAACGGGATTTTGTGCTTTTGTTTTTCTATTTAGTATGATCCCAATTTACAGTACCTGATACTAAAATACACTCTTTTTGGAAGTTAAATTCACATTATAAAATATTCTAAATTATTTTTAAAAACTATTATTTTTCATTTCGTTCTTCCACTATACAACTAAACATATAAAAAATGTTACAATTTTTAGTATAATATTTCTCCGAGAAAAATTCATTTAAGTGAGTTTTTGGGGAGGGTTGTGGTTATAATTCTTTCTAAAATACTATTTTAATAGATTACAATATTTCATAATCCAAGTAAAATTAATCAGAAATAAATATCTAGTTGAAATTCCAAGTTTGAAGAAAATCGTTGACAGAAAAATATGACTTTCCTGAACAGTTTTTTTGTTGTTCAGTTTTCTACAATTTTCTCCATAAAAACATCAAAGTGGTTTTATTAAACTTGTATACTAAATATATATACAGAAATCTATCACTTCTGTTTGTAAATTTTTCTGAGAAAATTCTTTTAACCGTGGTTTTGAGAGAAGAAGAAGTTATACTTTCCTCAAAAAAAAAGTCATTTTCTAAAGTTTAGATTTTTCCATTCATGAAACTTGAAGACAACTAATCATCTAGGAAGAATTTCCCTAAGTCTGGTATTTTATCCGTCGTAGCATGCATATTGATTTTATTCCTGACCGGTTTCGGATTTTCATCCGACATCAGAACAAATTCACCAAGTTCGTGTGGAAAATTCACTTCAACGTAATGTTTCTGTAACGATTCACACTTGTTTGTTGTACGAGGGTAAGTCAAATATAAACCGGACTACTTCTTAGTGCCTCATCAGGCCGTCCCAAACAAGATCGGTTTTGTTTATCTCTGTTTAATTGGCAATTGCTTATCTCTGTTCTGTCGCCAGTACAGCCATGACTGAGCAAGAGGTTACATCGCGCGTTCACAACGTATTATTGTTAAGTTTTTAACTAAGGAAGGTTTAAAAACAACGGAAATTTTGATTCGATTACAAGCACAGTTTGGTGAAGTTACCCTTTCTAGGACCCAAGTGTTTGATTGGGCTAAGAAGTTTAAAGGTGGACGTGAAAGTGTAGAAAATCAAAGTTAAGATCGACGCCCAAGATCAAGTGTCAAAATGGCAACGTCCGTGCTGTACGTAACCTACTGAAGGTGACCGCCGCGTAAAAATCGATGAAATCGCTTCAGAGATAGGAATCAGCCATGGAAGTGCTAATACCATAATCACTGAACATCTTGGCTTCAGAAAAGTCTGTGCTCGATGGGTTCCGAGTATATTATTACATAGTTGCAAAAGAAAAAAAACTTTGAATTTACCTACACAATAATAATATTAATCGCGACATCCATATTTGACAAGAAAATAGCAAATTAAAATATTGATTTACGAATTTAATAATACCTCTGCATTAAATAATAAAGACAATATTTTCTTTTCTAATAACAATATATATTTATCATTCAAAGAAATAAAGTAAAAACTTAAAAAAAAATATATATTTTAAGAGTTAAAATACACCTGGCCGAAAAACTTTTCCCCAAACGTTTCCCCCCCTTTTTTTTTCCTTCACTTTTAATTAGGTACAAGTTTGTGAGTAAACAGAACGGACAGATCAACACTTTTAATTGGATCCTAGAAGCAAAGAAGTACTTAAAGAAAAGAACGGACTTTACTGACTATACAGCTTCTCTACTTCTTATAGCTAAGCTACTGTTTAAATTGCTACTTTCAGCTTGGGGGAAGATTTTCGACACGTACTATGTTGATTTTTCCAAGTTAAGAAATATTTTCTGCATCTGCCACCAATTAATTAAACAAAAAAAAAAAAAAGAAACAAATGGATCTAGCATTTTCTAAAAAGAGTTTTAATTTTTAGAGGTGTATTATTTGTTTTTTGTTTACGTGACAATGAATAAATTTTGAGCCAAATTAACTTCTTTATTAAAAAAAAAACAAAAAAAAAAAAACAGCAATCTAGGTATCATTAATGATGTATTCTAATCATTAATGATATATACTGATGGATTTTTGGAAAGAAATTAAAAACAAACAATTACCCTTCTATTGAAAACATAAACATCAATAATACTAATACTTTAAATTGGACTTATAGATTGCGTATGCTGCATATAAACTATTGAGAGCATATTGTGTCCCAGTTCATGTGTTCAGGTTTCAAACATGGTTTCAAGAATATATAGACGGATCTCAAGATATCATCCTCATCAATGGGCAGATTGATCAAAAGCCTGGATGGCGGAGTATAATCGTATAAACACAGCAAGGGAGTTTATTTATACTATTGCAAGAGAGTGATAAGAGGTCGGCTTAAGCTGAGATCGCTTCTGAAACGATATTATGGGGATTGGATACTAAACTACAGTACAACAATGACAAATAGCTTGTATACTACCACCTAGCTAAAGCTGGTGTTCGGTTGTCTCACTGTAGAATGGATTAACTAACACGACTGATCCTACCTTCATCTTAAATGATCTTAGGTTTAGCGGCACATTACAAGCGTTCGAAAACTTTGTCTGTTAGTAAAATCTATTTGGATTTCACCGAAGGGAACAGTGGAAGTAGATTGAATTTATAATTGGTTTCGCTATGCAGAAATATAATATAATTGTGCCCAACATAGCATGCTAATTTTCATTAATTCTGACTTCTTCCGGATTTTCTTTTTCCATCAAATGGCTCATAAAATTCGTGTACGGACATTAGAGGTTTCTATGTCCAAAAATTTCTGTCTCTGAAACTGATTGATTGCCCTGGCACTATACACACTCACTACACTGACAATCAATCAGCGTAGAATGAGACAGTATTATTATTATTCCCAAAAGGGGAGGGGAGTAAACCCTACGCTATCCAACGCCCCCTCGGGCCCATATAGCTGCCCCTAAAGAATACCTACCACTGGGACTAGAATGAAAATCCAGGCCCAGGTTTTAACCATCTA
Organism: Triatoma infestans; assembly: GCA_011037195.1. Classification (NCBI taxonomy): domain Eukaryota; kingdom Metazoa; phylum Arthropoda; class Insecta; order Hemiptera; family Reduviidae; genus Triatoma; species Triatoma infestans. The sequence goes on along the minus strand of JAAEAF010014805.1, from coordinate 201,020 downwards.
AGTTTCACAACAGACCGAACAAATCGGACCAAAACCTTAAAAGGACACAGCTTAAGATCCTCTACCGACATCCTATTCCGGCCGAAGGTCCTAAACCTAATCTCCTCACAACCCAAACAATTCGTCATCAAATGCATGGGTGTTTCCTCCTCAGTTTCACAAACTCTACAAAAAGGGTCAGGCACAAGTCCCATTATATAGAGATGTCTCCTTAAACCACAATGCCCAGTGAGGAATCCAACCAGATACCTGAGGGAGGTCCGTGAAAGACATCGGACCCCACTACTCAAAGCTCCGTCCGGGCCCCCAATGAGCATTTTAGACTGCCGACAACCCACTGCACTCATCCATAAGGATGAGTGCTGTGAGGTCATCCACGTCTGAAAGCCCGACAAACATGTGTCAGAAGACACACCAACAGCAGGCTCTGGACCAATGAAAGGGAGAGAGGCACCTAATTTGGCAAACCTATCCACCTCCTCATTCCCAAAAATTCCCATATGACCTGGAACCCAGACCAGAAGCACATCCTTAATGAAGAAAGATCTTCCAGTCTTCTAGAACATTCCAACACCAATCTGGAAGTGAAGACACATGAATTAAGCGCCTTCAACGCAGCCTGGCTATCCGAGCAGATACAAACACCTTTTAAATTAGTGTTACGCACCCTCTCATCCAAAATACAGCAAAGAATTGCATAAACCTCAACCTGGAAAACGGTGGCCCAAGAGGCGCTACCAAATGATCTCCCGTCTCAAAATAGACGGCAGCCCAATGAGACAGTAAATTTAAAAGTCAACTCTCTATGTGCACACCTATTAACTTAATATTTTCAAAATGTTAAATCCCAAAACATGGCATGGGTGTACTGTGAAATTTCCGGGAATAAACTCTCAGTCTGAAATTACTCGAAACCCATTAATTCTCTGCTCCACATGATCGTTCTCGAACTTTCAAAAATTCAAATTTCGCAATTGAAATGTTTAAAATAACATTATATACCTTGAAGGTTATAAGTATAGAGAAAAATCTTTGGACCCATTTTCGAGAAAAATCAAACAATATAATCTGGCAATGTTTTTTGTACTTCTTAGGGATGTTTAAATGAACCTTTATACAGTCACACTATTATATTTATTTTCTTATATTTTAAACTATAATATTTCCCAACGTTTCAACACTTAACGTGTCATTTTCAAAAGGATGCTAGAACATTTATTGAATTTTTTTTTTACATTACAATTAGATATTTTTTATATAATTTATTAATATATTTAATATTTTTATTGTCCGAAAATTATACCAACCTTTATTTAAAATACATTTTCAGATATGTGATTGATTATATACATTAACAGTTAAGGCTTCGTTATTTATGATTTTTTTAAATTTTGACATTTTTTTTTGCTTTTGTAACACTGTATATATTATACGTCCACTGTATTTTGTTAAAATGAGTCAATTTATTAAAAAACTTTTTTTTCAGCCTTAATTTTTGACTTATTTGGTTCTTTATGACCATGTGGTTTCTATTACGTTAATTTTTAATGTTATTTGTATTGGTATCGTTTTATTGATTCCGGAAGTTGAAGTGATGAGTAAGAGTAAGAGATTGTTAATTAGAGCGTAAGAGATTAGAGAGTTGGTATTCGAAATGCGTACTACTGATTTATAAAAATATACTATATTTTAACAAATAATTTAAAGAGATATAAAATAGAAAAACTAACATGCACAATTGTAAATAACTATAAGAATTATAAAATGAATATAAAATATTAAAGAAGTTAGTAAAGTGTTAAAACCTTAAATAGGGACGCGCTCGCTATGTGAGATGGTGCTTCTGATCTGAAAACTGATGTAGACGTTTGATGCCTGAGTCGAACTGAATCCCTCCTCCAGTGGGGCGACGTGTTATATTTGCATCACTCACACATCGACGCTGATGTGTAAGTACGTGTAACACTAAGACATCTCTTGTGGTATATTGACCCTAGGGGAGGTCAGTAGTTAACAAGGGCTGATTTGGCCGGGGTGGCGACGCTTTGTTAACAGATGGTGGGCCAGGTAGGCCAGTAAGGTATTATCTCTTGACTGTATATTGACCCTTTTTGAAAGAAATACAAAAAGGGTTTGCCGCGGTTCATGACCTGCAGGTAGCGGCTGGCTGGACCCTTTTCCAATTTTCAACCACTAGTTGTAATTTTTAAATTTATTTAAAAATTATCTCTTCTTTTTTTTTCTTGCTATCGCTATCACATCACATATTTTTTTATATATGGCCTGAAAAGGTTTGTAAATATATTTATTTGTTTTTTTATATTCATTTATGTGTATTTTTATATAAGTATTAACAGCCTATATAAAAACCAGCTAAAGCAATTTTTTTTGTTTGTGAGATATTTTGTTAATTAGCCACACACAAACCAAAATACACAGAGCAAATCACAAAAAACTTATGCAATCAGAGATCTTCAAAATGAAAAAACATGTCTTTCTTGTGAAAGCTCAAATTTTGAAAATTTTCTATAGAAATCGCAAACAGCAGAAATTAAAAATAGAGATAGGATTAGCTGACGGACGCCTAGACTAATTTCTGTAAAATATATTATGGATGAATGAAGAAGACAAGTGGAATATTCTATTGTAGTAGTTCAATAGCACTCTGTGTATAATTGAAATGACACTATTTTGACAGGGTGTGGCTCAAATGGTAATTAAATGATGATATACAGTAATCAGATCAAACAATGCCAAAATTAGTGACCCTCAAAGCGAAATATGGTTAATTATTGCTTAGAGAATAATTACTGGAATTCAAAATATGCATTAAAATTATTGTATTATTCAATTTTTTTTTTTTTTCATTTAAAGTTTCATTCAAAGTTTTTTAAAGTTTTGGTTAAAGCAAGTAAAAGTTTAGGAAATAATGTTTAAAGACATTTATTTCTTTCTATTATAAATGTAATTACAGTAATAGAAAATTTTATGAATGCTTCGCATAAAATTTTTTTGTTTTTGCCCGCAAGGGGTATCTGTTACATGCAGTTACTTTGGAAGTAGCGACTCTACGGGTTACCAAAGCTCAGTACTCCATGCACTTCATCAGAACAGTAGACAACACTTAAACTACATACACTCTACAATTTACAGACGAGGACAAACACAATACAAAAACTAGGGTATCCGTCCCTACTTAATTGGCGAAAGCCAAGTGAAAAGGTGGTAGCGCGCTGGACTAGCAACGCGGAGGTCCTGAGTTCGATTCCAGCATGGTACCCTTAGATTTTTCTTCCTAGGAGCCTCTACAACTCACTGTCCGGTGATGGGCAGTGTTCTCTGTAGCTAGAGAATGCTGCTTGGAGGCCGGCTGTGCATTGGAAAAGGCTCCGGGGGGCACAATAGATCTTTCAGGTCGCAGTGCAATAATCCCCTAAACAATATAATCTCATCTAAGCATATTTTTTTTAAGGAATGTTGCGATAGAAAACTGTATAAATCTATAGACATTAAGCTTTCAAAGAAAATTATGTTTCTAATTAATTTATTTCTATCGTCTTTTTACTCTGTAATGTTGCCCTTTTCAAAAAAAAAAAAAAATTGAATGATTCCTTTTAAAACTATTTATTTTGGAAAAATATACTTTTCATTACAAGATTTTTTTTTAAGGGGGGGTCAATACACTGCGACCTTTCGATCTATTGTGCTTTGCCCCCTGGGTGCCACATGCTGTTTGCCCACAGCACCCGAACAGATGTCCCAACTGGTCATGCGTTCTACAAAACCTCCATCCCTGAGGAATTCTAATACCCTGACGGTACTCTAGAGAGGGTATATCCCCATCCTCCATCTGGTAGTGGAATAGCAAGAGAGAATTACATCAGCAAGAGAGAGCAGACAGGCGAGAGAATTAAGAGAGAGAAAGCAGACTCTCTCTGGTACTCTCTGACCTAAGCAGGCCTGGGGAAAACCTGTATACAAGCCAATCAGAGACCTAGACATCTATCTATCAGATTCAACCATATACATCGCATCGTGTCATTCTCTACTCCCAACTTTTATCTTCAGTATATGTTAGACCGTAGAGGTAAGACGTGTATAAAGGTCAATTCCACTATTGCCAGTATTCACAACTTGTTCTTAGTTTGTCAGCGATCGGTTTTTAGTTATATTTTATTAATTTTCAAAAGTTTCTTTTTTCATTTTTCTATTTTTTTAGTGTTTTTCTTGTTGAGGAATAAATTTTATATAATTTTGTTCTACTTTATTTTATTTATTTATTTTTTTTTCTTTTCTTACTAAATTTTTTTCGTTTTTTTTTTTCGTTAAATGAAATATGAGTGACTCTGAGGACGCGAGGGGTATCCCCCCTGATAAGGAAGGGTTGAAAAAGACTCCAAAAGTAGAAAAAAAAGGGAATACATGTATAAATAAAGACGAAAAGGTAAATAATGATAATAATATGATAATGGAAGCTGAGAATAATGGAAATTTAGAACAGAAACCAGTTCGTTTATACGAACATATTGATATTGGGCCTTATTATGTATTTATTGAGTCAAGCGATGCAACAAAAAGTTTGGGGCGATTGCATCCTATGAGTTTGGGTAGATTGTTTAACAAAGAAATTTCAGATTTGGAAGGTAGTATCTCAAATCAAATCTATTGGGCGAAACAGAGTCAAAATAGAACTTAGTAATAGAGAAAAAGCCAATTCATTACTACAATCGTCAGTCTTAAAGGAAAAACAATTAATCGCATATATCCCAAATTTTCTTTTAGAAAAACAAGGGATAATTCGTGGAGTATTTCTGGATTTATCTGAAGAGGATATAGTTAATGAGGCCTCAACAGATATTAGAAATATAAATATTATAAAAGCTAAAAGATTTTATAGAAAAGAAAAAACTCGAGAGGGAAGCTTTGAGTTGTTAGCGACTCAGACAGTTTTGATTACGTTTAGAGGTTTAAATTTACCTAATAATGTAATTTTACATCATGTTCGCTGTCCTGTTGAACAGTATATTCCCCGAAATCCCCAATGTTTCAAATGTTTAAGGTATGGGCATATGAGTAAGCAGTGTAAGGGTTCAGTTCGTTGTTCAAAATGTGGTGAAGGGCATGATATTAAGGAATGTCAAAGCTCGACTTTGGAAAAATGCATACATTGTAAGGGTAGTCACAGTTCCCTGGACGCAAAAAAATGCCCTGAATCATCTAAACAGAAGTCTATTAGAGTGATTATGAACGCCGAGAACCTTACTTTCACAGAGGCCAAAGAAAGAATTTGTGGGAAAACTTTTAGAAGTGTTTTAACTAATACTGTTCCTGATTTAAAAGAAAACCGTCATTTTCCTCCAATTTCTTATTCAAGTAGACCGCCAAAGAGAGCTAGACCTGTTACCCCACCAGAGAAAATTATGAAAGAACATCAGGAAATGTTAAAAAATTACGAAATTAAATTTGACAAAATTACACCAATAACTTCCAATCCGCATGTTTCTCATCAACCTTTAGAAAATCAGAAAACTGTATTGAAAATGGATAACGTTTGTGAAGTTGTCCTATCAGTAGTAAATTTTTTAAAAAATATCAATACCTCAGAATTAAGAGAAGACGAAATAACTTCAATTATAAAAGATAAAATTACATATTTTACAAATGGTTAAAAAATTTTATAACATGAATAGTATATTAGCCCATAATAAGCTGAACAGAGGTAACATACTTTTGTATTGTTGCTATCTGTTAATGTTTACCTGTGAGCTCTTGTTATTATTGGTTTTATTTACTTGGCCGAATATCAGAGCTCTCATCTATACAAAGTTACGTTTTTACTTTCAATATTATATTTATTTGTTGCTAACTCATAAAAATAAATTTAAAATATGTTATATCTGCAATTTTTTATTTTTTATTTTTTTTTGGTTTATTTCATTTAATTTTTCCCTGCTAATCAAATATGAATATCATTCAATGGAATACTCGTTCAGCCATTGCCAATAAAAGTAGTTTAGAGTATTTATTAAGATCTAAAAATGCAGATTTAGCCATTATTTCCGAAACTTGGTTTAAACCGAATGTATATGTAAATTTTCCAGGCTATAATATAGTCAGAGAAGATAGAATGGACGGTAAAGCAGGAGTAGCCGTACTAATAAAAAATAATATCCCTTATAAGGAAGTTTCCAGTTATTATAAAATAAATGAATTAATGTCAGTTGCTGTGTCTATAAAAGATCCAAATAGCAATAAAAATATTAACATAGTTTCCGTTTATAGTGTCCCTCAGAATAATATTCATTGTAGGGAATGGGACAGATTTATTAACAGTTTTTCATATCCAATCATTTTAGCAGGGGATTTTAACTCACACCATTTTGCTTGGGGTTGTGATCATTGTGACAGCAAAGGTAATAATCTATTAACGGCGATAGAAAATAATAAGCTGATTATTTTAAATGATGGCTCGCCCACTTATGTGAATAACTTAACACAGTCAGGGAATTCCGCTGTTGATATCACCACCTGTTCTTCAGATTTGGCAGATTTTTTCGAATGGAGGGTTCTATCAGATCCTATGGGCTCTAATCATTATCCTATACTGTTAACTTGTAATGCGACACTAGCACAAGTGGTTAGTAGGTACAGACCAAAATGGAATTTAAAAAAAGCCAACTGGGAAGAATTCAACGATTGCCTAACAAATGATACAACAGTTCACTCAGATGAAGGTGAAGAGTATAAATCATTTATAAATAAACTGGAAAGGGCGTGCGAAATATCGATTCCGAAACATAGTGCCGTCAAAAAAAGTACATTTAGTCATAGGTGGTGGGACAATGAGTGCAATACATTCCAAAATGATAGAAAGCTCATGTTTAAAAAATATAAAGAACTTCCTAATTCAGTAAATTGGATAGCTTATAAAAAAGCAGACGCCAAATTTAAAAAATTGGTCAAGGAAAAGAAGACTAACGCTTGGAAAGAATTTTGTTTATCTTTGTCCAAAGATACCCCAGTTAAAAGGATATGGGAACAAATACGTTACATTAACAATAGAAAAGTAAATAACAGACCCCCCTTAGTTGAAGGAGATTGGTGTGAGGAATTTTTAAATAAACTGGCTCCTCCTTTTGTTCAGAATTACATCCCTAGTGAGGTAAATGAGGTCCATAATCATTTCCTAACAGATAAATTTAAGCTACCAGAACTCAAAATGGCAATAAGATCAACAGAAAATACTGCTCCCGGAATGGATGAAATTCATTATAAAATGATTAAAAATCTTCCTAGCGTAACTCAGATCGAACTACTAAATATATTTAATCGTATTTGGTTTGATGAAAATGTTCCTGAAGCTTGGAAGAATTATATTATTTTACCAATTTTAAAACCAGGAAAACAACATGGCGAATCTACATCTTACCGTCCAATTTCCCTATCCTCCTGCGTATCAAAAACATTTGAACGAATGATAAAAGGAAGATTAGAATGGTGGCTGGAATCAAATCTAGCGTTACCCAATCATATGTTTGGTTTTAGAAAAGGAAAATCCACATACGACAACCTGGCGGCTCTCACTACCGATATCCAATTGGCTTATTCTTCTGGTCAAACCACGATAGCTCTCTTTCTCGACATATCTGGTGCTTATGATGCTGTGCAGTACACAATACTTGCGCGAAAAATGATCACTCTTGGAATCCCTCCCAAATTAAGCAGAATTATTATTGAGTTGATTATAAATAGGCGCTTATCTCTTAGAGTTAATAACAAATATGTCTCATCGGCAACAGCCCAAATAGGACTTCCGCAAGGTAGCATCCTTAGCCCAGTATTATTCAATATATACACATCAGATTTAAAAGATTGCCTACCATCTGGTGTCTCTATTCTCCAGTATGCTGACGATATATGTATATATTTTTCGAGTAAAAATTTGAATGAATGTAAAAGAGTTCTAGGGGAAGCAGTTAATTGTATAACTAATTGGACTTCTGATAATGGATTAACCTTTTCTGCAACAAAATCAGTAGTATGTCCATTCTCTCGCTGTCGTAGATCTCCTTTTGGAGAAACTATAGAACTTGGGCGATCTACATTTCCTTGTAAAGAACAAACTAAATTCTTAGGCATGTGGCTGGATAGGAAACTACATTGGAGCCTTCATATAAAAGAATTAAAAGAAAAATTAGAGAAAAAAGTTAACATTTTAAGGTTCATTACTAATAGTAATTGGGGAGCTGATCCTAATTGCGCGCTTCTATTTTATAGAAATTGCATTAGGTCAGTTATGGATTATGGCGGAATATTTTACGGAGAAGCAAATAATACTATTCTTCACAGTATAGACTTAATACAATACAGATGTATTAGACTTTGTTTGGGCTATCTTAGAAGCACCCCAATAGACGTTATACTAAATGAATCAGGCGAAATGCCATTGAATTTAAGAAGAAAAATACTTTCTGAAAAATATTTGATCAAATTAACTAGTATAAAGAGTGCAATAGTAAATAAAATAACTAATTTAAATTTAAGAGTATTAACTAGCTCATACTGGAAGAAAAAGAAATATTATCCATTATTTTGTGACAGCTTCATCAATAATGCAGAATTCTCCCAATATTTATATAAAAATTGTAAACTTCCGGCATTTATTTTAGAATATAAATCTCTGACTGTGCCTTTGCATATGTTTTCAGCCGCAGATTTGGTGGATGGTGCATGCCAGTATCCTAATCTGGAAATAGCAAAACTGTTGGCTACAAAATGGATGTATTTTGATACTATATATACAGATGGATCTAAAATCAACGGCAAAGTTGGCGCTGCCTTTTTTCACTCAAATAAAAATGTATCTAAGAAATTCAAATTAAACGATTATATGTCCAGTTACTCCGCGGAACTGATAGCAGTTCTGGAAGCACTTAAATACAGTCTCACATTGGAAATCAACAAAATTTTAATTTTAACAGATAGTTTAAGTTTAATAAGAAACCTTCAGAACATCTCCTTAAGAAATGTTAATAACCATCTCCTTGCCTATATTTTAAATTGTTATCTAAAACTTAGGGAAAGTGGTAAAACAGTAGAATTCCTTTGGGTGAAAGGCCATATTGGAGTAACAGGTAATGAGAGAGTTGATAAGCTGGCGAAGGAGGCAGTAATGGATGGAAATTTTGTGGATGCTAAATTGAATATCGGAGATTTAAAAGAGATAATAATAGATAGGGCAACGAAGATATGGCAAAATAATTATAATAATTTCAATAAGGGAAGTTTTTATAAATCTATCCAAGAGAAAGTAGGGAAAAGGCCCTGGTTTCAGGAACGCCCCACCTCAAAATTAACATGTAAAACAATCTGCCGTTTAAGAAGTAACCACGGTTTATGCCGGACATACTTAAATAAAATTGGAATCACTGAATCATCAGCATGCGTGCATTGTAAAGCCACTGAAACTCTGGAACATATTGCTATGATATGTCCCCATCATCAATCAGCAAGAAATAATTTGTTTCATATATTATACAAGGAAATAGAAAACCCCTTCAATTGGAAAAGTATTCTTGGCTGTATAGGGAACCCTTCAGTAGTGGAGGCACTAACATCTTTTTTTAATTCTATAAAACATAAAATATAACAAATATTTATACAAAGCGATATAAGTTAATAGAAAGCAGTGGCTGTATAGCTTATGCTAATGCCAAAAAAAAAAAAAAAAAAAAAAAACTTTTATCTTCGCGAAAATGTTGAAGCTGAAGGGGATTCTCAAACGCTGTCACCCAATATAATGAGTTGATGGGGAGAAATGGGATTGATTAATTAGACGAGATATGAAGACACTTTATAATATAGCGATAAGTTTACACAACTGCACTGGACTTGTAATGATTTTATAGAATAAAAGGTGGGAGTAGAGATATGACACGATGCGATGAATATGGTTGAATTTGATAGATAGATGTCTAGGTATCTCAAAGGCTTATATTACAGGTTTTCCCCACTCTAACCTACTTAAGTCAGAGGTAATTAAGAGAGAGAAAGCAGGCTCTCTCTGGTACTCTTAGGCAGCAGGCTAGATTGGGGAAAACCTGTAAAGCCAGTGGGAGACCTGGACATCTATCTATCAGATTCAGCCATATACATCGCATCGTGTCATACCTCTACTCTCACCTTTTATTCTATAAAATCATTACAAGTCCAGTGCAGTTTGTGTAAACTTATAGCTATACTATAACAGTGTCTTCATATCTCGTCTAATTAATCAATCCCAATTTCTTTCCTCATCAACTCCATTATAGAAGCTATCCAGGTACTTGAATCTTCTCTGAGTGGCAGCCTTGCAGTCTATTAGAAGATATAATGGTATTTCCTTCAGCTCCCCACAGTGTCTGCATGAGCTGTCACTTTCCAAACCCATCTTCACCAGGAAGCTTTAAGAGGAAACCCGTAATAACTCGGAGCTTGTTCTTCTTGCTCAAGCCGATGCAGGTCTCGGATCTCCGTTGGTTATAATTTTCCGAGCAGATGTTGGCCTGCCGCAAGCCGGGGAGGGAGTACCAGAGTTGAGATCTCTTCGCCTCCTCCTCATTTTTGAGATAGTAATGAATATAATTCTCATTTTATATTTTTTACCCTTTTTATTTTTTAAATTCAATTTTTTTTTTAAATTCTACAACAATGCAAAACAGTTGATAAATTTTCTTTTAAATTGTTATGTTTACAAATGTTTAAAACGTGGTAGGGTCAATAAAAAAAAAAATTGGTAGGAATAATTATGTATAAACCTGAGTGTAACTGGTATGGGAGCATCTTCTGTCGCCACTAAAGTTTCTAGCATCCATTGTACCGGAAATTATTTTTAAATAAATGTTACAGAATTTGTAGAGTGCTGTGTGAACATTCAAGGTTTAAAGAAAATTGTTATAGCCGTTTTCCAGAAAAAAAAAAAAATCCAACAAACTATTAAACCTGTAATAGGATCCGAAGAGAGGGATACAAAGTAGAGAGAGAGAGAGACACACACAGAATCACTCTCTAGTTTAGGCCAGACTAGAGTGGGAGAAACTGTTAAAATACAGCGGTGTCAGCCATAGGAGGGAGTCTACCGACAGTCAGCAGAGTTCATACAACAGTCACAACGCGTCATCAACCTTTCGCTTTACCTCTCACTTCCATTTTATATATTTTAGTGTAAAGTCCAGTTAGTTAGTGCTACTTTTCTATCATACAGTGTTCAGCTTGACTTCTAGTTTATTTATCTATCTAACCCGAATTCTCTCCTTCTCAAAGCCATTATAAGCCCTTTCAGTTAACCGATTTCCTTCAAATTTGAAATTCTATTAATGCTTCTATTGTAAATTAATATTATGTAAACATTCAAAACATACATTGCACTGAAGTGATAGTTTAAAAAAGAGCATAACGCTACTGAATCCACAGAATCAGCTTCCCTCCAAAATAAATTTTACTAGGAAAATATTTCAAATAATATTAATAGGTATTTATGTATGTAGATAGCATAGGTCGTTTAAAGAAAAATCATTAAAGCCGTTTTCAAGTAAATCCTGAATAATTGAAAAAAAATATATTTAGTCAAGTCCCAATTCTGGTAGATGGATTTTGCCCGAAACTTTCGTATGCAATGGTATGGATGAGGAAACTTTCGTATGCTATGGTATGGATGAGGAAACTTTCGTATGCAATGGTATGGATGAGGAAACTTTCGTATGCTACGATATGGATGAGGAAACTTTCGTATGCAATGGTATGGATGAGGAAACTTTCGTATACTATGGTATGGATGAGGAAACTTTCGTATACTATGGTATGGATGAGCAAACTTTCGTATACTATGGTATGGATAAGAAATACCAAATTTGAGCTTCCTGAGGGTTTTCATTTTTGAGATATTGATCAGAAATTTGACACGATCGCCAAATTTCCTCTTACTAGTGAGTAAGAGAGAGTAATAAAAATTAATTTAAACTTATTTTTTACTCGATCAAGTACAGCATTAGCTTTTCTTCTTTTTCCCAATTTATATTTCTTTGTTTTTTTTTTTATTTAATTAAAAAATGAAATATTTCAAAATAAAATAAAAAAAATAGAAAACTAGTTGAACAAATAATCAAATAAAGGAAAATGCTTAACCATATAAATTAGGAGTGTTTAAAACTGGTAGAGCAATTTTAGGAAGTGATGGCTGGAATAGTAATGGCTGAAGCTGGCATGGATTTACCTGGACATTCACCTAGCAGCAGGAAGCTGAGCGCTCACGCACACCCCAACATACACATTCAGTAAAAATGTCATTACCACAGGATCTTGGGATCTTGGGTAACCATCGTAACAACACGTTTCTCTCCTAGTTTCCTATTTTGTCCAACAAGCATGGATACTTTCGATACAAAATAGCCTAACAAAAAGAAAAAAATAAAAGTCATTATTTTTTCTTAAGATTTTATAAAGAAATGAACTGTTTCTGGAAATATTATTCATTGGCAATTTATGAATATAGGATCAAACAAGAAAATGATATATAATGGAAGGTAATTTTTGTGTGCATCACTTGGCAACCTATCACAGTTCGGGTCAAATTTTACGAACGGCTGTGCGTTCATAGTCAAAAAAAAAAAAATAAATAAATATAATAATAATATTAATAATAGCATTAATATTATAAACATTAACTATAAAATATATTGCTATAAAATTTTGTACATAAGTTGATAATACCGCCATAATAGTAACTAATTGAAACCTTACAACAGCATCATACAAATTGCCATATTGAAATGAACACAGAAATCTAGAAATTTATTTAAAAGATGCCAGAGGCAGTTAAAATTCTATGCTTAAACAAGAGGAGACAATTGCCATATGCTTTCACAAGTTCGATGGTTAGATTTTTCGATTTTTTTTTAAAAGGCAAATAATTTCAGGTTATTTTCATAAAAGCCTACGAATTTAAGGTCCCCTCCCCCCCAAAAAAACCTTATTCGAAGAATCCATATGAGAAATTTTGTTAAATTATATATTTAACATCTGGTATTTTATCCGTCGTAGCATGCATATTCATTTTCTTCCTGACCAGTTTCGGATTTTCATCCATTGTCAGAGCAAATTCACCAAGTTCGTGTAAAGAGTTCATTTCAACACAGTAATGTTTCTATTACACGCACACTTGTTGTTTTGTTGGTTGTATATAATTACGTGAAGTGGTTAAAAGGTTATTTTTAATGCCCACATAATTATATATAACCAACAAGTGTTAGTGTAACAGAAACATTACATTGAAGTGAACTGTCTACACGAACGTGATGTATTTGCTCTGAGACGATGGATGAAATATCAGATATTATCCAGCATTGCGGACCCATCCACATATTCAATAAATTTAATAATTTCAGCAAGAAATCGAGCGGAATAATCTTGAGCAAAATAATATTTTAATAATAACGAAAGAATACTTTTATTCATTTTAATATTGAAAATAACAAAAACAAAAGACGTTATTCGTTCGTATGCTGTATAGTAATCAGACTTATTGTTGATGGGAACGAAAGGGATCAACGAAATCAAATCTAAAACTTAATAAAAACTTCATAAACAAATTAGATAAACAACAACAAAAAATGAATGGCCAACTAAGGAGAAGAAAAACAAATGCAAATTTAAAAAAGAACTGGATGTTTGCCAAATAATTAAACTATATCATTGTATGAGGCTTTTTACACTGATGGAAAACTGAGGAAATGTTAAACAAAATTCTTATAAAAGAATTTTCAGATGAAAAATGTTAATTTTGTAGTCATCATATCCAAAATTGGAAGTATGTTTAATTGGTTTTTTTTTAAATCCTTTACAAATGAACAACTAATTTTATGCATAAGAGCCTGGGTTGTTAGATAATTGTTTCATTCTTAAAATAAACATGACTCAGTTCATCATGATGGATTTAATGTAAGGATGATTCTTTCAATAAGTTTGTATGCACAGATGTTCTAAAGTTGACCATCCATGTGATTTTCCGAATTGTAACCATTGCTATATTAATGGAATTACGATGGTTCAATCTGGGGCGGGGGGAGAAAAGCTTCGAAAAATATTTGAGTCACTGATTTCCTTAGTTAACCTATTGGTTTCTAAGTGATCACTGATGAAACCAATCGATCAAATCAATTCAATTAAAATTGGTTTCATATTCTACCAATATTTTGTGATGGAAAATTAGATAGATATAAATGGAGATATTCAAAATAATTAGCCAGAATAAAAAATTTATTTTAAAACGCTCAAACGACTTTCAAAAACTACAATAATATATACTAGACAAATTTTCATTGAAATTGTTATGTTTAAATGGGCTTGCCATAAAAAGGTGGTAGGGGGGGTTATCATGTGGACCTGAGTTGCAGCTGGTGAGGGGGGGGCGGTCTCTGACACAACTAAAGGTTTGTAGCAACAATTAAAATTGTAACCTAATTGACAGCTTTTCAAAATCATTCTAAAAGCAGTTTATGGGAAAATAAAATTTTTATTACAAATATTATATTTTGATGTTCATTACGACCTTTGTATTTTATATTATCAAATGGTGGTTGAAGTTCGGTTACAAAAAAAAACAAGAACTCTTTTTTCAAATTATCACCGACGTTTTGGGTAAATTTATATTACAATATTGCAACGTTTTCCAACTTGCTACTGCAACTATTTGCTAAGTGGATTCGGTTTAGATAAAACACGCTAAACTCCTAATAACACTAATTTATTGTTCAACACAATAAATTACAATTAAAACACTAAAACCAACAAAAGTTCTCTCAATTCACTTTTAACAAGCGCGCACTCCATTTGTAACAAGACTGTCTCACTCGAGCGGTCCTTCTCCTATTTATAGCACTGTAGAAGTTTCTGGAAGGTTTCTCGCGACATTGTAGGTCGCGGTAGACCGTGGGGAGACCGCTGTAGAAGATTCTAGATGCGCCCCACTAGCGCTTCCCAGCGGCCACGAGGAGAACTTTGAGTTACCTGCTTCTTCCCTTAGATGGTACTAGTAGTAGTAAATAATGTTTATTTAAACAGAGCAAAAAATTACACAGATATGTTTTTATATTATAAAAGCAATGGATAAATCCGTCTGCCAGAGTTTGGTTTATATAAACATTATAAACACAATTCAAATAAATTTAAAATGACTAATAAAAAAAAAAAACTTAACATAATTACTAAAATAAAATAATAATACAATAAGAAAGTAAATAAATAAAAATACTACTTCTCAATACAAGACAACAAATTTAAAAAATAATTTCCTTGTTTATGCTTAAAATAATAATGGCACTTATCATATCAAAAATTACATAACGCTAATTAGCTCATGCCTATACTTCCAGGACATTCCACGAACCATATTAAAAGTTTATTCTGAGCACTATTAGTTAAACAGTTAACAATGAATGGTGCAGTATAGGTATCTAGCCCAAAAATATTACACCGGAACTCCGCCAATATTTGCTCTAGATGGTACTAGTGGTTGCGTTATATGGAATTGTATTTACAGTTTAAAGAAATTCTTAGTAACCGTTTTCGATAACCGTTTACATAATACTTAAAAATTTCTTCTGCTAAATCTCACATTTGGAATTCTATCAATGCTTCATTATGTAAGTATAATTGAATTATAATGATGTAATATTAGTTGGTAAAACCATATTATATTGTAGTGGAGAAGTACAACATTAGGGAAAAGCATAACGCTACTGTTCCCCCCCCAAAAAACCTTCCAAAAAATCAATTTTCCCAGGAAAATGATTCAAATAAAAGTGATAGGTAATTATGTGTGTACGTAGATAGTATACAAAGTTTAAAGAATATCGTGCTGCGTTCGAGAAAGTGCCAAAAAAGTGAAATAAATAACACTCAGTAAAGTCACTCTTCCAGGTGGTGGATTTTTACCCGAAAACTGCGTGTCTGATTTGGTGGGGTTACCAAAACGGAATACCAAAGATAGAGCTTCCTGTAACTTTACGTTTCTGAGATATTTTGTTAAAACACGGACACGTACACGCACACACACACATACAAATCATTTCTAAAACCATTTTTTTTTATACTCAGGTTACTTCAAAACATGCATTCCCAGGAAACAAGCTTTTCCAAGAAACCCTTCTTCTGCCATACTTCGTATTTTTTTATTACAAATTTCAGTATTTGTTGGACTCAATTTTACTTTCCTTAATGCATTTTAATAGTCCTAAGTCGTTGTACAATTTTAGGATCTCAACATTCTCATCCTGGAGATCTTTTTCATATTCCATGGAAGTCACTATTTTGAGTGCCTCAACTTTCCACACAGAAGAGATTTACGGATTATACATAACCATTTATCATGCAAAATCTTAATTAATTTTTTAGGGTTTTGCCGCAAAGTACTGGGCTTAATTCCTAAACTAGCATGGAATGATTTCCAACTCCTCACCGACTTAGGCACCTCCAAAATGTTCACTCTATACTAGGTGCCACAGGGCAATGAGAAAGCCGATAAGTTGGCACAAAAAATTTCAAATACATCTTTTATTGGTCCGGAACATTGTTTTATGTTTCCAGGTTAGCGATAAAATCAATTCTTACATGTTTACGAGGTCGCAGCAAATTAGAGAAATACAACTGGCCAACAGGAAGTGAAAGAGTTCAGTCTTTAAGGGAACCTCGCAAAAAATTATGGCAGATTCCCTAAACCTGGACGCGATGCCAAAAGGATTATGATGGGTCTGTTAACCGAGCACTCACTATAGGCTGAGTAAACAAACAAACCTATTGGCGTGACCAATAATGTTCATTACAGGTTTTGCTTGATTGAGGAACAGACACCGCTCCATTACCTTTGTGATTGTGAGGGCTTGGCAACAGTGAGATTCCTCTAGGTGGAAGTTGAGGCGCTTTTCAGGTGGTTTTTAGATTCTGCTTGTAAGCACAACACTTGCGTATATGCACTGAGCCAATGGTAACGTAACTTAGCTGGGGGTTTTTACATCAGATCCATTTTGGTCCGGTGATTGTGGGCAATAACGGCCACTCTCCCTTTAACTATTCTCTCCTATCCTACACAAAGCAAAATGAAGGACAAACTACTAATTATTATCGTTCACTTATTTGAGAAAATCATGGGTAGTGTCTGAAAATTGTTGGGAAAGAAAGATGGCAGACTAGAGTAGCGGGTCAAAAATGAGGTATTAAAACAGTTGTGGGCTTTCTGGAATTACTTAAAATGGACTCAATTTATTTAGAACAGGAATTGAATAACTACGTCTTGGAGGGATTTAGTGAAAATCCTGGATATTAATGTTTGAATTTTAAGGTGTTTGAAACAACAGCACATATAGATAGATGTAGATTGTTGTAGAGGATTATCGCACTGCGACCTAAAAGATCTATTTTGTCCCCGGAGCTTTCTCAGTGCACTGCTGGCATCCAAGCAGTGTACTCTAGCTACAGACAACACTGCTCATCATCGTACAGTGAGCTGTAGAGGCTCCTAGGAAGAGAACATCTAAGGGCAGCATGCTGGGTTCGAACCCGGGACCTCCGCTTAGCTTGTCCAGCATGGTACCACTGAGCTAATCCCTTCCTTCTCCCTTGGCTTACCCAGTTAACTAGGGAAGGAGGCCCTAGATTGTGAACTGTGTTTGTCCTAGTCTGTAAAGTGTAGAATGTATGTAGTTTATGTGTATTGTGTACTGTTCTGACAAAGTGCATGGAGTACTGAGCTGTGGTAAGCCGTAGGGTCGCTACTCCCCAAGCAACTGCATACACAGATACCCCTTGCGGGTAGCAACTGCACATTCTTAAAAACAATATTCTAACAGCAGACAGTGTGTATATATAAAATATAATTATGTAGCCATCATAAAATTATATTTTCAACATAAACATCATATAAACACATTTTGAATATGTGATTGGGCCCGCAATGCTGGATAAATAAAAAATTTTATGCATTGTAATTTGTTTCTTTTTATTGGTTCTGGCCCGGTATCGGATTTCCATTCACCGTCAGAGTATATGTAACGGCAAGAGAGAGAGCCAAGCCCGACCGAGAGAAAACGGACTCTCTCTGATACTCTCTGACTTAAGCAGCCTAGAGTGGGGAGAACCTATATATAAGCCAGTTAGAGATCTAGACATCATCAATCTATCAGATTCAACCATATACATCACATAGTGTCATAACTCTACTCTAACCCTTTATTCTATAGAAATTATTACAAGTCCAGTGCAGTGTAGACTTATAGCAATATTATAGCAGTGTCTTCATATCTCGTCTAATTAATCAATCCCAATTTTTCTCCTCATCAACTCCATTATAGTATGATTATCAAATTCATGTAAAAAGTTGACTTGAATTTCTGGCATACATCAAACCGATTGATGGGGATATTGATTGAAGTACTATAAATATATTTGTATTTACTGGATTAACCATACATTGTCAATGTTGGAAAATTCAAAACCTGTCAGAATTAATGGAAAAAGTCCTGCCAGTCTATATAAACATCATCATGACAAACAAAATTATTAATATAAAATATGTTTCACATTATTTATAGTATCGGTTGAGTTCACTCACAAAGGACTTTTTATAACAACTGTCATCTTTGATTAAAGTGAAGTCACTAAAATTTTAAATGATCGAATCAATAAAAAGACAGAAATAGTTAACCGATGTTAAACATTTGTAAAGATGAACAACAAGGAGCAAACTTTAAAAATAGGGCGAAACAGCATTATAATTTGTAACAGAGCCAAAGAGCATTCCACTGAGATTTCCCTTTGTATCTTATTTACATCTATATATATATATATTCTTCTACCAAAGCACTTGGTCACTAATTAAACAGAAGTTCTAAAAAGGAGTCCATGATAAGATTCTTTTTTAAAATTAAATAAAAAATAAAAATACGCCCAGCCCTTTCTTCCCTGTTTTTTACTTTCTCTTATTTCCTTTTGTGAAGTTGGTTTGAGTGAAAAATAAATAATGAAATTATTAAAACAGAATTTATGAATTGTTGTTGCAAAAAAAAATAATAAAAAAACGTTATTTAAATTAAATTTTATCATATATACATTTAATTGTAAATACTTTAATTTTTAATGAAAACAGCCTTGTGATTTAAAAAGACTTTTTTTTTTTGTTACAAAAATACAAAGGTAAAGCGAAATTAATTAAAAATTATCGAAATAAATGAAATTTTGAACTGTTTTTTGTTTTTTTCCATGCGTGTTTCTCTCTTGCTTTTCATTGTTGCTGGACATAATTTACACAATTGATATGCGTTCCTATTATTTATATTTTTTCTAATTATATTTGTAATTTAATATGTATATTATCTAGCTGGTTTCACCGATGGAAGCTAACGTTAAACCTATGTAAAAGTGAAGTGAAAATCTTCACCGCTCTCCGGCGGTTTCGAAATGAAGACCTTCGCCTACTAGCAGTTAACAACCAGGAATTTCCCTGGAAACAAAATGATCAAGGTGTGCGTTATCTGGGCGTAATCCTTGATACAAGACTCACCTGGAGACTGCATATTAATCTCTAAAACTGCACCAAGGATACACCCGACTGAAACAGTTGTACCCACTTATTAACCGAAACACACCACTGAAACATTCTTGCACCCTACTACTCTAACAGAACACTCCTTAGTCCTCCTCCTGCTGACATAAGCCTGCCCAGTTTGGATAACCGCTAGCAACACACTGACAAAACGATTATAGATTTTCCAAAACAAGGTACTACGAATTGCACTAAACCTCCCTAGTTTATCAGAAACACAAATACAAGAGAAATTGACATACCAGATATATACACACATACATGGCTAAACTAACGGACAATTTCTTCTGGTATTTTATCCGTCGTATCATGCATATTTATTATCTTCCTGAACGGTTTCGGATTTTCATCTATCGTCAGAGCAAATTCACCAAGTTCGTGTAGAGAATTCAATTCAACGAATGTTTCTGTCACTTGTTACTCACACTTGTTGGTTGTATATAATTAATTATGTGGTGAGGTTATAAGATTATGTTACTATGTGTATGTGATTAATGGCAAAATGGAATTATTGTATGATATGATTAGATATTAGAAAAATATTTTAAAATTTTTAGACATTAGAAAAAATGTCCTTATTTCCCGGATTAAAATACAGATTATTTGCATGATGTTTTTAAATTTCTCCTACCGTGCCCTATTCTTAAAAAATGTCACCTTATCTCTCTAAACATATTCTTACTATAATTTAAACATAAATTAGTATCATTTAAAAAACAAGCATGATAAATAAAAACGAATACATTTGATTTCCTCTAATATTTATTTTAACACTTCTCCAATTTGCTGTTTGCTGCCAACCTTCTTACATATCAATTTACTTACATATTTTCTTGTATTAACTCTGCTTGTATTTCACATTTATGTATTACTTATGTACAAGCTTTTGACTGTCCATAAACTTTGCATCGCCTTTCTTCAAACTTTATCTATTCCTATTAGTACAGTATATCTCCTGAAATAACTTATCGCCCCCCCTAATAAAAATAACTTGATAAGACACTGAGCATACTTTACAACACTATTAAAAATTTAGTTATGGAGTATTCTGCAAAAAAGAAAACAAATTTATTATACACTATTTTTCTAATGACTATCATATAACATACAATAATTCCATTTTGTCATTAATCACATACACATAGTAACATAACCTTACAATCACCCAACATAATTATATACAACCAACAAGTGTGAGTAAGCGAGCCTACTCCATCCAGTAGATTGAAACCAAGATCTCTGAGAAGACTCAACTTTGTTTTGTTGTTGTTTTCATTTCCTTTCAATTACAACTTTGTTTAAAGCTCTAAGTGAGCTGGCCCATATCAATTGTAAATAAATTAAAAATTAAAAAAAATATGTATTATTACGTATTCATGACCGAGAAAACACTATTTCTGTAGAAAAATTAATCTATCTGCGCTGATTTAAAAATTAATGCAAACTTATCTTTAAGTTGAAGTTATGCTTGAAATAGAAAAAAAAAGAATAAATAAAAAAAATGCCAAACTCTGAAACCGTTGACAATGAAAAAGGGGGGGGCTGATGGCTAATCTAGTGCAAGTGAGGAGGTGGAATAACCCAAATATTTTTGTCATAATTACCTATCAATTCGCTTGGCATGTATTTCTAAATTAAATAATATTCTATGAGAGATAATTTAAATAAAGTTATTAACCACTAAATCCACATTATAAAAATAACAACAAAATAATAGCATTTATTACTTACAGAACTGCATTAAATCCGTAATTTATAATTGATTTTCACATACCTAAAACAAAAAAGAAAACAGCTATTACTTTAAATATTAAGTATAATATATATTTCGAAGTAATAATTGCTTAATCTTAACGTGAAAAAAAAAATGACAATCACACAACTTTCTCTTACTCCATTAATACAAATAAAAAATTGACAATTTATTTTGAACTTGGAAATATTTTCTCAATAGTCCTAACATAATATTAAGGGTTAGGAAGGATGGTATGTAAAACTTTAATATATTTAATATGGGTATGAGAAGGAGAGAATTGGGTTTATAAGGAAAAAATTAACTGGAAATAAAGCTAAACACTGTATAATGAGAAAGAAACACATACTGCGAAAGATTTAGAGTGAGTGAAGAAAAAAAAGGTAGTTGTTGGTTGCTGACGCGTTGTAACTGCTGTATAAACTGTTCTAAAAATTGTTCCCTCTAGGGCTAAGCGCTGCTGTATTTAAACAGAGTCCACCACTCTAGTCTGGCCTAGGTAGTGAGTGAGACTCACACTTTTGTGTGTGTGTGTCTCTCTCTCTCTGCTTTAGATCCCACTCTTCGAATCCTATTACATATTTATACTATAACCCAGAAGATAGCACCTATACATTGCACGAACTCAAATTTTAACACTTGATGTGTGTACGTCACAGATTCTACAGAACACCATTTCAAAATCAATTTTTTTGGAAATATGTTCAAATAAAAAAATGGTAGTTTAATTTCAATGCAGTTAGCATTCCAAGATAATCATCATTGAATCCGTTTTAATAAATAAAATTTAAATAAACCTATTGGAACCGTTTATGAGAATCTGGTACAAAACTGGAAAAAAAAAAAAAAAAAATTCAATAAATTCGCATTTCTGGTTTTGAGTATCCTGTTCACACACACACACATACATACAAAACTTTTTTTTTTATTAGGTGACCCACAAAACTTGTATTTCCGGTGAAAACGAATTTCGAATATTTGACGCTATCGCAGTATTTCTTCCTAAGAGAAATTAAAATAATGGTTTAGGGCAGTTGAATGTTCAAATATGTAGATGAAAGTAGAATTTGGTCAGAAACGAAGAAAATTAGTAAACAGCAAATAACAAAAGTCACAGTCAGTCTCTTAAATAATTGTGGTAAATAATGTTCCATAAATGATTAAAGAGTTTGTAATGATTACGGAAACATTTCTGTGTACCAAAAGCTTACTACATTTCATGACCATATAGATTATTATTATTATTATTATCGTTATTATTATTATTACTGTCTTTATTGATAAATATTTGTGTACAAAATAGGAAGAACAAACATATAACTTAATTAACTAAAGACAACATCTTGGACGATTGACCGTCAGAGGAGTCGTCAATATTAGTAAAAGTAAATAAAAATTATTCTTCAGAAGTAATGCATTTTTTCTTTTGAAAATCATTACAAATAACATTCAAAAAAATGAATAAACCTAAATGTTTCATAATTCACAATGACAACTGAACAGAACTGAGTGAAACTCGAAAAATTAATAAAAAATAAAACAAAATAAAATAATATTATAAATAAATAAAATACAATGTTCAGAGAGAATAATACAAAAGCTCAGTAGAGAACAGTAATTCAGAAAAAAACGTAAGCAAAATATATTCCAGCATCAGGGAGATAAATTAAAATGAAAAATAAACTTGCATTAAGCCGTAGAATTCTTTTGGCTTTAGCACAAAAATTTGACAGAGCCATCCAGTCTTTACCATTTACGATAGCGCATCATTTCCTCTCCCGTTTAGTGTTGATTGGTAAGCCATTTTGCTCTTAGATTAGACAGTCTCGGACAGATAGCGATAAAATGATAAGCTGTATCAACTAGCTCCAAATTACATAAGTCACAACAATTCCTGACCTAATGACAAAAAGGTGAATTACCAATATTTATCACACACCCCCCCCCGAGTTTTCATGATCCACCTCTGGAGTTCCAGAGGTATATTACTAGTGAGATAATGGCGATTCCCTAAGTTGAACTCCAACTCTCTGTCACTCTCTCCAACACAGAATAACGCTCATTCTTCTCAACACCTGCCCTAAATTTATTTACAAACTGGCATCGAACAGACTCTCGAATTCGGCTGAAAACATTACTCTATTCATTTAAATTGCTCAAGTTTAACTGCACTTGCAGTCCACATTCGCTCAGTACCATATAGATTAAACTTTATATAAAGAAGGGAGGAACCAGTTCTGTTTAATGACGCTTCAAACATTAAAAATTATAGCAAAAAAAAAACAAATGAAATACTAGGATCACAATAAATCGTGTTAAATCAGAATTTTATTTGTAATCTCCCATTTCGAAATATTCATTTTTTATGTCCATTATTAACTACTGAAATCAATGCCTACTAAAAGTGACCTAATTTGTCATTCAATGGATATGATATTTACAAATTTTATTCATATCTGCTAATAAAATGAAATCACATTAAAACCAATATCGTAAATAGAATAGCAATTGGTTGTTTATTGAAAGGCAAAAGCAGCGGCATGGATTATAATTATGGAATTATATCAAACCCCACCGAAATTTTGGCTAAACATAAAATCACGGATGAAAGTAAATTCTTCATAATATATAAATGATAATGATAATGAAATATATATAAGTAAAGTAAAGTAATGCCTGTTTTTTAGGCGGGTTTAACGTCCAACTACCAAATTAGGTGTCGTGGAGGGGGCCAGAAGCACCTACTTTACCATTAACATTTTTTAAACCAATATAAAATTTAGCAGTTATATTGCGCGGGACTCGAACTGTGCACCTCCCACTTAGAAGTCAATGCTTATAACCACGACACCAACCCGCCCCTATATATACACATACAGGATGAGTTCCCTGACTTTCGAATAACTGCGTTCTTAGAAATGGTTTAAAATTGTAGATTAAAACAACATACAAATATTCTTAAAAAAAATAAAATATTAAAAAAAAATGTTGATTCTCAAAAAAATTTTAACTTTTTAATCCTCTCGCGAAAAAGTTTCTGCGCTCGACTTTGGGATTATCAATTTATAATTTGTGAGTTAATACAGCTATGTTAGAGTTAATTATGTGAATTAATAGAATTAAACTTAAAATAATAAAAAAATAATCATTCTAACAGAAACATTCCAAGTTCAGAATTTATTTCACAATTAATTAAATGATAGGGGGAATAAGTAATACAAGCAAATACATCTATGAAACAAAGTCAAGAGTTGAAAATATATTATACTATTCTTTTGCTATCACGATTCATTGCTGAGTGTCTACAGACAACCAAATGTGGCGTTTCTTATCACACAGAGTAGAATTATATTGATTTTAAAAACTGCCACCAGTGGTGGTCGCTATGGGAATGCTTCCTAACACTTTACCTGCCTCGTAGGGAGAAGTGGACTAGCCATCCCTGTGAGAAGTGTATCTTGGCCTCGCTGCGGATATCCCAGCCTGGCGACACGACAACACTTTTACTATCATCACCAAGAGTTACACAATTCAAAAGCCTGTAGAAATATTGTACAAATATTGGTATTCAAGGGGGGTATACATTTATCTAACACTTTACAATATATTATTCTTTCATTAATAAAGAATAGCATGGCAAGATTAGCTCAATAACAGTGTGCTGATTTTGGAACGCGGAGGATTAGGTTCCAAGGACTACACTGCTGCACTGTTTTCCACGACTAAGAGTATCCCTGCAGGTCAAAGTCTTAGAATAGCCCTGCTCCCATCCAGCTTTCATAAGTGGTGGCTGAAGGACTATGCTTCATGAAGTTACCTATCCTTCCTATCCTTCCAACGACCAGAAATCTCGCACCAGGGGGGGAGAGGGATTTTGTCGGAGCACCATAATATTCCAAGAGAGCAAATAAACGTCCTAATTCCACCCCACATCCATCCTTATAGATAAGATACTTTTTGTTGGTCGACAGTGGGTTCAAGGCGTTAAACAAAATTCTACAACTTCTTTATTTTTTCCTTATCACATTTTATTTTGTCTATAAGCGAAGAGGCGGGATGCTCTGGAAACTACAAGTCAGTGATCTGAACTGCTTGTGAAGCCATTGAAAAACGGCTTATAAAATAAAGCATCCTCTCCCCCACTATGAGCAGTGTTGTTGAACTTAAGTATTCAAGGTTATTCGTGGAGGGCCTGTTATGTTTACTTACACTGAACCTCTTTCTGTGCAAGGAAAACGGAAAGTGGATAAGGGAGAGATTTTTCAACTCTGGCGCAGAATTTCTTTGGCCGAACTTGGAATCGAAGATATTTCTTAACAACAAGCTTAACCTCGTAGCGTAGAGTACCCCAGGAATGTCGCATGTTTCTTTCCTAATCTTTTGATAGACTAATTACTATGCAGCAGAGGTTCATTTCTTTGAAATTCTTGGGAATTTCATTTGCACAGTGGGGGCAACTATCATTTCCCAGAAAGAAGAATATATCGATTTTCTACATTACTGTCTTTTGGTATTCAGCCATGGATTTGAGGTGTTAATCTTAACTACTCACCTTTTGTCTTCTAATTGTAGTTATTATTATTTTTTTAATTTAAGGCACGTCAACATCTATGGTCATTGGCGCCCGGAAACTTCTCAATGCACAGCCTCCAGACAGTTCTCTCGTTACAGACAACACTCCGGACAGTGAATTGTAGAGGTTGCTAGGAAGAAAAAAATCTAAGCGTATCACAGCTGGACTCGAACCCGGGTCCTCCGCGTGGGAGTCCAGTACGCTAACCACTTAGCTATTCCCTTCCGTCTCTAATCGTAGTTATTTCATCTATTGGCTATATGGCCGAAAGGGCTCTGGTAATCTATTCATTAATGGGAGAGAGCTAATGTAAGTAGTTATTCCGGGAAACACAATGAACCATGGAACCAAAGTGCATTTACTTCCTTTCCAGAATCGAGTTCTAGAATAGAGCACAATATTTGTGTCTCAGCCCATTGTATGGTGTTAGGCATTGCTGTCTGTAAAAAGAGATCAGTACCCAGAGCAACGGAAGTGCAATGGAAAAGTTCCGGGCACCAAAAACAGATACGCCTTTTTTACTTTATCTTACTCCTAGTAAGAGGAAGTATTGTAATTTTTTATTATTGTCTGTACAGGATACCAATTACTCAGTTTTCAACTCATTCACTAATATAGCTACATGAGAAGAAATAAAAAGAGTTTTTATTAATTGTAAAATTAAAAAAAAAATACTTGTAAAATAGAGTTTATAGTTAAATTTGTTTGTTTGTTTGTTTTTGCTTCATTTTACATAAAAAGTTTACGTTCTTTCTTTATATCACTTTTTTTTAATAAAAATAATTAGTAGGCTATATTTAGACAAACCATGGCTGCCAGTATTGGCCCTAATTTGTAGGGCAACCTTAATATAAGCTTTGACATGGATAAATATAAAAAGATTAATATTATTTTCATACTTGTATTTTTACCGATCATGATTTAATGTTTCTATAAGTAAGATTACAACTCATTTTGATTTGTTTTTTGTTTGTTTGTTTTTTCAAAGAATATTTAAACTGAAACCAACCATATAACTTCTCTTTCAACCTCGCTGCCCCCACCACTAAAAAGTAAATAAATAAATAAACAAAATTTAACCGGTCATGAATGAATATTATTCCATTCAATTTCTTTGGAAATATCACAGCCAAAATCTAGACTGAAAAATAATAAAATTCAATTTGTATAAGCGCATATCCCTTGAATTTTGAAGGACACAATACATTCAGTACTTAATATTAAAACAATTTTATAAGATACATTAACAGTAACAATACTTTTTTGGTTCCACTTGTTTGTTAATACGTGATATTTCAAATTATTGATCGCTTAAATATAGCTTACAAACGGGAACACCCCCATGGTTTTTCACACTCCTTGTCTGTTTAAGTATAGACAACCATTTCTGCTAATCTCAATGCAAAGTCTAGTTATTAAATACGGTCTAGTATATATATAAGGGAGATATATATATATATTAAATTTAAGGAATATATATATATAATATATACATATTCCTTTACTGAAAAAAATTTTTGTTTAAATAGGGTAAGCTAGGAAAGATGACAGAGGTAGGAGAGAAGACGCAGATTATGCTGCTCTTGTTTTGCCACTACGTGGCATCATGCAAGTTAGTCGAAAGGTAGAGAGATCAGAAGCGAACTTATTGCAAAAAAATTCTTCAGTTATATTATGTGTTCTTCTGAGTTCTACGAACATTTATACGCATCAGCTATATCTGGTGAATACCTGAATTTTCATAACGCATTTTTTTTTTTTTATACTATATTAATTGCAATTGAAATGAAAGATTTCCTGCTGTTGTTAAAGATGGGCTCGTAGACATAGTGTTTACTAAGCTTCAAGTCTGCTACCCACGTTTTTTGTAGGTGGTAGTAGTTGACATATGTTTATATGCATTACCTCTTTAATATATCTCCTATATTTTGATACAGGGCACAAATTTGAAATGTCCGTCATCTCTTCTAGCTTTACCCTACTACATATTTTTGCAGTGCCCGATGGAGATAAGATTTAGAGTGTGCAGAAGAATGTGAGCCCTTTAATAATCTAGGATGTGTCCCAGAAACGCTTAAAAAATTAACTCGAATTCTTTTTCACGCACATTAAGTAAAATATTGAGCATATTAATGAAAAGAAGTTTGACTTCCTTCGGAGAGGTAAGAGGAAGCACAATGTAAACATATGTGATGTTCTTATCAAATTTGCGAAGTAGTTACTGTATTGATGTCCAATAACTTAGCTAACAGCTCCAACAACAATTTTTCCAAAATAAACAAAACTTCTGCTGTCTAATTGATTAAAAAAGAAAAAAGAAAAAAGTGATTGAAACAGACGACTGAATTTATTGCATTCAGCTTGAGAAATTTTCTTTAAATTGCAATGTTTACTATAATGGAGGAGTTAGATGGAGGGAATTTAGGTCTGGTTGATGAAATAAGAAGACTGGTTAACTATGTACGGGTGTAATAACAAGGAGACATTTCTGCCTGGACTTTACACTTGTAATGATACTGTATAGTAGAATGGAAACTGGGTAATGGTACATAGTGATTGGCTGTATGAACTGTATCGAACTGTCTCTCTCTGGACTGTCAGTCGCTGTATTTACACAGTTTCTCCCACTCCAGTCCGAAAGAGTGGTTGGGTTCATTTCTCTTCTCTTTACTCTCTTTGGTTGCTGTTACATCATCTACCAAAGAGAGATCAGCAATCAAAGAGAGTAAAGAGAAGAGAAACCAACCCAACCACTCTTTCGGACTGAAGTGGGAGAAACGTTATATAGCACGACGGACAGTCCAGAGGGAGACAATTCGATACAGTTCAATACAGTTCATACAGCCAATCACAACTTGTCATTACCCAGCTTCCACTCTACCATACAGTATCATTACAAGTGTAAAGTCCAGGCAGACTGTGTCTCCTTATTATTATACATAATTAACCAGTGTTAACCCAGTCTTCTTATTTCATCAACCAGACCTAAATTCTCTCCACCTAACTCATCCATTATATTACTGTATTGAACTGTATATCTCTGGACTGTCCGTTGCTCTATATATATGTTTCTCCCACTCCAGTCCGAGAGAATGGTTGGGTTCGTTTCTCTTCTCTTTCTCTCTGTGGTTGCTGATCTCTCTTTGGTTGCTGTTACATTTACTGAAAATTTAGTTGGATTTTTTTTTTTTTTTTGATAAATGTGGTAGAGATTATACTTGTATAAACCAAATAATAAACTTGCTGGTAAACCCCACTATCTGAATAGCAGTTTAAATTTAAACTAAAGACCCTAAATTTACTTTTTAATATACAATCCCACAAAATCTTACAAAAATCTTCCAACAAATAGGTTTTCATCTGAACAATGATTCCCAAATTTAAAGAACTTTGTTATAGTCATATTCGAGTAAATTTATAATAAAAAAAAAATTAAAAATCCTATTCTTTAAAGTCGCTTGATGAATGTTGGCCAAAAAACCTTAATGGCAGATTCGCTGGTGATACCTAAACGGAATATCCAGTTTGAACAATCTGTGATTTTTTTGTTTTTGGTATATTTTGTTTACATATACACACACACTAAAAACATTTCTCGTACTCAGGGGACCTCAAAACATTTATTTCCGTTGAAAATTTAATTTCAAGCTTTTGATACGATTGCAAACTTCCTCTTGCATTGTAAGTGAGAGTAAAACCAAATAATTAAAAAAAAAAATTGCTAATCACTGTTCAAATATATTAATTATTTTTATTTTAATGGAATATCTTGACATTTCTCAAATTAATTAAATTAATTACATTAATAGATATTTTTATAAAAATTATATTCCCAGATAAAGATCTCATATCTCTCATATCAATTGAAAGTGTAGTGGAATCAATTATCGGATGATCGGATCCCACCGCTGCCACCAGATGTAGTGGAATCGTTTATTGTGATTCCTATGGTATGTAGTAGATGTCTTGAAGAGGGCGGAAGTTAGTTTAGAGATTTTTGGAAGTTAGTGCTCGAATTATTAACACTGAATTTATAAAAATAGACTGTATTTGTACAATAATTTAAACGTGAGTAATGGTAACTATTAACAAGAAATACTTAGAAATAAATAGGAGATAAATAACTAATAATTTAGAATGATTAAAATAAATGAACTAAGATGCACAACTAAGGAAATAAGTATAAATAGAACCTGTGTAGGGACGCGGAAACTGCTGCTCGTATAATAATCTTGAAGACGTACTGAAGTATAATCATCCCCTCTTTCAATGGAGCGTCGTTTATATATTAGTGTTAGTAACACTCAACCAAGACATCTGTCCTAGTGTGCGACCTTGTGCGACCTTGGTTAGTCGGTGACCAGCTATGTAGGTCAGTGGCCAGCTTATCAGTGCTTGCTTTGATGTAAAGTATTGTCCCTTGGTTTTGTTTGTTTGGCCGCGGCCTTGTCTTGAAGACAGCGGCCGGCTAGGCCACCTAGTTATAAATTATTCTTTCTTTTGTTATGTGTTGTGAAGAAGGTTTGACATTGCTATGACCTTGCCATGTCATTACAAAAGTATGAAAAAAGAAAAAATATTATATCTGATTACATGATTAAAGTTTCTTAAATTATTTTTAAACAATCATTATTTAGTGCCTAATTTTTGATTATCGTTCGTTTGTAATCAAAGTGTACATGATTTATTCATGTCCAATATCATACAAATTTTTTTTTATTTTTTAATAATCAGGTTTATTAAAATAGTCACAAATAATTCACAAATTCAGAGACAAACCTTGGATAATAAAAAGAAACGACATTTTTTTATGAAAATTGGATGTAATACGGTCTCTCATAGTGTTTAATAACACTTTTGCCTTCCATTATTGTCGCCTTTTAAAATTTTTATAAACCGCATAATTTCTTTATCGCATACCGGGGGCGGTTGATGGAAGTAATATCAACAAAATAAAATTACCAGCGGATGTTGGTAGCACCATTGTTTTATGCCTCTATTTTGCTTTCATAAATGAAACTGGTATTTCCATATTTCCTAAACATACTGGCACACAGATGGACTTTGGTGGTTTTCCGCTTGTCCACTCAACTTTCACCATAACATACATAAAACATCTACATACACACACACACACACACACACACACACATACATTTACTCACTGTCAACTAGAGAACATTCCTACACTGTTCTATTTCCATTACAAGCAAATTAGCTACTCAATTGTTAACACAAGAACTGCCCCTGATGGCACTATTATATGTTTTCAACCAGTCAACTACATTTTCTTTCTTCTAATTTTTAGTTGTATGACAAATTCGTATACTATATTTTTTTTTATGTTATCTGATTATATGATCAAAATTTCTTATACATATATACATATATATTTTTTTTAAAGCAATCATTATTTAGTGTTCAATTTTGGATTATCGCTGTTTTGTAATGAGAGTGTACATGATTTCCCCATGTTCAAATATCATACCACTTTTTTGGTTTATGTAGCTGTGTAGTGGGATCCGAAGTGTGGGATCTAATGCAGAAAGAGAAACATCAAAATTTAGAGTCTCACTCGCTACTTAGGCGAGCGGTAGGCCTACAGACTGTCTTCAGAACAGTTTATACAGAGTTACAACGCGTCAACAACCAACTACTACCCTTTTCCTTTATTCACTCCAAATCTCTCATTACCAATTTCTATACTCGTGTAAAGCCCTAGCAAGTTTGTGTTACTTTCTCATTATACAGTGTTTAGCATTATTTCCAGTTTGTTTCTACTTATAAACCCAATACTTTCCTTCTCATAAAATGGGTATGAGAAGGAGAGAATTGGGTTTATAAAAAGAAATAAACTGGAAATAATGCTAAATAGTATATCATGAGAAAGTAACACAAACTGCCAGGACTTTACACGAATATAGAAAATGGTAGCGAAAGATTTAGAGTGAGTGTAGAGAAAGGTAGTAGTTGGTTATTGACGCGTTGTAATTCTGTAGAAACTGTTTTAAAGACTGTCTGTAGGGCTAGCGCTGCTGTATATAAGTAGAGTCTCCCACGCTAGTCTGGCCTAAGTAGCGAGTGAGACTCTCAATTTGTGTGTGCCTCTCTCTCTCTTCGGATCCTATTACAGCTGTGTTCAAATAGTTGGCGTAACTAGGTGCAATTTTGTTGTGAATTTGAGTAATATAATAGGTATTAGTATGTAGTGTAGTTTTTGTGGGCAGGACTGAGAAAATGATGAAATCCAATAAAGTGGGATCTAATGCAGAGAGAGAAACATCAAAATTTAGAGTCTCACTCGCTACTTAGGCGAGCGGTAGCCCTACAGACTGTCTTCAGAACAGTTTATACAGAGTTACAACGCGTCAACAACCAACTACTACCCTTTTCCTTTATTCACTCCATATCCTTCACTTTCCAGTTCTGCGGGACCAA
Organism: Triatoma infestans; assembly: GCA_011037195.1. NCBI lineage: Eukaryota > Metazoa > Arthropoda > Insecta > Hemiptera > Reduviidae > Triatoma > Triatoma infestans. The sequence goes on along the minus strand of JAAEAF010014805.1, from coordinate 168,626 downwards.
TTCCAACAATATCCTAAATCATTTATTTAATCTAAATGTATATAACTGATGAAATAATTGCATCAGTTGGTGGAATAAACTCACAATATTCGTTGTCTCACAATAGCCTTATCAATTGCCAAAATATTTGATAAGTGGATTTCACCTTTAAGATTATCAACAAGATCAAAGTATCAAATCTAATGAAATGTTTCTTTCAAATCTATGATGAGTGGTCCTTTATGAATGTGTTCACTGATGGATAAATGTTAGAAATCAAGGGTAAAATAGAAAGAGCGGAGGTCATCAATGAATTTAAGGGAACTGGAGGATCATATCCTTCACATCTCTAAAATACGGGCTTATTCGTTAATGGAAATGTTTACCATTTCACTGTCTCTCTCTCTCTCTCTCTAAGCACAGTGTGTGTGTATGAGGTGTGTATGTATGTGTCAGCAAAATGAGAGAAGATGAAATATAAACGAGTCTAGTTATGGAAAGGGACCTGCAGAAAAAGACCAGTGAAACACAGTGATATATCAGAGGCAGTTTGTACTAGGCAGTAGTTCGTAAGGGTGGACGGAAGGATGAAGAAAGAGTACACCCTATAGTCATCATCATCAGCTGTAGGCGGGTGAGTAAAGTAAAGAGGGGCTAGTAGATCAGGCTAAAATGATACTAGGGTAGTTTAAGAGGGAATTCATTACCCTCTTACTGGTACTGTTAACCCTCTTCTGCTTCCTTTAATGTGAGAAGGGGGCGTTAAGAAAGAGAAGTGAACATTTGGTGTAGTAGAAAAGGAGCAAGATGAAAGACATTGGTATCCTCTCGTCTAAACAGTGAAGCGTACTAACAACCGTGGATTATTCTTTCGGCGAATACGATAGAAAAGAGAATGAGTAAAATAGATGGAAGTAAGGGAAGGAGGGCGAAAGAAGATTTAGAGGATGTGAATGTTGTAGGAACAAGGGTAAGAGAAAGTATATGGAGTCTATCATACTAAACTGGTTGAACAAGGAGTTTTGTCCAACAGAAACTTACAGACAGAAAAGACCTAAACACTAAGATAGGCCACGTGTGCACTAACTCACCAGGTTTCCCTTTAAAGAAGACTAGAATGAGAGAGAGCAAGTAAAAGAAAAAAAAAAGAAGACAGAATATATACTTCTCATTTCATTACATCCATCCAGTTCTACCCACTGCCTCCATAAACTGGGAAATTTTACTGATTGCGTCAAGACTTTCCTTTTCCATCTCCTTTCTAGCAATGAAGAACTTACAACGTGTACACAAAAAGGATGGTGTTGGAAAACGTGATGGTCCTTCCTTCAGTCCTTCAGTTAGAGAGATGCTCAAATTCATTGTCTAACCCCTCAGTCTATCTCTGTTTAGTTCAATTTCCGTTTATACAAACTGAAATACTGCTGGCAGTGTTAGTGTGCTAGAAAGCATAAACAGTCTAATGAGGCAGACCGTTTCATGCACAACACTTCATCAAGTGAAGTACAATCCACTCCCATCACTTTGTTGTATACCACTCATGTTGAATTATAAACATCATCATTAATAAAGTATTATAAGATATCACAGTATATATTCAACATGATTCATTTTTATAATGAATAAAACATTATTTATGATCTTTGTAAAATGTCAGGTAGAAATAAAGAAAAAAAAAACATTTCTGACGTCTGGCCATTTAATCACTATCTTTCAGCGAACCAATAAACTGCTAGAAGCTTACTGAAAAAAAAAACAAACGATAGAAGAACAAATGAAATTCATTTGTTAACTTTGTATATATAATATTATAACTGTGAACCATTTTGTTTTATGGAAAGGCAGCCAATTTGCATTATTTATTCGTTTGTTAATCTTTCAAAAACCATTAGTGGAATTTTATCTAGTAACCTTCCATTTGCTGTAAGTATAATTTCTGTATCAGTGCAATATTTATATTAATTTCAATTTCTTTTTTTGCACTAATCAAAAGAGAAATGTTTCTGCTGAAATTTCTTATACATTCTGACACCTGAAGATGGAGAAAACATTCTCCGAAACTTGGCCAAGAAAATTTAGTTTCAATTTTTCAAACATATCAGATTTACGTAGTGTTTTGCATTTGGCCAAGAAATTAATTTTTCATTTCTCATGCTGTAGGTTATAAGAGATGAAAAAATATTAAGATTGAGAATCTCGAAACTGAGTTTCAACCGGAAATTTCACATTTTCACAGTTCCGCTACAAGTGAGAAAATTGTTTTTAGAAAATGGTGTATGGGTGTGAGTGCGTATGTAATTTATGCATGTGAGTAGCAAAGTTCGAAAAGCAAACAAACAAAAAATCTCATAAGTATAAACTTGACATTCAGTTGTGTTATCACCATGGATCCGACAGGAAGTTAACTATCAAAATTTTTTTGACCGGAAGTACCACTTCACTAAATTGATTTTTTTCAGTTTTTGGAATTTTCTTGAATTTCTTGTTTTTCTCTAACGATATTCTTTAAACTCGTACGTCTTATTAATTACATGATCAATCACAATTTCACTTAAATCTATCTCTTTTATTTGAAATATTTTACATTTCTGAGGAGTTTTGGAAGAAGGATGATGTAGACTTCCTGGCAAAGTTCAACTTCAAGATATTGCACTGGTCTTTTACCCGTATTAATGTTAATGAGAATTAAATGTGTTGTTAAGATTCATAGTTTTAAGAAAATCGATTGACGGTGGTGTGTGTGAATTTTGTGACCCGTTTTTTTTTTTAGTTTACCTTCATTTTCTGGACAGCGACACCAGAAAGTTTTGTAAAATTTGGTGTACATTGTAACTATACAAAGGCCTATCATTTTTGTTTAAACTTTCTTCCAAGAAAATTTATTTCAGATGGACTCTGTGGGCAGGGTTGACGTTAGATTATGCAACTTTTATGTCTTTGCGGTTCTTGTACTTTTTCTTCACCACCTGCCACTGATATTACCTTTATTATACATCTCAAAGATCAGTAAATATTTATTAGGTCTTGAAGGGTAGGGAAGTTTTTTTTATATTAATGCGGATGTCTTGAGATACGAGGGCTAATAGGTATATCGGCAATGCTGCAGATAGTCGTGGCCAGTTAGCAGTCCACTGCTACATTTCTTCGCCCATCCTTTGTCTGCCTATTTTTAGACTTGCAAGCAATTCTAAGCAAGAAAATGTTATTGGAATGCTGAATTCGGTTATATGGAGTAGCAATATTCTGAACCATACGAAAAAGTTAATTTACAATAGAATTGTGGAAAGTATGTTGCTATATAGAGCAGAGACATGGACCCTAACTGAAGCTTACGAGCGCAGACTCCTTGCAGCAGAGATGGATTTTTGGTGGAGAACTGCTAGAGTTTTGAAATTGGAAAGGAGTAGGAATGAAAAAATTGCAAGTCAAGCAAAATTTTCTGGAGCGAATATAGGAAAGAAGGCTGTGCTGGTTTGGACATGTATTTAGGATGGAGGGTGAAAGGGTAGGAGGCAGATGACGGAATTGGAAGTGGGCCGCAGGAGAAAGAGAGGGTGGCCCTGGAAAACTTGGTTAGATCCCCTGATGGAGTCTCTAAGTAGAAATGGACTTTGCTTAGAGGATGCAGTCGAAAGAGGGAGTTGGAAGGAAAAACTGAACGACATATTCCGGTTGAGGAAAGCCTCAGTATTGAGGAAACTCCTAAAAAAAAAAGAAGAAATTTCCAATTTTTATTCCTTTTCTTTGTCTCATGACTTCTGAGGCACTTCTATTTCGAGACTGATTTCATTACATTTCTCGCAATATGGAGGGATACCGGTCTAGAGGGTTGTAGCAAACTGCAGACTTATCTCCCTCCCAAAATTGTTATGGTTTACTTTCCTATCCCAACACATCTAAGATTCTGAGATGGGAGTTTCAGGATTAGCAATTGATTTCTCAGGACAATTTTACAGTCATTTGTTTGACTGGCTTGCCCAGTCTTTTTGAACATTCTAACACCAACCTGGAAGTGAAGACGCATGAACTCAGCGCCTTCAACGCAGCCTGGCTGTCCGAGCAGATATAACACCTTTTAAGTTAGTGCTACGTATCCTCTCATCCAAAACACAACCAGAATAGCATAAACCTCAGTCTGGAAGACCGTGGTTCATTCACCAAGAGATACTGTCAAATGATCTCCGGTCTCAAAATAGACCGCAGCTCCAGACCTACCATCCATTCTGGAACCGCCCGTGTAACACCGGAAGTAATTATCAGGTATCATGCCAGACGGATCCAATCTTGCCCAGAGAATACCTTACATTCATACACGAAACAACGAATTTAGGTGTTCAGCAAAACTTATTTATTAGCAAGTTCCTCTGGTAAGATCAAGCCTTGACGTAATAGGGATTTCATTAATTGCAGCGGGCTTAAGTTAATGATAATTAAATATGTTGCTGATATACCGAATTTGAAGAAAATCAATTGACCGGAAATGCTGGTTCCCTTAACCGAACAATTCCGCCACTTTCTCGATAACCATTTCAGCGAGTTTCTTCAAACTTAGTCCTATCCCTTGTTTATAACATTTTCGGAGAAAATTATTTCAGGGTTTCTGAGGGAGCCTGGGGTCTTCACGATACCAACTATTTAAAATAAAAGACAACTGAATTTTTTTAGAAAAAAAAAACAAAAAACGAAATGTTTGACACGCTTTCACATGCGGGTGAGTGTCGTGTGAGTGTTTCACAACAGATTTTTTTTTTGGTTTTGTTTGAAATATAAAAGAAACCAGTGGTTTTTCTCATTAAGGATTACTAATTACTAATTGAGGTGCCAATATTCCTAATTACATATTTTTACTCGTACAAAATTACCAACCTATTCCAAAATTAAAAAGAATAATTTTTATCATTTCACCAAGATAATTTTTGAAATATTTTTCATAATTATTATCCTGAATATACTAATTTAAATATGAGGCTTTGGTTAAGATTTTGCTGTAAAGCCTCGAGGAGGCAAGAAAGCCGCTTAATCGCTTCAATAACTACATTATTAATTCTCGGCTGGCTAACAGGTGGAAATTAATTGGGTAATTATTCTACATGGTTGGCAGTGGTTCAATATGCTGAACATGATTCAATTATATATTTCGTGAATTCGTCAATGTTATTGCTTTATACGTTGTGTGTATAGAAATGTAACTATATTTCTCTCATTTTCTCTAAAAAAAAAATATGTTGCTGTTATAAAATTTTGGAATATTAATTTCAACGAAAACAAGTTTACAATCAAAAAATCATAAAAGAAAAAATAATTTTTTTAATTTTTATTTATGTAATTAATATAGGCAATAAACTATCATCAGAGACATTTTCCGTGATAGCCTGCTTCATTTTGTAGTCATCGACCGGTTTCGGGCGTTCGCCCATCTTCAGGATGCGTTTTTCAGACAGTGTGATAACACAGACTTGCACAGATCAAATTCACTTTACACACTCTTTCCTTAACCCACAGTGTGTGAGTCTGTAAACTGAATTTGCCCTGTGCATGTCTGTATACTCTCTGAAGATGGGCGAACGCACGAAACCGGTCGATGACCACAAAATGAAGCATGCTATAACGGAAAATATATCTGATGCTTTCCAGCTCTGCGGAATCAACCAACCACCACAACAGCAATAAACTATATTCACAAGTTTGAGGTCTTTTTGTTTATTTGAAATCAAAATTAGATCTTGTTTTTATTGTACGAAAATTTGAGTTATACGAAATATGTTATAAGGGTTCAATGGAGCTCCCTCACACTCACGCGAGGTTCCAGGGTTCTAGTCCAACGATGTTACCTATAGGATTTTCATTCCTACAGACAGTTCACTGTCCAGTGAAGTGTAGTGTGGTCTGAGAACACTGCCTGGAGGTAACAGTGTATTGAGAAGGTTCTGGGTAGCATAAAAGATGTTTCTCACTATCTCCTAACAAAATCTAATCTAAGCTAGGCATTCAAAGACTCAAACATAAAGTTACAATCCCTTAACCCACAAAATCTCCCCCGCATATTTTCTTCGATCATGGTCCTCCAATCCTCGCACAAAATAGAGAGAATTAATTGGTTTAGAAATTATTATAAAACAGATTTTGTTCAAATCATTAATGCTCAGTGTTTTTTTCTTATTGTCTGTGGGGAGGGACATTAAAGCGTACTGACAACCATAGCGTACCCTATGCTATTCAAAGCCCTTCTGGGCCCATATACCCCAAAGTTCGGAGCCTTCTCAGTGCACTGCTGGTCTCCGGACAGTGTTCTCTCGTTGCAGAAAACACTGTCAATCATCGGATAATGAGCTGTAAGAGGCTCCTAAGAAGGGCAGCAGCTGGACTCGAACCAGGGACCGCCGCATTATAGTCCAGCGCGCCACCACTGAGCTAATCCCTTCCCTATGCTCAGTGTTAAAAGTCTAAATGTATGTAAATCCAACTATTGCAACATCCACAGTCTATTAAATTTTTCAGAACATCCTACAAAGCTGTTAGTTAATTCAAGCTGTAGTGGAAGAAAGCAATGAAAATAAATAGTTTAGAGTTTAGAATATTTTATAATTATCCAAAATTGTATTTTAATATTTTATAATTATCTTAGTGCTGTGAATTTACCTTCAAAAAGAGTGTATTTTAGAGTCAGGTACTGTAAATTGGGGTCATTGCTAGTAGGGAAACAAAGGCACAAAATTTTAATACAATTCGACTTGGCCAACTGCTTTGTTAGAGAGCATTCCTTCGAAACAGGCTGTACTCTACCTTCCAACAAGAAGAGTCTCACTTCTGCTTTCAAACAAGGAAGTCTGAATTCTGCTTCCAAAACCAGAACAGAACACTTCAGGAATCGCTCTCTTAATATCAGTGCCAGTTTCACAATAAATTAAATAAGTTGTAGTTATTATTTTAACCGAATATATTTATTGTTAACAGTGGTGACTTCTTAATTATTCTTATTACTTCTATCTCTTAACTTACATACTTGCAACCCCTTTTCTACAACACCGCTCGTGCTACTTACTACAAATACACAACATCACACCAAAAAATTACAAAGCCCATATATTATTAGATCATTGGCTATTACGTCAAATGTGGAATACGATTTGTACACAGAAAAGTATCCATGCTATCACTAATAACTGTTCCTAGTATTTACTTACTGAAAGTAAAATTAATAATCTTTAGTTTCATATAATTGGCAATTTATTAATGATAATATCTTGAATTTTTTAGTATTTAAAGTTTAATTTATTAGTATTCACCAATAAATTATTCCCATATACAAATTTATTAAAGCAAAAGTAGATAATAATTATCCACTATGATCGTTGTTTATTGTTTCTCCAATATTAAAGAAACAAGAGATTTATTTATAAGAAGAAAAATAACAAATTTTAATAATATTATGTAAATCCTCACTCCATTTTTTCGTGTTATAAAATAGAACTGGAAATTGAAAAACTTTCCTGTTATTGTATAATGTATTTCAATCAAAATTGTAGAGTGGTAGCCTTCTCGGAAATAACATCTAAGGAAAAATTATTCAATTGCGGTTATGCAGAATTTTATCTTAGTTTAACTCTTTTAAAATGAAGTCTAAAATCCTTCCATCAGAATCGATTAAAAATCTCATTATTATGTTCTCATAACAATAGATTAATATTCTCTCTTGTATTATGTAATTATGTGGAAGAAATAAAAAAAAATCTTGTTTTCATTAACAAATCCATTGTTAATTTCGTGATTATTGATCGCCCATATAATTATTTTGAATTAGTTTCTTAGAAAATACTTAAATTAACATTAACATTAATAGATACAACAAGATTAAGAAAAAATTAGTCCTATGGAAGCCCTGTTATCTTGAAAATACTTTCAGTTTTACTTCATATTTTTTTAAACTTGAAATACATGCATATTTGTCTCATATAAGTTGAACTCAATAGTTCCATAGCAGCTGCAACATGGCATCACCATTGAGCATCCAAATGCGCTTCAACTAGGCATTACGTCCGCCTTCACAGCCACTACAATGAATTGGCGAATGAGTTTCAACTTTAACAGCCAATGTCTTCCTACACGCTGTTTCTAAAGGTAGAAGAAAATGGAAATAAAAATCCCCAAAAATCTGTGATGGCTTAGCAGCAGTCACCAAATCAATATCTACCTTAAAAGTTTAAGGCTACACTAACTCACCACTGTGAGAACAAGCAAGAGTTCTAAGTATCCACATCACTCTTCAAACCTCTCACGACAGCAACTCTACATCATTCTAATATTCATTACGCTACCAATCAATCACCATTTTTTTGCTCGAATATTCGCCCTCTATAAAAACGCTTCTCTTCTCACTAGGTAAACCGTAAAATATAAATTGTGAGTAAAAGTGTCAGTTTGTGTGTTCATCAATTCTCGATTTAGAGAAGGGATTAGCATAGTGGTTAGGGCACTGGACTCCCATGCGGAGGTTCCGGGTTCGATCAAGCTGTGCTGCTCTTAGATTTCTCTTCCTTGGAGCCTCACAGCTCACTGTCCGGTAATGGACAATGCTGTCTGTAATCAGTGAACACTGCCCGGAGGCCGGCATTGCGCTGAGAAGGCTCCCAGCGCCAGAGTGACCATAGATGTTGACGCGCCTTAAATTAAAAACAATTCTCCTCCATTCATCAAACACTACACTGCCAGCATTCCAGTTATGAATCCAAGAACTTTGGCGTAACTCGTAGGTGAATTACCAACAGACTCATCACTTAATAGCCCAATAGCTAGGCATGGAGAGGTGTAGCAAGGCAATTTTCCAAAGAAACATCCAAGGGGAGCTAAATGATCCGCTAGCCAGCAGCTTGTGCAATTTTATATAAGTCAGTTATGTAAAAAATCTGGTGTTGGACATACACACTGACATACACACACACACACACACCACTTGTTAATTATAATTGACGAAATTTCATTAAACAAACATTGCTTACCAAACATTTAGTTCGATCTTCATTATATATAAATAATGGTTGGGGATTATTCTTTTAAATCATAGTTGGGTTTTAAGAACTTAATTTTTGTGAATGGCAGCACTCTCTGTCAAAAGCGATAGCAAATCTTTTAATAACAGTTTAACACCGTTCTCTCTGGTCCCCCAGAGCCAGCTTAAAATCAATTATTCAAAAAAAGAAAAAAAACGTTCAAAAAATACAAAAAAAAAATGATAGGTTGATATCTGCGCAACAAAACAATCAAGCTTGAAAAAAAAAATTTGGAATAACTTTCGAGAAAAATAAACAAAAATCTCCAAATTCTATTCTGTTAAGTCGTATAGTGTGCAGTTATAGGACTGTATGTGTGCAGTTACAGGACTGTATGTGTGCAGTTATAGGACTGTATGTGTGCAGTTATAGGACTGTATGTGTGCAGTTATAGGACTGTATGTGTGCAGTTATAGGACTGTATGTGTGCAGTTGTAGGACTGTATGTGTGCAGTTATAGGACTGTATGTGTGCAGTTGTAGGACTGTATGTGGTGTGCAGTTAAGGACTGTATGTGGGCAGTATATGACTGTAGTGTGGTGCAGTTAGAGTACTGTATGTGGCGTTATGGACTGTATGTGTGCAGGTTATAGGACTGTATGTTGTGGCATTATAGGCTGTCTGTGTGCAGTTACAGGCACTGTATTGGTGCATTTACAGGACTGTATTGTGGTGCAGTTATAGGGAACTGTATGTGTCAGTTAGCAGGACTGTATGTGTTGCAGTTAAATGACACTGTATGGGTGCTTTATAGACTGTATGTGTTTGCCGTTTACGGACGGTAATGTTTGCAGTTATGGACTGTAATGGGTCGCTTTATGGGACTGTATGTGTGCAAGTTACAGACTGTATGTGTGCAGTTACAGGACTGTATGTGTGCAGTTATAGGACTGTATGTGTGCAGTTACAGGACTGTATGTGTGCAGTTATAGGACTGTATGTGTGCAGTTATAGGACTGTATGTGTGCAGTTATAGGACTGTATGTGTGCAGTTATAGGACTGTATGTGTGCAGTTATAGGACTGTATGTGTGCAGTTACAGGACTGTATGTGTGCAGTTACAGGACTGTATGTGTGCAGTTACAGGACTGTATGTTGTGCAGTTACAGGACTGTGAGTGTGCAGTTTCGGACTGTAATGTGTGTAGTTACAGGACTGTTGAAATTGTGCAGGTTTAGAGGACTGTATGTGTGCAGTTATACACTGTAGGTTTGCAGTGTCTAGACGTATGTTTGTGCAGTTATGGCTGTATGTGGCAGTTTTATGACTGTATGGGATTCAGGTTTATAGACGTATTGTGCAGCCAATTTATAGAACTGTATGTGTGCATTATAGACTGTATGTGTGCAGATTTATAGGACTGTATGGTGCAGTTTTAGGACTGTATGTGTGCAGTTTAAGGACTGTATGTGTGCATTATAAAGGCCGGTAATGTGTGCCATTTATAGACCTGGTAAGGTGTGCAGTTATAGGACGGTATGTGTGCAGTTATAGGACGGTATGTGTGCAGTTATAGGACGGTATGTGTGCAGTTATAGGACGGTATGTGGGCAGTTATAGGACTGTATGTGTGCAGTTATAGGACTGTATGTGTGCAGTTATAGGACTGTATGTGTGCAGTTATAGGACTGTATGTGTGCAGTTATAGGACTGTATGTGTGCAGTTATAGGACTGTATGTGTGCAGTTACAGGACTGTATGTGTGCAGTTACAGGACTGTATGTGTGCAGTTATAGGACTGTATGTGTGTAGTTACAGGACTGTATGTGTGCAGTTATAGGACTGTATGTGTGCAGTTATAGGACTGTATGTGTGCAGTTATAGGACTGTATGTGTGCAGTTATAGGACTGTAGGTGTGCAGTTATAGGACTGTATGTGTGCAGTTATAGGACTGTATGTGTACAGTTATAGGACTGTATGTGTGCAGTTATAGGACTGCATGTGTGCAGTTACAGGACTGTATGTGTGCAGTTACAGGACTGTATGTGTGCAGTTATAGGACTGTATGTGTGCAGTTACAGGACTGTATGTGTGCAGTTATAGGACTGTATGTGTGCAGTTATAGGACTGTATGTGTGCAGTTATAGGACTGTATGTGTGCAGTTGTAGGACTGTATGTGTGTAGTTAATATGCGAATTTTAAAGAAAATTGTTGGAGTTATATTTTAGAAAATCGCAATAAATGAAAAACATTTCAGTAAAATCGCACTTTGAGATCATGGATTTTGACCCAAAACTTTTTTTTTTTTTAACTTTATTCATGCTACATTCAACGCGATAGCGCTATAAGTAACAATCATACAAAGAACATAAATACCAAATGAGTGGAGAAGCTACCCAATGTAGGTAACACTCCAAAACTATACAAAATCACTATTGACTCTTCACTTGAGAGGAGATAACAAGGCCATTGTCTTTCAAGACGTCTAGGAGGGTTATTAGGAAGTGTTCGGGAAGACAGGTGTTGAATTATAAAGGGTTTGTGTGAGTCTATAGGTTAATATGGAATTTCCTGTAACGGGATTTGGCGACTTGAGTAAATGAACGGTATATTAAGATCAGTATGTATGGTTCAGTTGGAGACGTAAAAAGGAGCGTTTACAATGTTACGCAGGATTCTGGATTGTAGGGATTGGAGTCTTTGGAGATTTGAGCGTTTGGTTGAACCCCATAGTTTCTATCCCAGATGGTTCTGGGCCCAGATAGGCTTTAAAATAGATGTATAAATTAGTCTTTTGTTGTCTAGAGAGAGTTTAGATCTGTTGTCCAGTAGTCTTTTAAGTTGTCGAAAGCGTCTTAAAGGATGGTATCATGATGTGTTGGGATGTCTGCAGTGTATACTGAGTAAAGGATAGGACCTAGTATGCTGCCTTGCGGCACTCCAGCTTCGGTATGATTGAAAGGAGAGAAAGATGATCCGATTTGTACTTGAAATTACCTATCGGATAAGTAGGACTATAGGATAAGATAATAGGTGGCTGGAAGGATACCCTTGAGTTTCCAGAGCAGCCCGGGGTGTCATACTCGATCGAAGGCTTGCTTTACATCGAGGAAAGCTTCCGAACAGAACTCCTTCTTCTCAAGGGAGGACCCAAAACTGTGTTCGATATTTTAATGGGCGCCCAACTATTGAGCCAAATATTGCTGATATATAATAAATTTCGAAATATAGCTCAATTAATCGCATTAAGGAAACTGATTTAAAGTCGGCGTATTGCGAAAAATTGCCACAATTGGCAACAAAATCAGTAAATACGCAAAAATATATTTGTTTCACAACTACAAACATTATAAAAGCGACAGTATTTAATTTAAATAATGTTATGTAGCCAGACAAGAACTATAATTTCATTAATATAGAATAAACTATAAAAAAAAAAAAAATTGATATTCTATAATTAGTTTTACAACCTATGTTTAAAAAAAAAAAATTATCATTATCAAAAATTATAGGAATATTTAATATTTTAACCCTCAAAAAAAAATGTAAATTTATAATTAAGACAAAAAAAAAAAGAAAAAGTGGTAAAACTAAAAAAGTAAAGGAGTAAATGAATAATGATAATGTCAAGGAAAGCGTGATGATAATAAATAAAGTGTTAGAATAGTAGAGGGAGCAACCCTTTATATATATTGGGCTAATACTACCCACTATGACGTTACCATTTTATCACTTACTGTAATCTGAGAATTTTCACCAACCCCCTCTTTCGGCTACACTAATAACTGGTAATTATATAATGAGACGTGTGTAGAGGCATGATGTCTCATTATAATTATACACTTTAATAGCTAATAGCGTGTACATTTAATTAATTATTTAATAAATATTAAATCACTAGTTTGATGTAATCAGCTTAGAGTTGAATATTTTTTAATGGCTGCAGCCAATGAAAATATTTATTTATTTTTTTTTTTTAATGTATTGTACATCTTATTACTGATACTTGATATTATTTTATGAAACTACTGCAACATGTAACATGAATAATATGAACTTGTTATTTCTTTCTATTTAATCCATTCAGCAGTCAATTCCACATTTAAATATGACATTAAGCTAAGCTAGGAGTAATATAAAAGGTTTATCTTTTTCTTTTTTTGAAGAATATATTAATGGGAGTATAGAATAGAGCATAAGGCCCTGTCCTTAATACCGTACCTGGAACAAAGCAAAATATAGTTACCAATATCAATTGATTTTTGGTTGGAAAACTGATATAAACAGCACACTTTCAATAAAATGTCGGAACTTTTTGTAGCAGTTTGTGCTGACAATCAATAGTTTTCAGACTGACAGAACTGTGAAGTGAAGAGATCTAACTTGATTTTCACATCGTACACAGGCAGATAGAAATCAACTATACTAAAATGACAGTTTAGAGATCTAATCATAAACCGCGAATCCTTAGTAACCCCCAGATAAATCGATTTTCATTGAAAAAAGTTAAAATAAAAATAATACGTAAATAAGAAGATTTCAGATGGCCTAATATTATTATTATTATTATAAGTACTTTATTTTAAAAATAATACAGTAGATGATATAATACTTGAGTACAGAAGCATGGCAAAGAGCCGTATGCTAGAGTTTACAGCCATAACAGTAAAACAAAAAATAATACAAAAAAGAAAAATGATGAAAAACTGCAAGAATTACACTAGAACTAAAACAGAACTGGAAAAAGATAGCATAGTAAATAAAAGTATTAACACAACTAATGGTTAAATAAATCAAACGTAGTTTTATAAATTACAATAAAAAAACTGAAAAACTAACCTAAAGCATCTGAGTTCCTGACGTGCCTAACTCTCCAAGCGTGGCGAGCATAAGCTATTAAAGGATGACAAGGCCTTTGTCCGGATAGGTAAACAATAATTTCACCTCCGGAAAGTGAACATTTGCCGAGATGGAGGAGCCGCACATCCAATAATGCAGGACATTCTGCCAAGAAGTGAAACAAATCCTCCCGTACTTGGCAGTTACAGAGAGGACACATTTCTCGTTCGGAATCTTTCTCCAACCAAGGGGTATAATTTAGGTATAACAGTTCTGCTCTTAGTTTCAGCAACCAGCATATCTCTGAGAGTCTGAGGTTATTAAATAGGGACGATGTTACAAATGACTTATGGTCAGTGATTAAAGTTTTATACAAAAAAAAGCGCTCAGAATTCCCTGCACGACAAAATGACTCTTCGATGCGAACTGATCTAATTTTATTAAGTAAGTTCGAAAGTTGATCACTCCATTTATCACGATCATTAAGAGTGCAAGATAGGTCGCTGGAAAAATCACGTGCCATCGAAAGCCAGTGTTTAAACCAAAACAGTTTCTTCTGAATAATTTCAGTTGCAACAATTTTCGGGAGGCGATGATTGTCAAGAGCTAGTGTTCTGAGGCAGTATTTGAAGTGTAGAGCAAGGGTGAAAGTCTCTAACGGTTCAAGAGCACACTCAATCGATAGTACCATAATTAGGCGTTGGAGAGGGAAGAGAGAATAATTTTTTTAAGAAAAATCTTTGAAATTTTTCAAGGATGTCATAACGTTGAAATCCCCAAGATTGGGCACCATATGATAAAACTGCTCGTGACACACTCTTGAAAATTTTATATTTGTCGTCGAGAGGAACGTTCTTATTAAGAATAAAGTTAGATCAAACCCCGTTTTAACCGAGCTTAGCTATCGATACTTTATTTTCGAGGTGGGGGACGAGGGACATAGCCGGCCTAATATTTACAATGATGTTGTTATATATTTGATGTTTCCGACCAATCATTACATGAAAGGTCAGTTTTGTTTTTTTTTAGTTACGACCGATTTCACTTTAACGAATATAATATCACCTATATATTCTTAAATCTACATACTAAAAAATAAACGTATAAAACTAATTTATTATAAAACTACAGCAATATCATTGAGAAGGTTATAAGAGTTAGGTTACGTATTATATTTTCAGTTTTGAAAAAGTTACTTATGATCTGGTGTGGGCGTGGAGTATAAACTAAATGAATCATTTTATTAAGGCAAAATTCCCTATTTCAGAGATTCTCTCAGTAAAGAATTTACCTTAATAAAATTAATTTACATAAACTAATAAAGTTTTTTCAAAATAATTAGTTTTAATTATTTAAAATTAATTATGATTATTTATAAATTAATTATTTTTAATTAAACATTCTAAATACTATTTAGTGCTGGGAAGTTAATATAATACACTAAACACTTAGAAAAAAATGCCATATTTATAAATGACATTTTTATTTCTTTAGACTCTTAATAAAAAATAAATTAATCCAAGCTGGAATAAACACTAACCGCGTGGCAAAGTAGTAAGGAAACAAGCAATATTTTCCCAGCCTTATTTCATATAAAGTCTTTGCTTTGACTGTACCCTTTTGGTCGACCTACTTATCAACCTAAAAAAATATTTAATGAACACCATACATAAATACAATATAATTCTTTAATTATAATTATGTTATTTTTATACATTTATTTTAAAAGTTTATTGTATACTTAGATTACCTGACGAAGCTTTCAATAAAGCAAAAGTGGTTGCACTATAAAACTGACTTTTCATTTAACAAGTTACCAGAAATATCAAATATATAGTTCATTAAAAAATAATGGTGTTGTATGTGGTGTGCAGTTCATGTAGAAGTTTAAAGAAAACCATTGAAGCTATTTTCGTGAAAATCCCGTAAGATTTGAAAGAAAGACACCTAAAGACAAACTTCAATTATGATTGATTTGATTGGAACCATCATGGTGGAGTCCTTGATGATGACTAAAACAGAATGTTAAAAACGATTTTATCATTTCGAGCTACTTAATTCACCAACTCAGACACTGATATCATTCATTAACAAAAAATTTTTCTTGTATTCATTTTCATTTTCATTTATTCAATGGGAAAACTTAATACGAAAATTTAATATATTTTTTTTTTTTAAATAATTTTTTTAAATAATAGTGTTACGTATTGCTAGATAATACATTTTGCAAATTCGTATTGCCAGGGATGTGGACTAGCCAGAAGACAGTCGAGAAGCTTTAGCATATTTTGCAAAATATTATTAACAACTTTCAATAGGTAATATCGGTGTAGCGGAATAATATGTAAATAGAAACGTTACAGAATTACTTCATACTATATTCTAGTATATATATAGATATATTTGTATAAATTGTTAGATAGTCTAGTAGCACTGAAGCACTGACAGAATACTGGTATACATACCCTCAAATTCAACCTGTATTCTACCCTATATTATTCGAGTATATCTAGTAGCGGGCATGAATCACCAGGATAGTTTATAAATAGAATAAAAGCTTCATATTCATATATACATCTCCTTAGAATATTACCATATGTACTAAATATTACATACATAATATATAAAACTGCTAAAGCAAATCTTTTAAGAAAAAAAAATATATATTTTTTTTAAATTATTTATCTCTTTCGTTATTAGATAATGTCGGTGTAATGGTTTCGAATGATATTCTTCCGTTGGTGATTACCATTTCGTAATTATGAGATAGCGAGTCACCGACGACTTAAAAATTATGTTTCCAATGAGAGTCTGAGGTGTGAGGGCCAGAAATAGGGGGCTAAAGGTAGGATTGGGGTCCAAAATTATATTCATTTTAGATGGATGTGACAAGGATGGAAACGAATGTTGAGGACTGGGTGTAAGGTGTGACTGACTACATAACAGAGATCTGGTAGAGAATTTTCGACTGGAGAGTTTGAATTCAGGTTCAGATTGAGACTGGTACAATTCTAGTTCTTAAATCCGTAAAGGACTTACAAAAATTAAGAGCTGTCTTTATTTGTTATGTTTCAGTTATTCTGCGTATACTTATTTCAATATTCCACTATTTCCTTTTCCTGCTGACGGGTTAGTTGGTTGTTTGAACAGTCTTTTGTCTGCCATAGACTGGGAAGAAGTTTATGTAATGAAAAAATCATGTACTATTGTATCCCCAGCTTTGCCCGCAAGTGGTATCTGTTGCATGCTGTTACTTGGGGAGTAACACAGCTGAATACTCCCATGAACTTCATCACAACAGTACACATAAACTACATACACTCTACACTTTACAGACAAGGATAAACACAGTACACAAAGTAGCGTCTCCGTCCCTAGTTAATTGGCGAAAGCCAAGGGAGAAGGAAGGGTAATCCCTTCGCGCTCAGTGGTAGCGCGCTGGACTATCAACGCGGAGGTCCAGGATTAGAATCCAGCATGCTGCCCTTAGATTTCTTCTTGCTAGGAGCCTCTACAACTCACTGTCCGGTGTTGGGCAGTGTTGTCTGTAGCTAGAGAACGCTGCTTGGAGGCCGGCTGTGCATTGGAGAAGACTCGGGGGGGGGCGGGGCGCAATAGATCTTTCAGGTCGCATAGCGATAATCCCCTGCTACAATCTACAATCCCCAGATTGTCTCCGCCATCTTTTAACTCATAATTTTCCCGAAACATCTTTGATTGTAAAGATCCTCTTGCAGATATAAGTGAAAGTAAAATTGGGCGAACAAAATGAAAATAAACCCCCCTTTTTTTTTTATGAAGTAGTGGGGACTCTAATGGCATTTGGAATCCAATAGAATGAGATCATTATTCATGAGAGTGGAGCAGGCTTCAGATGAGGAAGGGTAGTTTCTCCTACCATCTATGTATGTTATGTTCGTTCATATAGACCTACATACACAAAACACAAGGATTTTTATTTTAATAAATAATTTCTCACACTGACGCACAAACTTTTTCTTTTTTGCCTACAACCTCCAACTTCTACATATCAGGTAAAAAAAAAAAAATTATCAGATAAACCAGTCTATGGTATAGAGACGATGGTTCTGTCTAGGAGTGGAGAAGAAGGACTGTTCTTCAGGGCATGGTAAGAGTATACATTTGTGAAATTATGCAAAAGGACAGTAGGTTTCACCTGAAAATAATTCATATGAGAGGTAAGGCACTCTCTCTTTCCTTTCACCTTCTTTAGGATTTTTTTCCTTATTTTTGTCCTTATTTTAGCGTTGCGATAGAAGGATAAGAATAAGAAGGCTTAAGGAAGGAGAGACAAGAGTTGTCCGTCACTTTAAGATAGCAACCTTCGCCTCACCCCCCGAGCTACGCCAACGCTGTCTATTGTCAAAGAAACAAGGAAACCTGCTGCTATTTTCCATTGCAAGACTTGCCTACTGAAATATTTATAAGTATCTCTTGAAACGGAAATGAAATTCTAATCCTTTTTTTTACAGGAATATAAAATATTAATTTAAATACTAAAATTCCTTGCTGTATTTTTATCAAGACGCAGTGGAACTTTTATAAATAAATAATTTGGGAATTTAACTGAAAATATACATCATACAACTTTTGTTCATTTCTCACGATCTAAAAACTAATTTCTCTAGTTGATAGATTTTTCCAACTAATTGATGGATTTATATTTTCAAATAATACTTTTTTAAGTAAAATTTAAAATATATAAAATAAAACACTCTGGTCCTTAAGTACCCAAATCATTGCACCGTTATTTTTTTTAACAAATCTATTGAATTAAAAAATGTCAAAATCAGAAAGATAACTGTTGTGGAAGAAGCAAATTGGAATAGAATTTATTAAATAAATTTAAACAAATTCAGTTTTATAAGATAAAAGGCAAGTTGGCTGGCAAAAGGGTAAAATCCAGGTACAACACAACCGTTACAACAGAGGTCGGAGAACTTAGTCAGCTTCGGTTTTTACCCCTTCTTACAATCATACATAAAGGGTAGGATATTAACTAACAAGAAGACCATTCTTTCGCCAGTTATCTTATAGCATTCCAACCCGCAACCGTTTGTCTCAGGCAGTCGCTCTCTTAACTTCAGTGCCAGTTATAAAAGTGTTAACATTTGAGTTTCAATCAATCTAGCTAAATAATTGATTCTATATATTTATAAGCATATTATTGTGATATTGAAAAGTATTTAAATTTCTTTAGATTTAATATATTTATTTTAATCTAGCAGTGACTTCTACTTATTACCTCTCTGTCTTTAAAACACACATGTACACAAGCCCCTTACAAAACCGCTCCGGCTACAATACTAAAAATATACAACATATATCGCAAACAACATTTCACAGCAGAGGAAAGAGGAGGAGGATCACAGATTTCATATTTGAATAATCTTTTGCAAGCTTTGTGCTAGTACTCAGAAAGAAAACGAAACTCCTTTCCTTTGCTGGTCCTCCTATAAAGCGCAGAGAAATGGATTAGCACTTTTCCAAGATCTTGAAGAACTGTAAGTACCGAACCCAGCAAAATAAAATACAGATCCTGTGCTCTGACTAGTAAATAAGACAATAAATGATATGAATTAGCTGGATTTAACATTTTTCTAAGTAAACTCTAAGGTCATCACTCATTACATTTACAGACACACACATAATATACACATATACACAATATATATAATATATATATATATATATATATATATAATATATAACATACTTTCCACGATATATATACATAATATAGACTGTGTCAACATCCACACAAACAAATAAAGCAAGTGAGCAACAGCAGCTCTTTCACATCTCTCTCTCTCTCTCTCTCTCTCTATATATATATATATATATATATATCTCAACATCCTAAATAACTTGGAATGTCTCTGCCCATTAAATTGTTCCTACATTCCAGGGTATATTACTAATGGGCGAATTTCCGAATACGTTCGCCTACATTTTTACCATAACCAGAAAATGTTTCTACATCTGAGGTGGCAGCTGGGATATTATATTCCCCGCCAGAAAACCTCTTTGTTTGTCTCATTGCCTGTTTTCCCAGCACAGCGATTTTAAACCTTTTGGTTACCGCATATCACCCAAAAAATATGGAAACTTCTCCGTACCATTTGAGTAAATGTGCATAATTCTAAATCTATATTTCTATCTAAATTTCCATAATTTGAGTATAAATTTGACGATTAAAAAGATTTTGGGTCTCATGTTGCATCAGTATTTGAATTTTTATACCATAATGTACATAATCCATCGCTACATAATCTATTCTGAGGAGGTAATTTGCTCTCAAACTAATTGGATACAAATGTTCTCGAACCCCCTGAAAATGGACTAATCCCAAAATGAACATAAACCTAATTGGGTTGAAATACTTTTATAAAATTTCTTTCAACCTCAAGATAAAAAAAAAACTAATATAAAGAATCACACTAACGTTCTTGCAATAAAAAATTAATTCACGCCAATAAATACAGTCACGTAATAAATACATTCATCCTACACATTCCTATAAAGGAAAAGTAGTATGTGAAAGTACTGAAGAAAGGACTAATATGATCACCATTTATTAGTTAAATAATTTATTTTGAAACAAAATACCTATTCTTATCACTAGCACCGACAGAAATCATTACATAAAAAGCTACACTAAAAAAAAAAAAAAAAAAAAATCAAAATATAACACTTTAATTAAAATTAAGGAGAACCTTAAGCTAGTTTTGATATACATAATTTTTCAATATCAGGCCCTATGTTATTTAATTTTAAGTTTAAATTACGATCAAGTATTATTTAAATAATGAATTTCTTTTTTTAATGGGAATTATTTCTAACGAAAAGCTTTGGCAAAGGTCATTATAATTCAATAGCTTTATCTGCAATTTCTTCTTCCTCATCCCAAAACGTCTGACTATTATTTTTAAAATGTTCCATAACTACACTGACTGTAGACGCTGTCGGCACTTCATCAAAGGTGGATCCTAAAAAAATTTTGTTCAACTAAACAACAAACCTTCATAGGTACAGACATTAAATATAAATCAAGAAATCTCTCTCTTTGTAGTGGAAGACTATTTCCTTTTTTGTGGACTGTACACGGTGAAACTTTGCATTCATATATGTTTTCTCGTCAATATTAATATATTTTCTGTAAAATTGAAGAGATGACCTAGGATAAGGTGAACATAGAAATGACCTTAAACTTACTTGACTGACATAAAATGTAATATTATGGCATCAGAAGTTTTTTGAAATTTGTTTCCAAGTTCTTCATATTATTTCTCTTTCTTTCTAGTTTCTTTCCTTTCTTTCTATTTTCTTTATTTCAATTTTTTATTGTTTTTAACAAATTGGAGGGTATTTAACTTTTGAATGTATCAAAAATCAGAAAAAACTAGCTAAACATGTATTTAGAAATAAATTGCAATTATAGCTGCCCGCTCATCGCTCTCGTAATAATATATTAAGTAATCTATAAATCTGAGAAATAGGAAAGGTATTTCACAGCAAATTTCTTGTCTTTGTATCTGTCTTTCTATTGAAGGAAGTTAAAATTACGAACATACCGTTACGGACTATACTGCCCATTACAGGTTAGTGAATTATAGAGGTTTCTGGGAAGAGAAAATCTAAGTGCAGTCATTCTGGATTCAAAACCTGAACATTCTCATGGGAATCCAACACCTTACCACTGGAGCTAATCCCTTCGCTACTGTTGTTACAAATATATTTTAACCATTTTTTTTTTTTTTTTTTACTAATAATGAAAGATTGAGATAAGCGATGGTCAAGCGATAATTTATGGATATTTTTGCTGGTTAGAATGCACAGCTTGTACTGTTGAACGTTTTAAAGGGTTCTTAATATTGCTTGTTACCATGATGGTATTCCTTCTTTTTTATTCGTGTGTTGGTTAAAGACTGATGTTGCCTGTTTTAATATTTTCTGAGGATTGACTGGAGATTGATATTGCTTGAACCCTTACTGGTTTTGGGGCTGATTTAAAATCCTAATATACAAAGATATATGTGGATGGGTCCGTATTGCTAGATAATATCTAATGTTTTATCTGTCGCATCATATTCCATTTGTTACGGACCAGTTTCGGATTTCCATCCATCGACAGAGCAAATTCACCAAGTTCATGTAGAGAGTTCACTTCAACGTAATGTTTCTGTTACACTCATATATACAACCAACAAACCAACAAGCGTGAGTATAAGAGAAACATTACGTTGAAGTATACTCTCTACACAAACTTGGTGAATTTGCTCTGACGATGGACGAAAATCTGATACTGGTCAGGAATAAATGGAATATGCATGCAACGACTGATAAAATACCAGATATGAAAGAAATATTTGGTATTTTTCAGTTATTTATAAATTATAAATAAAATCAATAATATTTGTTTATTGCATTCATTTTCATAATTTTTTTTTTCTTTTTTTAAATACAGGTATGTTGAATTGAAAGAATTGTCGGGCATAAATTTTGCATATATTATTTATTAAATATTTTAATATATTTATTTATTATATAAATAACGAAAATTTATCACTGATTTAAAAATAAAATATATATACATAATCGGAATAAAAGAAATCGATCTAATTTATCTAGTTCACGTAATTTTTAATATATTCATTGCACTAATGAAATAATTTTAAAGTGGCACCCTCGCGTTTTTTCGCACTGGTTTCTTTCCTTTTAGAAAGAAAGGAGGCAATATTATAAAAATTATTTTGGATGTTTATTCTTCCAAAAAAAAAAAAATGGAAGAAGTTATTAGACAACCATAAAAATGCCTACAGATAGATTAGGACAATTAGCTATATCTTATTGTAAAACATGCCGGTTTGTAAGAACCATTTAATATTAGTGTAGTGCAAATTTTTGGTCAATTAGATTAATTACGTAATAGGAACATATTATTTAGTAGTATATTTATAATTTTTTTCATGTATTAAAATCCGCTGAATACAAAAAAATTATAGGTTAGGAAATTTATTTATCTTTACGTGAACATTATAAGTTCAAATTTAATAATCTGATTAAAATCTGGAAACCAAAATTGCTAATTTAATAAAGTAGATGTTCAGAAATTCCAGATTTTTTTTGCACAAAGTAATATTTTAACAAATTTACTTAAGGCCCAATATATTTGTTGAAAAATCTGGCTGGGTCCGCAATGCTGGATAACATCCGGTATTTATAGGTTGTATATATGATAACCTTCCCACATATATATACAACCAACAAGTGTGAGTCTACAGAAACATTTTGTTGAAGTGAACTTTCTACACGAACTTGGTGAATTTGCTCTGCACGATGGATGAATATCCGAAACCGGTCAGGAACAAAACCAATATGCATGCTACGCCGGATAAAATACCGGATGCCAATATATTTCTAAGTAAAAATAATGGTGCGAAATGTGACACCACTTTTTATTACGCTGCAGTGCTCATAATACTGAATTTTTAAATCTGGAAAATTGAATTATTTGTAGCCATTGACATTTTGGAGGGAAATAGTGAAATCTTCACCCGATTAAAATCCAATCGGAAGTATATATTTGGTGAACGTCAACTAGGAACAGAGTAGTAAAATAAATTAAATTTGTATTCTCTAACCCAATATAGCTCTCAGGTTCTTCCTTTTAAAATTTGCAGAAGGAGACCATAATGTGGATCTGTTGTCTTTCCATTATTTCTCGTCAACCTTGTTTAATTGATAAACTCCATATCGATTTAGAGATAGCTCCGCTTATAGTTTCGGTGAGAGAAAATTCTGTGTCAAATTTGAATGATAATATCATTTTTTTTTTTTTTATATATCAGTTTAATGATATATACACCTTCCCACATATATACAACCAACAAGTGTGAGTCTACAGAAACATTACGTTGAAGTATACTCCCTACACGAACTTGGTGAATTTGCTCTGACGATAGACGAAAATCTGATACTGGTCAGGAACAAATGGAATATGCATGATACGACTGATAAAATACCAGATATAAAAGATTATAAAATATTGTGTACATATACAATTCTGGGGAGTTTATAATCTGGCAGTCCAATCGAGTGTTTCATTGCCGTGGTCGTGTCACGATGCATCACGAATGCACAGTACTTGCAACTGTACTGCTGTTATGTAATAAATGCAGAAAATATGGAACTCAGTAGTATTGTGTTATACGTGGAGAAATTCAACATCTTATTTCCATTACAAGATTAACATATGTTGTAATTTTTTTACCTCCTTGTCAACTACGACCCTAAATTTGCTCTGACTATTGCATGCTTTAGCTCTTTATCGGTCGTTTTTGCCCAGACAAGTACATGTGCCTTCCTCAATTCTAGGAGGGTTCTCCAGTCCTCATTTCTGAGGAAAGGTTGTTCTGACAAAACCTTACTTCTCCATATATTAAGTGAGAAAATACAATAATTACAAGCTACAAGTTTAATTTAAAATAATCGATAATATATAATATAAACGCGTCTATTGTTTTGGAAACATCAAGTACAGGGAAGTACACACACTGATAGATTGTTGAGGGTTCAAGTTCATTTTTTTTTTTTTTTTTGCTTTACATTAACTAAAGAAATAAAAATATATAAGGGTGAAGACAAAGAGCTGTGAAGCGTGCAAAATGGCGGTAAAGATAAGGAAGTAGAAAAAGAGAGAAATAAAGTTAGCAGTGAATGAGGAGTGTCAGTGGCACGATGAGTCCTGAGAATAGAGAGCTCTCTGAACGAATTAAGGAGCTAGATAGTAACGCTATTATTTCTCCCCTAAGTTTGTTGTCTCCCGATCCCTTTGCAAGTTAAGTTAGAATTAACTCTGACACCTATTAATACTACTAGATTTACTTAGTACAATTCTAATGTACATGTGCTTTATTACTTGTTTTCAGATAAGAAACAAATTAATATTATCTATTCTTCCATTCTCTTTATTGCTTAAGAATAAACGATTATGTGAAAATTTCGAAATTGAGTATTCATCGAAATAATATGTAGATGAGCCCTGAGTCGAATTTTTTTTTTTTATCAAGGTATGTATGTGGTATGTGCGTGCGTGTGTGTGTGTGTGTGTGTGTGTGTGTAACCAAACATCTCAGAAATGCAAAATCGCAGAAAGCTCAAACTTGGTTTCAATTTACATATTATTACCATCACACACATGAAGGTTTGCGCCAAATTCTATCAAAGGAAAAGTGCGATTTCACTGTGTAGTTTTGCCAATTTTCGATGATTTTAGTGAAAACGACTAAACTATTTCCATAATAAATTAGTTTTTATGAATATAAAGGAATAAAAATAAATTGTGAAATACAAACAGAAAAATTATCTTTAAACACACTAAAGACATCATCGACAGATAATATATGTAGATAGATTATATGTATATATGTATATATATATAAAACTTTTGGGCTACACGAAGGACAGACGGCTATTTTTGTTGGAAGGCGTATGATAAGTGTTTTCTATTCTATATTTTTAAATTTTTTCAGTGCCGTAATAGTCTTCTCATATTTCTCACAATAAGGCCCTTGCGACGTTTTGTCTAAAAATAAAACATATACATCGAGGGAGTCGAAGAGAAAAATCTCGGACTGATGGTCCATTCATTTGTGAAAAACTAGTCCAAAAAGTTCCCGCATAGCAACCGCAACTTCACCTCAAATACAAACGCACTTTGAGGTGAGCGGCCGAATTCGATTGATTGGATAGCTACATTGCACAAAAGAACTGTAGGATTAACTCCCGGATTTTTTTATTTTTTTTTATTTAATTCTAAACTGATCCGAAAAAAATCGAACTAAAATTTTTCTTCAAGTGATAACCGAGTATGGATTATTTAACAATGATATTGGCCATCCAGAGGTTGTAGGGGATTACTGCAATGCGACCTGAAAGATCTATTGTGTCCCCCAGAGTCTTCTCAGAGAACTGCCGGCCACTAAGCAGTGTTCTCTAGCTTATAGACAAAACTGCCCATCACCGGACAGTGAGTCGTAGAGGCTACTAGGAAGAGAAAATCTAAGGATTCGAACCCGGGACCTCCGCGTTGCTAGTCCAGTGCGCTACCACTGTGCTAATCCCTGCCATGTGATATTGGCCATACCAGGCAAATAAAATGGAATAATGATTTACAAATTCTAAATACTTTTAAATGATAAAAAAAATTACTAAACACCAAAAAATGCTATTCGAAAAACATAAAATTTAATTTTTCAAATTTATATAGACTTAACTTATTAAAAACAATTTTAAAATTTTACAATTAGTTAAACAAAGTGACAAACTGCATAATGTAATTCTAATTAATGCAATGAAGGAAAACTGGTAGAAAATTCCATCATTACAAATTCTGTGTTTACAGTAAAACCAACAAGTGTTCCAAGTTAAATACCCTACTGGAAACTAAAGCCAACTAATTACAAACAAATTAACTTATTTTGTTTCAGATTTAATTACAGTAATTTTAATATCTTGTGAATTAAATATTTTTGCTAGTTTCCTTTATCTATTAGTGTTTGTGGTTAATTTTGTTAAATATCTATTTTTTTTTTTTTACTTTATCTTACTGTTATAAGAAGAAGTATCAAATTTTTGAAATAGAATTTTGAGAAAATTACATATTTTGAGGTTATCCGCGTACGAAAAAAATGCTTGTAGCGAATGGAAGTTGCGGATATATTTACATATGTGCGTGCACGTGTACGTGTGTGTGTGTGTGTGTGTGTGTGTGTGTTGTGAGAGAGAGAGAGAGAGTGAGTGAGTGAGAGGACAAAATATCCCAAAACAGTTATTGCATCAAGCCGAAACTTGATGTTTCGTTAATGTACCGCCACCTCATCTGGCACTAATGTTTCAGCCAAAAGCCATCAACCAGATAGGCAATTTTATTTAATTTTTTTTTTGTTTTCAGTCTTTCGTAATTTCCTAAAAATGGCAACCAAGATTTTCCTTAAACTTTGAAATATTTTTCAAAGAAAATTGATTTAGGGTGTAGTATTCTATGAATGAAACATCGATAAGTTTTCCTCTTAAGTCCTACCATTTCTATACAAATTATGGTTCTACTATCTATATAATATGAATGAATTTGAAAGCATCATATTCACTTTTTCAATATTTTTATACCATTTTTCTTTACGGTTCCATATTATGTCCTAAATATTGTAATATAGAAAATATTTTGTAGGCCTTGAAAAAGTTAATAAAATTAACCGAAACTTTTGGCGGAAAATTCTGCATATTGTTTTTTTTCTTTTCTCTGAATCTCACAACTTTTAAACATATTTTAGTGGGAGAACGAAATGGAAAAATAATAGTTTTGGAAAATAGTTTAGTAAAATAATTTTGTGAAAATTAGCTAGTTCAAATAGTGTATTTTAGTGATGGGGTAGAGCCAGTTACTGCAATCTAGGTTAATGCAAACCAAGAGACAAAGGGCAAGAAACAGTTAGGGTAAAACAATAAAACTCCCTCCAGACATACCAGCATTATTTGAAAGGATTTGAACTATGAAGAGAAGACATTCCTTCAACACAATCTGAACAGACATTCAAGCCAGAACACTTGCTTCAGGAATCGCTCTCTTAAACTCAGTGCCAGTGATAGAGATTATCATTTATTCTAGATTAACAATTGATCTATTAAGCATAATAGTTGTGATATTGTAAAATATTTAAATATCTTTAAAGATAATATATTTAATTTAATCTACCAGTGTTTTCTTAATTATTCTTATTACTGGTAGATTAAAACTCTTAAAACTTACAAACACAAGCCCTTTACAAAACCGCTCACGCCACAAGCTACCACTACACTACAACTCAACATCACCAATTACATTTCAATATCTTCACCAACATATCTTCAAAGGTGGGGATTAGGTGAGTGGTCCTGGATACGAATCCAACAATGATGTATTTTCCTCTTCTTAGGAGCCTCTATAGCCCGCTGCCTGATAATGGGCTCTGTCTGTAGCTATAGAACAAAATTCTACGACTGGCAGTGCACTGAGAAGGCTCCAGGAGGGCACAATAGATCTTTCAGTTTGCAGTGCACTATCCCCTAAAAGAATCTAATGACTGGCAAACAACAACACAAATAATTAAAAGAATTGCTAGAATTATACAGGTAATTAACATCGTATATGTAAATTTATAGGTTTTGTGTTTTGGAAATATTCTGGTGAATAATCATCATCATCAATGACTCTACAGCCCACTAGTGAGCCTTGGTCTCCTCTTTCAAAAGTTTTTTCCAGCTTTCTCTGTTCTGTGCTGCGGTCCTCCAATTTCTGATTCCCAAAATGAAGCTGCATCTTTACTTACACCCTCTGACCATCTCAGCTTTGGCCTTCCCACTCGCCTCTTTCCGTGTAAACATTCCTTTTCGACTCTCCCAGCGATAGCACCCTCTTCCATTCTTATTACATGTCCCGCCAAGCGTAGCCTGCTCAATCTTATTACTTTCACTACGTCTGGTCCTTTGTATAAATTCCCTAACTCTTGATTAGACCTCCTTCTCCAGACGTCGTTCTCACGAACTGCGCCATATATTCTACGGAGAACTTTTCTTTCGATAATCAGCAGATCTTCTTCATCCTTTGTAAAGAGAGTCCAGGTCTCCGAGCCATATGTTAAGACAGGCCGTGTCAGGGTTTTATAAAGTACAGACTTTGTACTTCTAGAAATAAGGTTGCTCTTTAAGTACTTCTGGAGGCCGAAATAGCTTTTATTGGCGAGTAGAATTCTCCTTTTGATTTCTAGGGATGTGTGATGAGTGGCACTGACCAGCGAACCTAAATACACAGAGCTCTCCCTGTGTTCAAACGTATAGGGCCCCAAGGAAATCTCTGAAAAATGGGTGCCCTCTGTGCACATGTCTTGCACTGGTTTTTTCTCAGTCCCATTTTTTTAGCGGTGACGTTAATTTCAAAAAGTTTCTTCCAAGGCTCTCCGGGACCTTGCAATTATATCTATTATCGTCCGCATACGCTAGTATCTGAACCAGTCTATAAATATAGTGCCAGTGGTCTGGATCCCGGCATCTTGCACGACCTTCTCGAGCGCC
The DNA here is from genome assembly GCA_011037195.1 of Triatoma infestans. NCBI lineage: Eukaryota > Metazoa > Arthropoda > Insecta > Hemiptera > Reduviidae > Triatoma > Triatoma infestans. The sequence continues at coordinate 139,687 of JAAEAF010014805.1, read as the reverse complement.
AAATTGAAGAGCAAACAGGCGAGGGCATTCTTATGAGCCGTTCTTTGCTTGAAAGGTTTCTGACAAATCCCCTTGAACTCGAATAGTGCACCGCACATCCGCCATCATCAGCGCAACCATGATAACTAGGTACTTGGGTATGTTCATTTCCAGCAGGTGTATATAGTTCTTGGCCTAAAAACAACGATTATCCTATAAAATTTTTCCATCTTAATCATTCTTTTTCGGTAATTGCACTGCTTTAAACAGTTAATTTTATTCGAACCATTTTTTTTGGAAAAAAAATTAATTTTAGCAATATCTGTGGAATCTATGACCTATCTTTAAAATATTATTTGGGTTAGATCAGTTATTTTGGCCCTTTCTTCTGGACTATAAAGTAAACACATTCAAATATTGCTTGCCATAGTTTCTATCCAACATATTATACCATCATCATTTCTAATTTATATTAGGACAACTGAGTAAAAATTTCCGTTAAAAGAAAATGTATCGATTTTCACTTTACGGAAACTAGCCAGTTAATAAATTGTGTTAACTCCAATTCCTAAGTGAAATTCTTGTGAGTGTTTCACAACAGATCTTTAATTTCCAACCCAACATTATACACATATATAATTAATCAATACATTTTTCCTTCCATTTCGTTGACAGACACGATTTGCTTTACTGCAACGCTGCCACTCAAGATCAGTACAACTTGTGTTCCCTTGAATTCTGGATATCTAAATAGCAAATAAGTACAAATTAATATATAACCACAAGTTTTTCATATCGCAACAATATCTCTGACAAACTAATTGCATGCAGTAGCTGTGAGAGAAAGCCATTTGAGGTTTGACATCAATTTTAGTTTTTTTTTGTTCCTTGAGGAGTGCTTATGTGGATCAAGAGGTTATTCGGATACCGCAGGGCTTCTTGGACACTCCTCACAGACTAATAATAATAATAATTAAATATAATAAAACTATTTTTAATATATCCAAAATTACTGGTGATTATTAACTTTTGATAAATTAACAATAAACAAAAAAAAATGATCTCTTCAAGTCCAGGTTGATACAATTATTTAAGCCTCACCTTATCTGTTTAAGGCGGTTAATAATTTTCCAGCATTTCTATTATAAATATACTAATCAAATCATAAAAAAAGTATATAATAATAATTTTTTTTTTTAACCATTTATACTTTCAGAAGATATTAAAATGATAAATGAAATATTATGATCCCATTGAAATGAATGACGTCATAAATTTGTGTGTATGTTAATAGCACACTCTGGGAGTAAAAACAGAATATAATGCTAGTGGAGAGAATACTTTTACTACCGTTACGATTATAATCGTCCTTTTCCTATTCAAAGTGGGAAACGAGTCCCACATACACACAAACATAGATACACACACACACACACACACACACACATATATATATACTCAACACACATATACACAATACACATAGCTAGGAATAGCAACAGCATATCGTGAGAATATATATATTGTCATAAAAATTACCCACAATCCCATTTATAGTTGAGTATTCTTCTCCTATTGAAGCTAAGTTTCATAACCTTGGCTGGCTCTCAAGTGTCTATTTATTCAGTAAAAATACAATAGCCTCATTTTTCTTTATATTTCTTTTTATTTTAATATTACATTATACATAATATATTCAACTTTTGTTTTCTTTATTGGTTACTGAGGTTTTTTTTTTTTAGTTCAAATGCAATTTTTTTTTTTTTGCAGGCGTCTATTTTGTTTGTATCATATTGCGAACAGCAGTTTTAAAAATAATTAAAATTTTGAAAACATAGGTATATTTTTGGACAAAGAACAAGCTGTCCTTCTGAAAGTTTTTTTTTTTCCAAGATTTTATCATATCCTCAAAGCTTTGCAAACTTTAAAACCTGGAGAAAAATCGAATTCTGATTAAACTGATATTAAAAAAAAAAAAAAATTATATGACCATTCAAATTTGACACAGAATTTTCTCTCACCGAAACTATAAGCGGAGCTATCTCTAAATCGATATGGAGTTTATCAATTAAACAAGGTTGACGAGAAATCATGGAAAGACAACAGATCCACATTATGGTCTCCTTCTGCAAATTTTAAAAGGAAGAACCTGAGAGCTATATTGGGTTAGAGAATACAAATTTAATTTATTTTACTACTCTGTTCCTAGTTGACGTTCACCAAATATATACTTCCGATTGGATTTTAATCGGGTGAAGATTTCACTATTTCCCTCCAAAATGTCATTTCAATATAGTGTATGATTCCAGCACTTAGTTACATAATATCAATGGCTACCAAATAATTCAATTTCCCAGATTTAAAAATGTAATATTATGAGCACTGCAGCGTAATAAAAAGTGGTGCCACATTTCGCACCATTATTTTTACTTAGAAATATATTGGCATCCGGTATTTTATCCGGCGTAGCATGCATATTGGTTTTATTCCTGACCGGTTTCGGATATTCATCCATCGTCAGAGCAAATTCACCAAGTTCGTGTAGAAAGTTCACTTCAACAAAATGTTTCTGTAGACTCACACTTGTTGGTTGTATATATATGTGGGAAGGTTATCATATATACAACTTATAAATACCGGATGTTATCCAGCATTGCGGACCCAGCCAGATTTTTCAACAAATATATTGGGCCTTAAGTAAATTTGTTAAAATATTACTTTGTGCAAAAAAAATCTGGAATTTCTGAACATCTACTTTATTAAATTAGCAATTTTAGTTTCCTGATTTTAATCAGATTGTTAAATTTGAACTTATAATGTTCACGTAAAGATAAATAACTTTCCTAACCTATAATTTTTTTGTATTCAGCGGATTTTAACCCTCCGTCGGGCGCATTCGCTATGACAAGCACAGGTCTTGCATTTTCGTTTGCCACGGCGTAGGTAGACGGGACCACCGGTCGGGCTCCCCAGTAGCTTCGTGTTTTTCACAGCTTTATGAGATAACGACTACAATTTTAAGTCCGCCCTTCGTGGAAACCGGTAGGGCAGAAATTGGCCTGATTGGCACATTGCGCCCGATCTCGCAATTTTCTCAAGCTATGTATTTTACAGTTCTACTTAGTAAAATTGGTTATCCTGTTCATCTATCAAGTAAATAACGTGATGAAATATTTGTTTTCTTAAAGCATAATTGGTTTTCTTACTCTGTGCCTGCCCAGACACATTGCGCCCGATCGTGAAATTTTATTATTTGTGATTTTTTTTTTATATTTATGTGAAAAATATCTGTACGGAAAAGTATACGATTTCCATAAGCCTGATGATGCCAGAGAAACAACATCTTTTTACTGCAGGAAGGTACAGACTTTAACAATGAAGATTTAGGTGAAGTGAGTAATATCGCCTAGAGGCAGGGGGGGAAAGAAAGAGAGACAGATTCTGAGACGGAGCAGGAGGCTGATCCAGACGATAATGATCATGAACCAGATGTAAGTGCCAGTTTCTTCGTGGGAAGAGGCAAATCAACAAAGTGGAGAGATATTCAGCCAATGAGACATGTTTGCAAACGATCTCACAACATAGTTACTAACCTGCCTGGAGTTATAATGAAAGCTAGGTTGGCTAAATCCGCTGCCAATTGCTGGATCAACTTATTCACTGAAGAAATTCTTGTAGATATGGTCAGATTCATAAATCAATACATATAAACCATGAAGCATATGTATTTCAGGAAAAGGGGCATAAATACGACAGAGTAACAGTAATGAGGGCATTCATTGGGCTATTGTATTTAGCAGGAGCTTATAGGCTTATAGGTTTAAGAGATAGGCAATCTCTTGAACAACTATGGGATAGTGAAGGTGATGGAATTGAATAGTTTAGACTCCTTATTTTTAACCTCTGAGAATATTGAAAAATCAGAGATTTTACACTAGTGAATCAGGGAATCATACACTATATTGAAATGACATTTTGGAGGGAAATAGTGAAATCTTCACCCGATTAAAATCCAATCGGAAGTATATATTTGGTGAACGTCAACTAGGAACAGAGTAGTAAAAAAATGGAGTCTCAGAGAATATAAAAGGATCCAAAACTCTAATTCGCTGCCTCGTTTTGATGATCGTGATACTAGGTTGGCTAGAAAAACAGAGGACTGTCTAGCTCCAATTCGCATATTCCGTCTCGTCAGCTCATCAAAAAGACGACGATGTCTGATATGCACTGATCAAACTGGAAAACAAAGATTCTCAAAATATGAGTGCAAGAAATGCCAAAAGCACACTTTGCCTTTCACAAGCAAATTTCGTGTCTGATACTTGTGACTCTGAAACAACATCACTTCTCAAGAGGATGAAAAAATTCATTGTTTTATTACATTATTTTTATTCGTTCATTTTGTTTCAGCTGCATTTTTGTTTGTTTGTTGTAAATGAGATACACTCAGATAAAAACTTTCGGTTTTTGAATTTAGTTTTTTTTTTTATAATCACCTCAAAACCTCTTAAATTTTATTCTAAAACATTTCTTTTGTCTTCCTGTAATGTTTTTTGGCGTTTAATAGGGTTGTAAATATTACACCGTTCTAAACTTGAAATGTTACCAGTTAGAACGTATATCTGAATTTGTTGTTCCTGCCCTTTAATTTTGCAGTTGTTATATTTCCAAACGTTGTAAAAGTGGTCTTCTGATGTGCAATGATAATATGATAAGAAATAAAAATTATTTATTCTAAAAGGAACTATTTGTTTAAGGTGTGCCTCTTGGGCACCTTGCGCCCTAACTCGACACTCCCAATATTGCGCCCGACAGAAGGTTAATACATAAAAAAAATTATAAATATACTACTAAATAATATGTTCCTATTATGTAATTAATCTAATTGACCAAAAATTTGCATTACACTAATATTAAATGGCTCTTACAAACCGGCATGTTTTACAATAAGATATAGCTAATTGTCCTAATCTATCTGTACGCATTTTTATGGTTGTCTAATAACTTCTTCCATTTTTTTTTTTTTTGGAAGAATAAACATCCAAAATAATTTTTATAATATTGCCTCCTTTCTTTCTAAAAGAAAGAAACCAGTGCGAAAAAACGCGAGGGTGCCACTTTAAAATTATTTCATTAGTGCAATGAATATATTAAAAATTACGTGAACTAGATAAATTAGATCGATTTCTCTTATTCCGATTATATATATATTTATTTTTAAATCAGTGATAATTTTCGTTATTTATATAATAATAAATATATTAAAATATTTAATAAATAATATATGCAAAATTTATGCCTGAAATGAATTCTTTCTATTCAACATACCTGTATTTAAAAAAAGAAAAAAAAAAAATTATGAAAATGAATAAAATAACAAATATTATTGATTATTTATAATTTATAAATAATTGAAAAATACCAAATATTTTTAAGTGAAAGTTGATGCTAGAGTATAGCGGAAGAAATCGATAATCTACTTGTTATATCTATTACTATATTATACTTGTAAATCTAATAAATCTACGTACCAATTGGACTCATTCATTTCGAAAGATAGCATTCATTCTCTTCAATTTTTTTTTTTTTTTGAGGGGTCTGTACTGCGACCATTTTGTTTGATTTATTGTATCCCTCTGGTGCCGGAGAGAGCTAGCTCATTACAGCACCCCCTCCAGGTTGAGCTCGTCCTAAAGAATCCCAAAATCCTAGGTTAGGGTAGGTATTTCGTCCTCCCTAATCTGGTAACAGCCCAGACTACCAAATCTTCTTTGAATGACGGCATCACAGTCTGTGAGGAAATGTAATCGGAGTTTCCTCCATCTCCACAGAATCTGATGTGCATCATCTTCTAGGCCAAGCTTCCTCAGGTGTCCCCTGAGTCTGCAATGTCCCGTAAGTAATCCCTTAAGAATACGGATCCCGTTCTTACTCAGACAGAAATCGATAATCTACTTTTTATATCTATTACATATTATATACTTGTAAATCTAATAAATCTACGTACCATTGGACATTACGCATTCATTCACTTCAATTTTAAAAATCTGCGTTATATTAAAATGTCGTCAAAATAAATTTTAATTAAAAGTGCAATATATGAAAATGGGCCCTTTCAGACACGGTCATAGATTTGTCCCATGAATGGCACGCCTAGGATGCTTTAAAACGTGCCACCAAGCGATAAAGCTTATTACATTTAATGAATAAATAAATAAAAAAAACTATATACCAATTTACAGTGCTTCTAGTTTGTATGTAAAAAATAAATTGTAGGGCGAAGCATGTCACAACCAAAAACGGTAAGGTTTAATCATTTTCAGACCTTGGGAAGTTATTGTATCATCTTGTATTGCAATTTTGCCAAAAAATACTTACTTATTAATTTTTTCTGACTTTCGTGAAGTCTATGGGGAAATGTTTCACGAACTAATAATACCCCATACTACATAATTATATTGACTTTAACTTCACCCCATGTTATGGGTGAATTAAATATTGGAAAAAACTATTTCAGATGTACTCGTACAATATGACGTGACATGGATGGCATTGCCCTTATTATAACCTAACCCATGTATATAGGCAGTAAAAAATAGTACTAGCTAAATCCATGAATAGTAAGAACATTACAATGATCAATAGATAAGTAGAATATCTATAGAATAATCACTATATTATGTTTATAGGGAAACTTACAATATATAGTATTCCCTTTTTTTTTTTATTAGAACAGAGATTCATGTCAAGATATTCTTGAATCACACTACCCACAAGGCAATGAGATTTCATTATTAAAGACAGCTTTTACAGTATCCGCTATCAAAAATGATCATCAACTAACGAACTTCAGTCTCAGTTTGAGTCATACCCGACTTAATAATATTTTTCTTACTGTAAAATTATCAGTGCTGTAATGTTCCAATTTTCTATAAAGTTGGAGTTTTTAACATTACTTTTAATGGGCCAGTTTGGATAATTTAGAACATAAATTGTTGTGTCAATGTAAACTAAGAACTTAGTATTTAGAAATCTAATCACATCAGGTAACTAGGCTTTGACTCTAAAACTAAACTTGATTTTTTCTTTTTGGGGACGGCAATGCACTACGACCTACTCGATCTATTGCTCCATAGGCTAGCCCCACAGCAATCCAACACAGCGTCCTAGGCGAACAGCGTCTACAAACACCCTACAAGTGCGGATCTCTGGGAATCCTAATAATCTGGCGGGCTCTGGCGGGCCCCTCCTCCTGAAAACTAGCCAGGTTCTTAAATCTTCTCTGAGTGGCTACTCGCAGTCCGTAAGCAGATGTAATGGATTTCTTCCATCTCCCCACAGAATCTGCACGTACTGTCACTCTCCAAACCCAGCTTCACCAGACCCTCTCTGAGTCGACAATGCCCCATGAGGAAACTCGTAAAAACGCGGAGTTTGTTTTTACTAAGGCCGATGCAGGCCTCCGATCTCCGTTGATTATAACTTCCCGAGCAGATCTTAGCCTGCCTCAGTCCGGGGAGGGAGTTCCAGAGTTCAAACCTCCCTAACTCCTCCTCCTTCTTCGTAAGTTCTTCCAAGGCAAACTGACTGCTGACACCGCAAAAGGATTCAGGACTTAGAAGCGGGGATGCAGCTCCTATCTTTGCAGAGCGTCCGCCATCTCATTCCCTTCAACGCTAACATGTCCTGGTACCCACTAAAGGGTGACTTTATTCCTCCTGCCTAGGTTATCAGAAAGGATTAAAATCTCGTGATTCTTATATCTTCTATCGAGGTTCAACTGAACGCATCTTCCAATTGCTTATATCTCCGCCTGGAAGATGCTGGGAAATTTACCCATGGATTCCGAGTGCTTGGTCCTTGGCACAACGCTCCCGCCCTAGTCCCCTCGGGGGTCTTAGACCGACCATACTAACCCTAGGGAGGTTCCTGTCCCCCCTAAAATATGTAGTTTCTCACCAACATCATTTATTTATAATATTAAATCCGTTTAATAAAATCTCTAGTTTGTAGACAATTTGTCAATTGAATTTTACTAATTTATTGTAAAAATCGTAAGAATATTTCAAAACTGATTTTTTACTTTTAATATACGATTAATGGAGGTTAAAAAAGAAGAAGATTAATTATTGGATGACAGCTGTTTATGTAGTGTATTAGCAGCCAGATAATAAACATGTACTCACTACAAAGGAAACTTTGGAACTCATATATTCATGAGTGAACTCTCACGCAACGTTGAGTTAATTATAATGTAATTATTTTATCTTTTAATTCTATCATTAAAAGTTATCTTTTTATCAAAATGGCTTTTAAGATTTAGTTTTCATGTAAGTCAAAAAAATTTCCGTTTTATTCTAATAAGAATATATGATTTGAGAAAAAAAAACTGAAGCGCTTAAAATTAAAAAAAAAAAATAATTGTATAAAAAAAAATTAATCATGATTGCTGTTAAGCCCAGCGGTTGGAAGAACCTATGCCTTGCGGGTCACTTAGTGATTGTTTAATACTAGTCGAATTGTTTAATAGTTAAGAGACTTCTAAATACTATACGCAAAGACTAGGCAACAAGCTTTGTTGAGAGTAACTATTAACTGAGTTTCAATATTTATTCACAAATCAACTTTGTTTACAATTAATTATGCATTAAAATTTAATGCATGTTGTGTTCTATTAATAAAATTGAAATAAACTATTTGAGAATTTGATTTATTTTTTACAACAAAATAAAGGTCCAATGCATAAGCAATTAAGGACAGCATCATTATTTAGATTTTTCATAACTTTAATAATCACCAGTCCAAGAAATATTTCTGTTTAATTAATGTTTAATCCAGGTAAGCTATAACTTGACCTTCCGAAATCAATATTAGATTCAATCAATCAGTTTACAAAAACAATTAAGAAAGCAATTAAGTCACAAGAAATTCGTGTAAAATTTCAAATTAACAACCAAATATTGATTCTCTGTGCAAAGAAAAACAACAGCAGCGAAATCATTTTCCTCCCAATTCAAATTATATTTTATATTATATTTAATGAATTTAATTTATTAAAACTTCCAAAAAATACTCCTAACTAATTCTGATCTACCTAGAGACCAAACGTTCGCCTATCCACGTCTTCACTTTCACTCTTCATTTTAACTACTTGTTAAAGACATTAAATTTTGAAGATTTCCGACTTACCAAATTGATAGCTCAGGAAGCAATCCAAAAAAAAAAAATTTGTGGTTTAATGATTGGATCAATTGGTCTAAGCAAATGAATTGTGAATTTGGGCAAGTTTTCGTGTCCATAGAGCAAAGAAGGAAGGAGCTGAATATCCTGAAAAATAGTCTAACCGTTGGATATCGGTTGGATTACCGAGATAAAGCTTTGAAAGGGGTATTTCATAACATTTACCAGCAGCTTTCCCTGGATGTAGATTGTATAAATTTAGGTATGCGTATCTCCAATATTAGCAATATATTTAAAACAAGAGGAGAACATATTAATTTAAATTATAAACCTTTCATCCAGGGAAAAGACTACTCCTGCTCTTTGTGTAACCTTCGTGAGGACGAGGATGTGTACCATTTCTTAGGTCGCTGTAGGGAAAAGGTGTTTGGGTGGCCTCAACTTAACAAGGGAAGAAATGATGGCATGGTTGAATGGCGCAGATTGGCCAGCTCTGACCAGATATCTAAACAAAGCTACACTTTACCGGTCATATTTAGTTGAAAATTTCAATTTTTAATTATACAATCTACAATAACAAATGTAAAATAAACAAATAAATGTATTTGTTAATTATTTTTTCTCTTATATAGAATTTATTCACAGTTTTCCTTCTTTGGGTTGATGTAAACTTTCTTTTTCTTTTTATTTTGTTATTTGTTGTATTAACAGCACTCCTGACAGACAGCCGTTGCTTTGTCAGTACAAATATTTTTATGTAGAGTTCTTTTTCTTTCATATATGAAAGGAAGTAAATATTTTCAATAAATACATAATAAAATATAATTTTATTTTTAAAGGAAAAATTAGATAATTTTATTAATAATTTTGATCATCTGGAGAAGCAGATAAAAAAACAGAAATCGAAGAAATATCAAAATTCATACTTAATATGAGAGACTTTGTTCGTACATAAAAATAAAGTCTTGCTCTTTTTTTTCACCACCCCCAATATACGCATCTACCAGTTTTAATTTATATGATTATGTTTAATTTATTTATTTATTTTTTTTTTAAAGGATTGACCACGAATGCAATACCCTTTGTTCGGACTCCACCGACCGCATCTATGGAGACGTTGTTAGGGATTCCACCTCTCTTTGTGGAGGTGAAAAACCAGGCAATGAAAGCCTGTTATAGAATTAAACAGGCAGGTTTTTGGCAGGGTAAGCGATATGGTCATTCTACCATTTATCGTGAGATGCTTTTAAGGATTCCCATTACAGGTTTCCCTTCTGATAGGAATTTGAAGACTTTTGTCTTTGGTCATTCCTACAGGGTTAGGTTGCCTTCTAGGGAAGATTGGTTAACCCTGGGTCCGTCTGGTGTGATTCCTGAGAATTATCTCCGATGCTACACGGACGGTTCCAGGATGGATGGTAGGTCTGGGGCTGCCGTCTATTTTGAGACGGGAGATCATTTGGTAGCGCCTCTTGGTGAGTGGGCCACCGTTTTCCAGGCTGAGGTTTATGCAATTCTTTGCTGTATTTTGGATGAGAGGGTGCGTAACACTAATTTAAAAGGTGTTTGTATCTGCTCGGACAGCCAGGCTGCGTTGAAGGCGCTTAATTCATGTGTCTTCACTTCCAGATTGGTGTTGGAATGTTCTAAAAGACTGGAAGATCTTTCTTCATTAAAGGATGTGCTTCTGGTCTGGGTTCCAGGTCATATTGGAATTTTTGGAAATGAGGAGGTGGATAGATTTGACAAATTAGGTGCCTCTCTCCCTTTCATTGGTCCAGAGCCTGCCCTTGGTGTGTCTTCTGGCACATGTTTGTCGGGCTTTCAGACGTGGATGACCTCACAGCACTCATCCTTATGGATGAGTGCAGTGGGTTGTCGGCAGTCTAAAATGCTCATTGGGGGCCCGGACGGAGCTTTGAGTACGGGGTCCGATGTCTTCACGGACCTCCCTCAGACATCTGGTTGGATTCCTCACTGGGCATTGTGGTTTAAGGAGACATCTCTATATAATGGGACTCGTGCCTGACCCCTTTTGTAGAGTTTGTGAGACTGAGGAGGAAACACCCATGCATCTGATGACGAATTGTTTGGGTTGTGAGGAGATTAGGTTTAGGACCTTCTGCCCGAATAGATACCGGTAGAGGATCTTAAGCTGTGTCCTTTTAAGGTTTTGGTCCGATTTGTTCGGTCTGTGGTGAAACTTAGATGGTTAAAACCTGGGCCTGGATTTTCGTTCTAGTCCCAGTGGTTGTTATTCTTTAGGGGTAGCTATATGGGCCCTGGGAGGGTTTGGATAGCGCAGGGTTTGCCCTCCCCTTCTGCGAATAATAGTAATAATAGTATGAGAGACTTTGTTCGTACATAAAATTAAAGTCTTGCTCTTTTTTTTACCTCCCTCAATATGCAGCATCTGCCAGTTTTAATTTATATGATTATGTTTAATTTTATTTATTTATTTATTTATTTTTTTAAAGGATTGACCACGAATGCAATGCCCTTTGTTCGATTTATAAAACTGACCCTAAGAAAGAAAGATTATCTTGACTAAGCTTTAAGAATGGTTAATGAAGATGCAGTCCGAGTCTGATCGGAGTAGCATAATTGTTTACCCAAGCTTTCGGCAAGTGTCACACATAACTTTAGTAACACAATGCTATATTATTCCGGCAATTAAAGATGGTATCTTCCTTTATGTACATAATAACTTCAATAATCACCAGTCCAAGAAACATTTCTGTTTATTTAATGTTTAATAAGGGTTAAATCTTGGTAACCTTTAACTTGACCTTTCGAAATCACCAATAGAATCCAGTTAAATAACTTTTAAACAAACATAATATATAAATACACCTTAGTAATTCAGATATCACAGACCCAAAAAAGGTATACATTGTTTTTATTTTTTTTATAAGAGTAGTAGTTAATTGTTAGTGTAGACACGTATTTCTTTTGAGCTTGGTCTATTTGGATTTCACCAGAGCAACATTAACAATAAATCAAATATGTTGTATGAAAATGTAGATTTCAAGATATACTGTCACTTTGAGGTCAGGAGCTAATGGACAGGAGTATGAGTCTCCCATCTCCAGATAATCTAGCTTAGAATAACAGCACTTCAGATAATAGATTAAAAAAAAAAAAAGACAAATTAAAGTAGCAAAAAAAAAAAAATTAATAAAGCATTGTTTTTTAGAAATGCTAAATATGTCTTAAATAATTTTGTTAACAAAAATGATCAGTCATTAAACAAACAACAGAAGATCAACAACATTTCTAAAAACTTTCAAACTTTATACAAAACTTATTGAATCAGAAAGAAAATTTTAGACCCAAAAAAGTTTGTATATAAACTTCCCTATATAACAATCACTCAACTTTCGGTTAATTTTACTTTCAGAAAGTTTCTGTTAAAAATTAGCCACCTACATACACCATTATAGAATATTTATAATTTTGCTACATATTTATTTTCTATATATTAATTTATAAGCAAAATTTTTATATAAAAGTTTTACCTGATTATCAGAAGAAAAAAAAACAGAAAAGAAAAAATTAATCATTATTATTCCAAAGATTAATTACCTTATTGTAACATAAAAAATGCTTTCTGATAGTTTCACTGATTTCAAAGAATTTCGCAAAAGTGTTTTATTTTCTGAAATTATTTAGAATCAGTATATTTATTAAAAACAATTTTAAAATTTTTACAGGTTTTGAAACGCTTGGAAAGTATGATTATTTTAAAAACATGTTCATTAATATATTGGCCGTAAAGATAATCTATTGTTAAATTTAAAAAAAAGAAAGTTAAGGGATGAAATTAACCCAACGCTGGACTGATCCTAACGCTGGAGTCCCTTGGGTTCAAACCCAGGCCGAATATAGAGAACACTGTTTGGAGGCCGCAGTGCACTGGAATGGTTTGGGGGGGGGCATGGTCTTTATTTATTTACTTTTTTAAATAAACCACTTCAACATCTGAGGTCAATAATGGTGCACTACCGGCCTCCAGATCAGGGTTCTCTTGCATCAGGCGACTCAATAAGCTCTAGAGAACCCTAGGAAGACAAAGCTATGTGTAGTAATGAACTCAAACCCGGTAGCTCCGCGTGCAGTCCAGCGCGCTCCCATAGAGATAATCCTTTCTCTCTCTCTCTCTCTCTCTCTCTATATATATATATATATATAAACGTACTAGAAATTAAAGGTTTGCTCTGTGCAATTCTGTGTTGTCACACTGTCTGAAAAACGCAACCTGAAGATGGGCGAACGCCCAAAACCGGTCGATGACCTCAAAATGAAGCAAGCTACCACGGAAAATGGCTCTGACGCTTTCCAGCTCTGCGGAACCAACCACCACAACAATTAAAGGTTTTTTTTTTCATCTTTACGCCATGAATTCAGCTATTTCAGACATTCTGCGTCTCATAGCCTCGTATGAAATTTTAAGCTGCGCTGGCGACTATTGTTCGTTTAGTTGGATATCCAGCAGGCACGTGAAAAGTAACTCGGACGCAAACAACTTCAACCACCAGAAATTTAAGCGTATGTTAGATCAACTTTCTCTTCTGATTTTGGAATTCATTATTTTGTTATAATTGGATTATATAATGTTATTATACATTTTATGTATAATATGTATATGTATTATTATTATAAAAAAAAAAAAAATCTATAGCCCATAATAGGCCAAGGCTTGCCAGGCGGCGATTTGAATAGGGGGCCTGTGGTAAGCACGCCGCGAATTCCCATGCTGTTTAATTCCGGCCTTTGTTACCTAGGGCGCTACTAACTATAGCTTCCTACTTTTCATCACGATGCTAAGTCAACATCGACTTTGCCCTCATGAGAATCGAACACTGAATTCTCGCACGAAAGGCGAGTGCGCTAAACCTACGCGTGAGAACATTATTATTACATAAATATATATAATTATAATCTGTTGAATTTTTAACCTCCCTCTACATCCTACAATATCCTTCACTGATTACATGGCAATCATTTTCTCGATAAGTATCCCATCATGGCTTCCAGCCATTTTGATTCCCATCTCAATTTCCTCAAACCCTCAATCGAATGTCCAACTCCATCAATCTTAACAAACTTAAATTACTATCACTTTAATTGAAGCATTTTCGCATTGAAATTTAATTTTAATTCTAGGGGGTTCTAGGAGAGCAATAGATTTATACTTTCCACTAAAGTACCACTACTTTACAATGTATAGTTCTATCCAATTTTTGTAATATGAAGATACATTAAGTGTATTGCTAGAATACATGAAATTTTGAAGAAAATTGTTTACGACTATACTGAAAAGGTACTTTAGTATTTTGCAATATTCTCAAAAAACAGCTACAGAGATTTTCTTTAAACTTGGAATGTTATTTGCATAGATATAAATAAACCAATCACTTTAATTTGTAACATTTTTTTATTGACAATAATTATTTTAGAAGTTTCTGAATAGTCTGTGACCTATAATTTTCAAATATTATGTAGATTTGTTCGGTGTTAATAGCGCTCTCTTATGGACTTTAGTGTAATCGCTTCATTTTATATAAACTATTATTTTGTTTCGGTAAAATTGATGGAATCTTTGTATACAAGTACTCTTAAGAAAATGTGTCAGTTTTTTTATTGTAAGCACAAACTAATAAATATGTAAACTGTTTCTCAAATTTATTATTGCTACCTAATATTAGTGAGAGTTAATTTAATTAATTACCTCATTAGATTTCCAGGAAACAACAGTCCTTGCACTTTCTTCAAAATTATCATAATTGACCGGAATTTATTTAAATAATTCACACATAAAAAAAGTGAAAAAAAGATATAACCTTTTCAATTTTCACTACAAAGCAAACAATAAGAAAGATTTATATACCTTGGGAAAAACAATACATGTCTGTTGTTTCATTGGGCATCCTTAACTCTCACAGTTTATTTAACAAGGCCATTAAGGTATTTATACATTTATTCTGAAAATTATCCTTTGTTGTGTATTCATGCTAGAAAGAAGACAATTCTTTAAACATTAATGAGAACTATTTCAACAAACATCAGTTCCTAGAAATATTATTCAACCCTCTTACATTGAAAATAAAAATGATATTTGATTAGACGAAAGAAATATCAGAGGATGATCATCTACTAGATTTATGTTAATTATTCGGCTGTTAATAAAATAGAGATGACAAACAATTTGGTGACGCTTGTTAAGAGACGCTATTTAAACCCAGCCGTAGTGAGCTTTCCCATTTTATAAACACGTATTTGATCAACAAAATATAAAGATTGTAAATTTTTCGTTTAAATAACTTTACTAAAGATAAAGTTTACAAGTTTATCTTGATGACTTAGCTTCCGAAAGTTCGACAAAAGAAAAGGACAGAAGTTTAGTGGTCTATCTGATTTCAGTGTTGAAGTTGCAAAACGTATCTTTCTGCAAACATACCGTAGTCGAGCCTGTCCAATCACAACACCATGGACCTAATCAGGACCTAATCACTCTTCAGGGACCTAATCACCTCCCACCGCAAGTTCTCTCTATGTCTCTCTACCACAAGCTCATTCAGGGGGCAAATGCATTTTTCCCTACCTTAAGCATTTAAAGGGAGCAAACAAAGGAGTACATCTGGATACTGGAAGGATAAGTTATAGAGAGTAGGGGCTAGGGTCCAGCCGCATATATAAAAAAATATTTGAGCCACCGTTATCAACGTTCAACGTTTTTTGTTCTTCCACCGTCACTCTGCCAGTAAGTCTGTCACTCTCTTCTTATGCAACCATACTCTCACTCTAAAATGTTACTGAGTAAAGTCCGTTTGCAGTGATTAAGTCCAACCTATAACCGACGAAAAAATTCTAATGCACCCACTTAATTTATTTAAACAAAACTTTTTCAAATATTTCAGTACTCTCTTTTACTTGTTCTTTACACCTTTCAGTTTATCTCACACCTGCTGATAATTGTTTTTGACGAAAGCTACATTGACTTCTTGAGTTTATCGGGAATTATTTATACATGAAAATAATAATAATAATATTAAAGATTTTCCGCAAAATTAGAATCTAGAGGTAAAAAATTACTACCTGTCATAAATTTTGACATTAAAAGAGAGTGATTAGTGTTTCATGTCTTTATATTACAATATTATGTAAAAAACTTAATTCTTAATAATTTAATCCTTTCTGAAATAAGATTTTCACAGGAATAGAATAATGTTTGTAGTAAAAAGTATCCTTGGAGACATTAATTTTGTAAAATATCTTTTACTTTGGGATAGAGCGGACGATATAATATATTGACGGAAGATTGGGAAGGCTACAAGAAACATACGAAGGCACCTCGATACCTACCTATAAGTGGAAGAAGACGAAAAATATACATTTTCCCTACTATGGAGTTTAATGAGATATTAAAAGCAATTTATTTATTCATAACTCAATTCTAAGCTGATTATTCTATACATTTATGGTATAATTCGATCTATTAAGGATTCGAACTATACTGGGTTTAAATAGCGTCTCTTAGCGAGCGTCACCAAATTGTTTGTCATCTCTATTTTATTAACAGCCGAATAATTAACATAAATCTAGTAGATGATCATCCTCTGACATTTCTTTCGTCTAATCAAATATCATTTTTATTTTCAATGTAAGAGGGATAACATGCGATTGTGTCAAATTCTTGATACGAGTTTTTACCGGAAATACTTTTTTTGAGGACACCTGAGTACGAAAAAGTGTTTTCAAGGTCTATTTGTGTGGGGATAAGCATAATTCAAGAACAGAAAATTGCAGAAGGTACAAGCTTGATATTTCATGCAACTGCGATCAAGGGACCAGATAATAAGGAATTGGTCCAAATTGGGCAATCGGAAGGTGCCACTTTGCTAAATGGATTTTCCAGTTTCTTGCGTTGTTGGGTAGAGAAATAGCTCCATAATTTTCTCTAAACATTACACACTATATACTACATTGTAGTTTATTCAAAACGTTCTTCAGGGAAAAACTCAACTAACGAGGGTTTTGGCTATGGGGGTTGTGCTTTTCTCTAAAATGTTACTTTTATTTACTATACCGCTTGTCATCTATCTAACCTTGACGTGTCAAATTTTCGATATCGAGTTTTCACCGGAAATATCCGTTTTGAGGTCCTCTGAGTACAAAAAAGTGGTTTTTAGCACTTTTTTTTTAGCACTTTATCAAGTCTGTGTGTGTATGTGTGTGTGTCTGTGTATATGTATGTATGTACGTATGTGAACACCATAGCTCAAACACGAAAAACCATAGAAAGTTGAAACTTGATATTCCGATTAGGTATCACCATGGGATCTGAAAGTATGTTATCTGTCAAAATTCCTCAACCGGAAGTACCACTTTACTAGTTTTTTTTTTTTTACTTTTTTGCTATTTTCTCAAATATGGCTCAACGATTTTCTTCAAACTTGGAACATCAATCACACATACAAAGAGCTATAACTTTTATTTTCAACATTTCTCTGGGAAAATGCATTTAAGGGCACTTTTGGGGGGGGGGGGGTTAGGTTTCCATCTAAAGTGCTATTTCAGTTTATTAGATAATTCTGCCATCTAAATAATGTTAATAAGAATTAAAGATGTTGTTGAAATTCCGAGTTTGAAAAAAATCGGCTAACCGGAAGTGCATTTACTTTACCATCTTACTAAATGATTTATTATCTTTTTTACAATTTTCTCAAAAATGGCTCCAATGATTTTCTTGAAACTTTGTATATAAACTAAACATGCAAAGATCTACAATTTTTATTTAAAACATTCTCTGAGAAAATTCATTTAAGGGTACTTTTAGGGGAGGATGGGGTTATGTTTTTCTCTAAAGTGCTATCACAGTTGATTATACAATTCTATCATCCAAACAAAATTAATTAGAAATAAATAGATGGCCAAAATTCCGAGTTTTATGAAATTTAGTAAAGCCGGAAGTGCACTTTTACTGAACACTTTTTTCAGTTTTCGACGAGTTTCGTTGAATTTGGTACACAAACTATAAAATTTGTCAATTATAATTTTGAGAACATGAGTAAGGGAAAGTTGTATGAGTGTTTCACACACCAGATTTTTTTTTATAATGAAATAGTTCTCTGAATTCTGTTCTGAAACATTACAAAAATTAGTCTCTTAGAATTAAATATTAACTAACTTTTTAGATGGACGTTACGTCCGTGTAACTTTCAGGTTTGGGTCTTATAATGTTTGTAGCTAAAATATTAGTGTAAAAAGAAATGGATTCAATGTGTCGCTAGTATTCAAACCATGTAATAGACCAGATTTGTGAAAGTCTCAATAAGGAAACACTGTAAGGATACTAATTCTATCTTGTTAACTTTAAATCATTAGTAACTAGATTTATTATTCCACGTTAATAAGCTAAATAAAGGGAAATTACTATGGAAGCATCACTAGACAGTATTTCAACATAGAAGTATGTACTTCACCAAGATAATGGTATTGTTGCTTTAAACTCTTAAAAATGTTTTTTTTTTTCCCCACTCACTTTAACTTCTTCTAATCAGACATTAATAGCAAACTTACATTTTATTTCTAAATACGTACCATTGTGAGCGGCCCAATATCTACACTTTATAACTTATAAAATATATATATATATATATTTATTTTTATGTAGATAATCATACAGGATATATTGATGCGAATCTTTACAGCTAATAAAAACCTGTTTACAACTCACCTATTAAACTACAAAGTTTTTCTTCTTCCCAAGTTATATTAAATAATACTTAAGATTTTTATTTTATTTATTTTATTTTTCAAACACCCACTTTTCCTTTATTCAGAACTTTATATATAAAAATAAAGTTTTGCCAATAAACCTTTTAGGATTGTTCCTTTAATTCTAGTTCCAGTGAATTATTTTTTAAAATATAAACGATGCATAATCTTTTTATTTGCTTTTTATAGAAAAAATATCAGAAAAGAATTCCTTGAATCCAGGACTGAGTAGAAAATACGATTTCTTGGGGGAAATCAATAATTTCATTTAAAATTATTCCTTTTTTTCTGATTAAAAACATATCTATCAAAATGTATAAAATTTATTAATTAGATGTTGAGATTTTTTTTTTTTTTTTAAGACAAACTTAATGAAAGATAAAGATCAATAACAAAATTTTACAGTATACGAACTTCATCAGTACGACTACTTTTTCGAAATTGACAAATAGACTACAATTTGACAACATATCAGTTCTTTTTATAAGCACTCCAAAATTGGAGTTTAAATCGGTATGCATGCGGCATTTATACAGTAAAGTGCAAACAAAGTCTGAAATAAGTACCTAGTCTAAAATCAATATTTAAGAGTTTTTTTAACAGCAAGAGGCATTTAAACAGTCTATAAATAACTCTCAAGAAGGCTAAAATAGTATTCGAAACTCCCTACCCATAAAGCCTGCAAGAGGTATCTGTTGCATGCAGTTACTTGGGGAGTGGCGGCGCCAAGGGTTACTTCATGCATTTCGTCAGAACAGTACACAATATACTTAAACTACATATACTCTACACTTTACAGACAAGGACAAACACAGTACACAAACTAATGTCTCCGTCCCTAGTTAACTGGCGTAAGCCAAGGGAGGAGGAGGGGATTAGATCAGTGGTAGCGCGCTGGAATAGCAACGCGGAGGTACTGGGTTTGAATCCAGCGTGCTGCCCTTAGATTTTCTCTTCCTAGCAACCTCTAGAACTCACTGTGCGGTGATGAGCAGTGTTTGAAAAGGCTCCCGGGGGGCACAATAGATCTTTTAGGTCGCAGTTCGATAATCCCCCAAATACGCACAAAATTTAAAGATTTTATAAAAAAAACAATAACTTTTCAGGAAGTAATCAACCAGTAACAAAGAATGTTCACTCAACACTCAATCAAGTGGCATTTTTAATAGCCACAGAATTCTCGGTCAGCTAACTAACCAGTTAAGCGATTTAAGGTCAAGCAAGAGTTTTCTAACTAAATACCATAATTATTACCCTCTTTGCTCGGTTAATCAAAACCTTTCTCCATACACTAGCTTCTTGTCTTACTAACACGACATAAAATATATACACATTGTGACTACAGGTGTACTTATGAGTTGTGCATACATCAATTTAACAAAAACCACTAAATACATATAACTTAAATACTTTCTTTTTTTAAATACACACACATATATATATTTATATATATATATAAACAATCTAAGAGTTGTATGTGTTGGGGTCTTGAATACTGTTGTATTCTTCTTGAGAATTATTTGTAGATGTTTTAAATATCACTTTACAGATACTTAAATATTGGTTTTAGTTTGCTTAGTGTTTGTTACAGTTTCTTTAATATTTATATTAAGTTGATAAATGGCATTAGGTACCTAAGTGAGGCGAACGACACGCATTTAGCGGCAGGTGTAATCATCATCGTATCAACAGTTAAGGAAACCGGTCATTATAGGCTAAAAATGAATGTGCTGGAAACCGGTTATAAAAAGAACTTTTACTTTCTCTATTTCTCATTCCACTTTTTTAAAGAGTCCTAAAGAAAATTTTACCTTATGCGAAAAATCGTGAAAAAAAAAATATATTCAAATATGATATTTTGGTGTGTTGAACTGAATAAACCTAAACAAAAGGCACTATTCAACTTTACCCGCATATTTGAGAGATTGCCAAACTGGTTTTAGTACTTTGTACATAGTACACCGCCAGCATTGTCTTTTTCATTCGCTCAAACACACTGGAAATGACTTTTGTTTTTGACTAATTCTTGTTTAAAACATATCGTATACAAATGCCAATTCGAATGTAAAAGAAGGTGAAAAAAATAATTCCTACATATCTATATACTACCCAATAAAATAATTTTTGCTGAGGTACATAAAAGTTTGTGGCTTAATAAACTTCAAAAGAAAAAAAAAAGAACAAAGGGCTGACGAATTTAAGAAAAATTTAACAATGAGCTCGCGCGATACCCCTCGAACTTTCTTACAGCTCACGACTGTAATATATTTACGTAAATACATAAAGATCATTCGCTAAATACTGATTTTTTTTTGTAATTAAGGGGGAAAATTCCACATGATCGCAAGGAGTAATAGTAATTGATAAATAAAATGATATACGCCTTAATTTAATAGCGAACCAATTTAAAATATCATAAATAGGCAAAATTGAAAGTTCGAATTTTTGGATAAAATATGGAAACTGCTAAATAAATTATGCAATTTCCAGATAGAAAGGTCATTTTCTCAGTATGTTATATATTGCGAGCAGCGCTGCCACTCATTAATATGGAAATTCATACATATATACCAGAGAGATAAAATATTCAATTTATTATCAAATACAAGCTTTTGACCTTTTATGTATGAACGTATGAGATGAATTTATAAATTTTTAAAAATTTCGTATTTTGGATGTATATCCTCTAAATTTGTGTGCGAATACTGTGTAATAATTCGAAATTTCTTCCAAATTGTTTACTGTCAATAAAATAAGTTTATAGAAATATAATGACCTAATTATTATGGCTTGTAATGGCGCGGGCGTTGGTGTAGTGGTTATGAGCATGGACTTGTAAGTGGGAGGATCCCAGTTCGAGTCCCGCATATAACTCCTAAATTTTATATTTCTTTTAAAAACAAATAAAAAATGTTCAAAATATTTAAAAAACAAATATAAAATTTGGCAGTTATAAAAAACGTTATTAGTGAAGTAGGTGCTTCTGCCCCTGCCCACAACACCTAATTTGGTATTCGGACGTTAAGTCCGCCTAAAAAAAAATAGGCATTAATTTACTTTATTATGGTTTTTGTATACTTTGTATTAAACAGTATAAAAAAATATTTCTAATAGACCAGATACAGATTATTTTGTTTTTTTATAAAATGTAATCTTTTGCAAGAAAGCTAAAGGTTTCTAAATTGTATGTAATTTTTCTATGTGAACACAGTAATAATTTTAAATTAATTGAAAATTATAAGCTATTATCAGTATTCAGAGTTATCAGCTTCTAATGTGACCTAATGTGAATTTATTAACTGAAAAAAGCCAAACTTTATATAATGTTTATATTTCTAATTTTAACTTCATTTTTCAAAAAAAAAAATTGTATATTTTAATAGTTTTTCTAATTTTTAAAGTACAGGGTATTATTTAAGAATATTTATTTTGCTAATCCTATTTTGTTTGGTCTAATCCTTTTTGATCTAAATATTTCTTTTATTGTTTCATTTTATTGGAAGCAATAGAATAGAATAAAAACGGGGTGGGGATGGTCCTCATTCCACTGGGACCTACAAAACGAGGTCTATTGTGGATCCCCTGAAATTATAGCACATCCCCCAGCTTCGCCCTCCTAATCAGGCTTAAGTAAAGCTGAGAGCGGATCCGTCATGAAGCTCATAGCTTCAGGATTGTCTGTCTCCAATTGAAGAAACCTCATACTCGCCAGGCCGGCGCACTCGCAGAGGATATGCCCCGAGGCCTCTTCCAGCCTTGCAGAATCGGCATACCGGGCTGTCTCCAAGTTGTAGTTAGTGCATGTGTCTATTCAGCCTACAATGCCCGGTTAGTAGAACCACTATTAGTCTTATATCCCTTCAGCTATGGCTCAGTAGATCCCTGGTAAATTTAGGCAAATGTCTCTTAATAAAGTGTTTTGCCTGCCTCTGTCCTGGTGTTTTCTCCCACCAATGCAAACGCTAGTCTTCTGTCCAACCTTTGATAGAAGTTTGAATTAGGCTTCTGACAAGTCGCAGAAGGGTTCGAGGCCTATGAAGGTATCCTGCGAACCAACCCTCGCTAGGCACCCGCCCTTTCATTGCCCAGAAACCCCGCATGTACCGGCATTGGAGTCAAACTTCAACACATTAATTTTTCTTTTCTTCTAGACAATTCTGGTATAATTGGGCAAGTTCTACTCAACTATTTCCTCTCCCAGTTGCGGTCCATTCTGTTTTCCGTGAATGCGGAGAATATTACCTTGTTTTTAATGAATCTCCTTTTTTTTGGTTCATAAGGATCGTTTCCATAATGTCCTTCATATCGTCTGTGTTTCATCTTTTTTCTCTCTTAATTTTATGATAAATTATTTAAATATAAATCGCTCAATTTTGAAACATTTGACGCGATCACATTGCTTCCTTTTATTATGAGGAAGTGGAACTAATAGCAAATCTTTGTTGCATGAACGACCCAGGCTTGCCAGAGGATGGTATTTATAGAGAGGGTGTGTGGCAAGCAAGCCGCGGTTCCCTCCCTCATTTTGTGTTCTAAACCGGGAAAGGGCCAATAAAGGTGAAAGGAATGGAACTTTACCTAGCTGGCCACTATTTCATCAATAGGTGAAATGTTGTCGCTTAGAAAGGTTGAGCAGTATTAAGATGCAACAAGCGATATAATATTGCAGTTGCAGTTTAGAGTAAGAGAGAGAGTGTGTGTGTGAGAGAGAAAAAAGATGAAACACAGAAGTGGATATAAAATATAAGATGATGGAACTCGCAAATAAATTTACATTCACCAAATATTGTTAACAAATTTTCCATTAAGTAAATATGAGCAACTTATTGTTGATAAATATGACGGAATCTCACTTCCACAATAATATGTATACATTAGCAGTACATAAAGGTAAAGCGAACTAAAAGTAATCAGACATGTTAAAACGTAACCATCAAAAAAGTTAAATACAAATTTTTCATAATAATAAAAAAAAAAAAAAAACATCATATATCTGTCATATATTTTTGCAGTAGTCGAAAGCATATAGTTAAAAGAGGTACAAAAAATATGATATATAAAAAATAAAAATAAACTTGGCGAAGTGCTTGTAAAATGTTTGATGGATGGGAAGAAGGGTTAGGTGGCGGGTTTTATATAGTATCCACACCTCGTGTGTCCGGGTTTTATATAGTAGAACACTCCACCATCCTTTCAGCTATCTCTCTCAGTCCAGTCTGTCTGAGCGCACATTTGCTACTGACTGTTAGTGACCACCAGATCAGTGTGCTTCATCTATGGCATCCGGCCCGCAATAATATTCACTCTCACAAACATTTCTGTTTTTATCGTTATCCACTATATTTCAATATATATATATAATATTTGAGTTTTGTTTTGGACAGCGTTACATTTCACAAAAGTGAATAAAACAGCTTTTAAATGTTTCTCTAAATAATATCACTGAATTTTCAATATCAAAAACAGCAAAAAAAAATAGGACTTTTATTTTGATCCTGTTTATTGGAAAAAATTGATATATTTTCTATCCTTTGGCATATTCTTTGGTGTACAACAAACTGGTTATGTTTGTTCCAGAATACTATGATTAGTATTTGTTTAGTGATGGTTCAATTTAGCTACCGATTCCATTTTTTTTAAATTAATTCCGCTGCTGTTTTGCTTGGCAATAGTACTCTGATCATCTGATAATATTGAAACGATGAAATTCCTATTTAATGAAGAAATCTAGTAATTTTAATACTATGAAATTTACAAAAATAAAGTATTTTTTCTAATTAGATCCAATAAAAATAAGGGAAGGGATTAGCTAAGTGATAGCGCGCTGGACTACTAGCAACAGGTCAGCTGTAAAATGGCTGTATTCAAACAACCAAGATAAAATAACAAAATTATTTAAAACATCTGGTATTTTATCCGTCGTAGTATGCATATTTATTTTCTTCCTGACCGGATTCGGATTTTCATCCACGTCAGACCAAATTCACCAAGTTCGTGTAGAGACTTAACTTCAACACAATGTTTCTGTTACTTGTTACTCACACCTGTTGGTTGTATATAATTATGTGACAAGGTTATAAGGTTATGTTACTATATGTACATGATTAATGGCAAAATGGAATTATTGTAACTTATGTTTGGACATTAGAAAAATAGTGTATAATAAATTTGTTTTCTGTTTTGCAGAATACTCCATAAGTAAATTTTAAACATGGAGTGTACTGTACTAATAGGAATAGATAATGTTTGAAGAAAGGCGATGCAAAAGTTTATGGACAGTCAAAAGTTTGTACAAGTAATACATAAATGTGAAATACTAGCAGGGTTAATACAAGAAAATATGTAAGTAAATTGACATGTAAGAAGGTTGGCAGCAAACAGCAAATTTGAGAAGAGTTAAAATAATATTAGAGGAACTCTTTATATTTATCATACTTGTTTTTAAATGATATTAATTTATGTTTAAATTATAGTAAGAATATGTTTAGAGAGATAAGGTGATATTTGTTAAGAATAGGGCAAGGTAGGAGAATTTAAAAACATCATGCAAATAATCTGTATTTGAATCCGGGAAATAAGAAAATTTGGTATAAATATATATATATGCATGTATATATAAATTTATATATATGCAGATATGTGTTGTATACTAATTGGTGGTATGTTTGTAATATAGTTAGGTGTGGGGAATGACCTTAAAGAGTGTGTCTGAATGACCATAATGAGTTTGTTTGGTCACTCATTATATTTTTGTGGATAGTCTTGTGTTTGTATATTTATATTTTTTCTAGAATGTCCAGTCGTCTTCCTTTTGTGCCTTGGTGTAACCGGACCATTGTCTTGACTATACTTGTGGTTCGTGGTTGTTCTTTGTAAGTTGGTTAGCATAAGTGGAGTCGGTTTTGTTGTATTTGTATGAGCGTAGGTGTTCTTTATACCTGTCTTTGAGGCGTCTTGCGGTCTAGCCTATGTAGGTGCAATTGCATTCGGGGCAAGAGAGTTTTGTAAATGCCACTTTTGTCATATAGGTTGGTTGTTTCAGTATGTGTGCATATTTTGTTTACAAGTTTATTGTTTGTTCTGAATGTTGTTCTCAAACCTAGTTTCTTGAAAAAGTTTGTCACTTTGTAGACCTCGTTCCCTATGTATGTGAAAGTGGCAAACAAGTTGGGTGTTATGGGGTTTTCGTCTTGGTTGCGGTTGAGTTTGCTTTTATTTAATACACTTGCTGGTGATTGATTATTCTGTTAAGATAATAAAGATAAACATTGATACAATCAATAGGAAACTTAAAAACTTAAGCTTAAGTTTTCTGAACATTTTTGAGAAATTTGATATAAAAGAGTATGGCAAGATATTCATTTATTGTTTGTGAAAAACACTTGAGTTTCTGAGTTGAGATCGTGTCAGTGCCTCGCTAGAAAACGACGTTTCGACCATGTTGCAATTAGGTTACACCTTGAAAACTAATGGAAAGTTGACTTCAACCCGGAAACACGCGTTTTCCATGAAAATTGGCTCGGAAACCTTAAAGTTCATTTTTTTAGTTTCTTTTACTGCTATAAGAGGAAAAAGTGAGTCTTAACAATTATTTTCGATCAACAACAAACTGTTGTGTCAGCATTCGATCATGGGTATCATTTCAGAAATATGAATGTGAAAACCCCTTGTAATACCCACTAACTCCTGGAATACAGATTCTTCCTATCTAAACATAATCCATCTGATATTATCTTATTAAAAAAAAGAAAAAAAGCCACCCTTATAAAACTGGATATTGCCCTATAAAACTGTGAGAGATCGTTAAGAGATGCAGTTTTAATTAGGTCAATGCAGGATAATAAAATTATATGGCCAAACGATTTCATTAAAAGCAAAGATGTTGGAAAACCATTTTCCAAATAAATAATTCCGAATTATTACAAAATTAATCAGCAATATAATGATAGTTAACTTTTGGCAGAAAATAAAGAGTAATAATAAGACTTTAATAATTTGAAATCATTGCTAGTTATAAACATTAAACAAAATAAGTGCTCCAAGTTTTTTTATGCCTCTTTTATCAATTATTGCTATTATTGTATGAAATGACCTTATTGTTTCATTGATAAAAAAAAAAGAAAAATTTAAAACAAAACTGATATTTAAGTTATTCAATAATTATGTTGAAAAAGTTTTGACGAAACTTTAAAATCATTATGTTTGAGTATCTACATCAAGAAATAAAGAAAGCACAATTAAAACTTATCCGACTTATCGTGGAAAAGATTTAATCATAAACAAAATTCATCAGGAATGTTATTAATGAAATCTAAGAGAGTTAGCTAATTAACTTGCTAAGTTAGTTACAAAT
The DNA here is from genome assembly GCA_011037195.1 of Triatoma infestans. NCBI lineage: Eukaryota > Metazoa > Arthropoda > Insecta > Hemiptera > Reduviidae > Triatoma > Triatoma infestans. The sequence goes on along the minus strand of JAAEAF010014805.1, from coordinate 112,395 downwards.
AATTAGTCAGAATTCAATTAGTCAGTAACATAGACAGAATTCAAGGATATAGGAAACTGATCCGGGAGCCTTCCATACTGGTTTGCGAAATAATCGGAATCCTGAAGTGTTCTCACTTACCCCAATGCCTGCCATCATCCTTATTCCCTTTGTTTACTGACTTTTTTATTCCTTATAATGTTAGTTATCCAGATAATTGAGCAACAAAAACACACACACACAAAAAGAATGCAGCGAATCACGAGTCAATCTAAGACATCGGCAGCTAGTTTTAGTGTATTTGAAACTTATTATGTTCATGTGCATTTTTAGATGGAGAGGATCCTCACGCGTTAGTTTGGTGGCTAGCGCATTCGCCTTTCGTGCGAGAATTTAGGGTACAATTCCCGTGAGGGCATAGTCGGTGTTGACCCAGCATCGTGATAAAAAGTTAGAAGCTACAGTTAGTAGCGCCCTAGGTAGTGAAGGCTGGAACTAAACGGCGTGGGAACTGCGGCGTTTTTTTAGGGTTAGTTACTAATAATTAGTTCTAATATGGACAGAATTCAAGGATGTAGGAAACTGATCCGGGAGACTTCCTTACTGATTTGCGAAATAACCGGGATCCTCGAAATGCCCTCACTTACCCCAGTGCCTGTCAACATCCTTTTTCCAAAAAACCCTTAGTTTATTGACATTTTTGTTTCTTATCAAGTTTGGTATTCCTAGAGTTATCCAGATAAATCAGCCACAAAAACACAAGAAGAAACAAAAAAGAATGCAGCGAATCACGAGTCAATCTAAGATATCGGCAGCTAGTTTTAGTGAAGATGAAATTTGTAATGTTCTTATGCATTTTTTTGATGGAAAGGAGAGTTAAGCGTCAAAAATAATTATTCACGAAGAAAAATGGAAACATTCACGCTACTTATTGTAACTGCAGTTAATACAATTACAGAAATGGACAAATTTTCTTTAAACTTGGAATACATTACTTTGTTCATCCTGATGATGGGCGAACGCCCGAATCCGTAGTTCCACAAAAAGAACCAGGCTATCATGGAAAATAGCTCCAATGCTTTCCAGCTCTGCGGAACCAATCACCACCACAATTAGAAAGGCTTTGTGGCAACAGCCTATGAAGAGCCAAATCTTGCAAGCGGTAATTTTTACTGGGTGGAGAGCAAGCCACGGTTCCTAAGGCTGTTATTTCTGGCCTAGATTCGCTACTATAACGGGTTACTGAAGGAGAGAAAATGGTTTGGTTTAGATGAATAAACTAGAAGTGAAGTTGAACCCTGTATAATATAAAAGCAACACTGACTGCCAGGACTTTACACTAAATATATAGAATGGTAGCGAGAGGTAAAGAGAAAGGTTGATGACGCGTAGTGCCTGCTGTATGAACACTGCTATAAGACTCTACCTGAATACTCTCCCGTCGCTGTATTTAAGCAGGTTCTCCCACTCTAGTCCGGCCTAAGCTACAGAATGGTCCTGTTATTTTTGTCTCTCTCTCTCTTTGGATCCCATTACAGTACTAACTATTTCCAACTTTTTCTCAAGATGCTGGGTCAGTACCACCTTTGCCCTCAATATAGCAAAAGAAAACAATATTTCCTCTGACAAAAGTGCGAGAAAAACTTGAAATAGATTTATGTAATATTTAATAACTATAAAAAGTTTATTTCATTTTTTTTAAAGAAAATATACTGTAAATTAAACTTAATATGCAAAACACTGTTATTCATTTTGGAAGCAAAACTCATTCTTTAATGTAAACAAGAGCTGCTTGTTTTAAAAAATTACTTGATGTAGCTCAACCCTGATCGCTTGCAACCACCTCGCTCTGATTAAATGAATTTTTTTGAACAAAGTCTTATTTAATACTTTATAAAAATTTCTTCAAAAACTGTTGACAAAATTTTCATTTTTTTTTTTTTGTTTAAATTTATGATGTATTTTTTATAGATAAAAATATTCACTTGTTAACAATAAAGTAAATAACAATAAGATATTGTTAATTACAAGCGATCATTACAGCCTAATCTATAAAAATAAAATTGTGATTGGGTCAGCAGTGGTGGTTTTATCCACACATTAAATTCTCTTATTGCTGGTATATTAGTATTTTATTATTATTATTATTATTTGTCTGTGGGGAGGGACGAAACCCTACGCTATCTAAAGCCTCACTGGGTCCATATAGCTACCCCAAGAAAACAACAACCAACCGGGTCTAGAACAAATATCCACACCCGGATTTAATCCATCTAAGATTGACCGCAGTCCAAACAAATCGGACAATAACCTTAAGGGGAAATAGCCTAAGCTCTTCCACAGACATTCTGCTCCGACCAAAAGTCCTGAACATAATCTCCTCACAACGCAGACAATCTGTCCAAAATGAGCCCCATTATGTAGAGATGTCTCCTTAAACCACAATGTCCAGTAAGAGGTCTAACCAGATGCCCGAGAGAGCTCCGTGAAAGACAGCAACATCTCACTAATAGCCATGTCCGGTCCGCCGAGGAGCATTTTGGACTGCCGACAACCAATTGAGCTCCTCCATAAGAATGAAAGCTGTGAAGCTGTACGTGATTGGAAGCCTGACAGACATGTGCCAGAAGTCACGCCAACTGCAGGCTCGGGACCAATAAAAGGGAGAGAGGCGCCTAATTTTAATCTCAAAATTTGATTGCTGGTATAGCGATCGTATCAAATTTTCACCGCCAATTCACGTTTGTGAGGTGCCATGAATGTGAAGTGTGAATGTAAACATCGTAGAAAGTTCAAACTTCTTATTTCTTTTAAGTTTTACAGGGGACATTGGATAATAACGTATTGATCAACAATGGCCAACCGGAAGTTTATTTTACTGAGAGCACTTTTGTAGCACTTTTCTTGAAAACCGCTAACACGATTTTTTTGTTTAAACGTGGTACTTCAACTGTACATATAAAAAGCTACAACTTATGGAACTTTTTCTAGGAAAATTCATTTTATAAGTTTTTTTGGGAGGAGTCACGTGGAGCTTATTCTCTAAATTGCCATTTGCATGAACATCATATTATCATCCTATAATATTAGTAAGAATTAAATATCTTGCCAGGGAAGGGAAAAGCTAAGTGGTTAGTGTACTGGACTCCCACGCAAAGGACCCGGGATCGAGTCCAGCTGTGCCACCCTTAGATACTTTATTCCTAGGAGCCTCTACAGCTCACTGTCCGGTGATGGACAATGTTGTCTGTAACGAGAGAACACTGTCCTAAGGCTGGCAGTGTACGGAGATGGCTCCGGGCGCCAATGACCATAGATGTTGACGCGCCTTAAATTACTATATATATAGTGCCAAAATTTACTGAACGGTTTTTTTTTTAATTTTCTGCGCTTTTCCCGATAAAGATAGATTTGAATTCTCTCAAATTCAATGAGTTTTATTGAAGTTACACACTAGTAACTATCATTTTTGTTTGAATCCTTATTTATGAATAAATAGATTTAGTGATTTTCTGTGAACGTTGTAAAGTCCAATCCTGCCCTCAAATTCGTTATTAGTTTACGTTCTCCCAGCTATATATATATATATAAATATTAAAGGAAGTTAAAATTGAGTAAAAATTCCAAAATTCTAAGGAATTTTGCAGTACTAGTAAGCCGTGTATGTATTTCACACCAGAGATTTTATATTTCATCTTTTGGTTGACTGATTTTGGCCAAAACATGATCATTTTAAAATTGATTAAGGTCAGATCTTTTTACATCATTTGTGTCTGTTTCTCTACATGGTAACAACAAGAGAGAGAGAGATTACAGCGACAAATCAAATCTATGTGGCTGCTCAATTTCATTGAGTTGTTAAAGAACAGAGATTACTGATCTAAATGAGACAATCTCAAGTCAAAAAAAAAAAAAATTACAAAACTAAAATAAACAGTGCAAACAAGAAGAAGAAAAAGGATGAAACATATACAAACTCGACAAATAGGACAAATAGGATTCTCAGGGAATCCAAGATAATTTCCTCCGCCAGCTGGGTCAGATTCCCTTTGTCAATGCCGGGGCGTTATCAAAAAATCTGCAATAGTCACCGGGATTGTCCCCCGAGAGCCGAACAATAGCCCGTGAAATTCCTTTTTCCAAATTAGACCTTCTCATAGCATGCATATCCTTTTTCCATTAATAATTCGATGACCCTACGTTTGACATTGTTGTGTCGACTATTAAAATGGAAGTTGAGCATCAGCCGGGGAACAACAAAGATTTTATGGCAATCGACCTATTTCAGGAATTCGCTTATTATCACGATGTCTTGACAAACAAACAGTGTGTTCTGCCTTTGCGATGTTAGTCGACGATTTCTCAAAGACCCAGATGTGATTATGAAGGATTCCCAGGGAATCCAAGATAATTTGCTCCGCCAGCTGGATCAGATTCCCTTTGTCAATGCCGGGGCGTTATCAAAAATAGCTGCAGTAGCTACCGGGATTGTCCAACGAGAGCCGAACTATACCCCTTGAAAGGCAAAATTACTTTTCCCAAATTCGTCTAGAAACTTATCTTGGAGAAAGTTAATGCACTTCTCATAAGTAGCTCTCTTTTCTTCATTAATCCGCTTGGCCTGGTCTGGATCGTTGTTCTCATACCTAATCTTAGCATCAGCAACTAACTGCAGATGGGCTGTCTTTATCGAATGCGAATATATCTGCGTATCTTGAGACGCCGTCCGTGTCAACACAGTAGACCTCCTCATAGCATGCATATCCTTTAATAATTCGATGAACCTACGTTTGACATTGTGGTCTCGACTATTAAAATGGAATTAAGTATCAGCCGGTGAACAACAGAGGTTTTATGGCAATCGACCTATTTCAGGAGTTCGCTTATTATCACGATGTCTTGACAACAAACAGTGTGTTCTGCCTTTGCATTACGTTAGTCGACGAATTCACACAGTATACAAAGAGACTATCGATGAACACAAAATGTTATAATAAATAGGTTATCCGGAATAAAATCTCTATGAGTCACTACGAAGTGCCCAAAATAATTTGGCAATTTGACAGGTGTTGACTCAAGATAGTGGGATTTAGGAGCCTTAATTAAAAGCTAATATTATTGGAAGTAAAAAAAACGAAAAAAGAATCATATGTTTTCATTGTTTCTTATATAATGTATAATGTTTATACTTTCACTTTCTGCTGTAAGAGGGGTAATTTAATTTTGTGTGACATTGCAATTTATGTATCATAAGATTTTGTTGTTTTTAATACTATTCTTTGATTTTGTTATTTCGATGAAAGTTTATCTTTCTATTTAATTATCGTCATTAATTTCTTAAATTAAATTAGTAATTAATTTGATTTTGTGCACTGGTTACACTTTGATTGATATCAATTATTGTTTTTATTAATATGAAGCTTTTTGATTCAATTAGTATTAGGATATAAATTGGTTTTGTTTTACATCAACTTCCAGCTATCAGGTTTCCCGTATATATTTGTGTTTTCGTTTTGCAGTAGAAATTTTTATTATTATTATTATTATTAAAGGAAGATTATTCTCAACCGTTCTTAAATGATGGATAAGTGGATAAGGATAGTGAGATTCGGGCTTCTTTTTTTTTGAAATAAATAAACTTAAATTTTTGCCAACGTTTCGACAAATATATTGTCTTTAGCAAGGCTTACAATATACAAATATAAATGGTTCTTTTTAGAAAGACAAAACTAAGAAACAAAAACAGAATGTAATAAAAAATAAAATATGTATATAGATTAATTTATCATTTTTTTTTTGTTTACTTACATTTAACATTTCTTCGTTTTTAGTTTAGCATTTCTTATTTTTATGTAAGTAAACGAAAAAAACTTATAAATTAATCTACATATATATTTATTTTTTATTACATTCTGTTTTTGTTTCTTGATGTTGTCTCTAAAAAGAACCCGTTATATTTTATGTTGTAGGTTTCTTCAACTGGGGACTAGCAATCCCGAAGTCATGAGCTTCATGACGGAGCTACTTTCAGCTTTGCTAGGGCTGATTAAAAGAGCGAAGCTGAGGGATGTGCTATAAACCCAGGGGATCTACAATAGACCTCTCAATGAAGGTCGCAGTGGAATGAGGCGTGGCCCTTCCCAATCTAATCTAATCTAATTTGTAAGTTGTAGGCTTTGATAAAGACAATATATCCGTCGAAACGTTGGCAAAATTTTAAGTTTTTTTTTTTATTTTTAACAAAAGACCGAATCTCATTATCCTTATCCATCATTATTATTAAATAAATAATAGTACAATATAAAATAACGATATACGACACAATATAATTTTACTGGCGCAAGACTGGTTAGGAGTATGACCAGCTATACTGAATTGTATTGCGATACTGGGGGTTCGATCCTAATCATTGACTTGAATTTTTATTTGAGGAATTAATAATAATAATTAATTTATATATGGGATTTTATCGGTCTTAGTACTTTTGATATTCCTGACCGGTTTCGGACTTTCATCCATTGTCAGACTAAACAGACTAAAGTTTTGAATTTCGTGTAATAGGATCCAAAGAGAAGGATCCATAGCAGAGAGAGAGAGAGTGAGAGAGAAACAAAACTGACAGGACCACTTTCTCGGGCTAGAGTGGGAGAAACTGCTTAAATACAACGACGGGAGATATACGAGTTATATAGCAGAATTCACTCGGCCGTTACGACGTGTCATCTACCTTACTCTTTACCTCTCTACCATTCTCTGTTATTTTAGTCTCACTCTCTCTCTTTCTCTCTGCTATGGATGCCTCTCTTTAGATCCTATTACATTCGTGTAAACAGCTGACTTCAATTTAATGTTTCCGTTACGCTCTACACTTCTTGTAGGGTGATGTTGGAGAAGTTCAAGGTGATAAGGTGATAACCTTACCATAAAAAAACCCCGAACCCTTCTGCGGCTTGTCCAGGAGCCTCATCCAAACTTCTATCAAGGGGTGGATAGAAGATCAGCGTCTGCGTTGGTGGGAGGGAACACCAGGACAGAGGCAGGCAAAGCTCTTCATCAAAAGACATTTGCCTAAATTTACCAAAGACCTACTGAGCCAACCCGAAGGGATATAAGGTTAATTGTGGGTCTACTAACAGGGCATTGTAGGCTGAATAGACACATGCACCACCTACAACTTGCGGATAGTGCGGTATGCCGATTCTGCAAGGTAGAGGAGGAGACCCCGGCGCACATCCTTTGTGAGTGCGCCGGCCTGGCGAGGATTAGGTTTCTTCAATTGGGGACGGGCAATCCCGAAGCTGAAAGCTTCATGACGGAGCCGCTCTCAGCTTTGCTAGGATTGATTAGGAGGGCAAGGCTGGGGGCTGTTCTGTAATTTAAGGGGATCCACAATAGACCTCAATTTGTAGGTCGCAGTGGAATGAGGGTTCCCCCTCCCCGATTCTATTCTATTCTATTCTACCATAAAAAAAGGACTTGAGTTCGAGTCCAGTGTGACCCTTAAGACTTTTTCTTTCTAGAAGTCTTTACAACTCACTGTTCGGAGATGTACAGGATAATGGATGAGTTAGGTGGAGACAATTTAGGTCTGGTTGATGAAATAAGAAGACTGGATTAAACTGGTTAACTATGTTAATAATAAAGAGGCACAGTCTGCCTGGAATTTATAATAGAGAATGGTGAAGGTAGAGTAGTATGAAAATGACATGAAGTGAACTGGCGAGATGATGAACTATAGTTAACTATATTGAACTGTATCGAACTGAATTTCCATGGACTGTCCGTCGCTATATTTATACAGTTTCTCCCACTCTAGTCCGAGAGAGTGGTTGGGTTTGTTTCTCTTCACTTTACTCTCTTTGGTTGCTGTTACATGTAGTGTTGTCTTTAACGAGATAACGTCACTGTCCGGAAGCTGGTAGTGCACTGAAAAGGCTCCGGGCGCTAACGACACGCCTTAAATTAAAAAACAAAAAGAAAAATGTCCAATAAAGTCGCACTAAAGTCGCACTTCCGGTTGGTGGATTTTTGTCCGAACTTCGTGTCAAATGTGGAAGTAAAATCAAAATATCATGTTTGAGTTTCTTGAGAATTTTGATTTTTGAGATAGATATTTTGTTCATATACAACACACATACAAACAAATACATTCTTTCGTACATGAGGTACCACCCCAAATACATATTTTCAGAATAAAAACTCATTTTCACTTAGAGCAGCAAGTGAAAATGAAAATGTCAATAATTGATAGAGCTCTTCCAACAATCTCTATTGCTACTACTACGCTCAATGCTATTACCACTCTTTAGATTGAAGAAGTGAATTTTTTTCAGGGTGGCTAACATGTAAAATAAGGCGGTTTTTTAAAAATTAAAAATGGATATATAAAACTCACACAATAATTACGTAATCAAGAAAAATAAAAATAAAAAATCTGGGAAACACTCATACGACCTTCTCTTGCAGCGAATTTGCAAACTTTCTTGACACTTACCATTCCTTTTAGTGTTTAAAACTGTCGGCATTTTTTAAAAATTACAAAAAACTGGAAGAACCTATTCAGTAAAGTCGCACTTCCGGTCATCCGGATTTTCTTCAAACTTGGGAATTTTGGCAACTTATATAATTTTAAATAACACTATTTAATAGACAGAATTGGTATAGTACATAAGAGGAAAACATAATCCCACCTCTCCACAAAAAGTCCCCTTAAATGATTTTTTCCGGAGAAATGTTGTAAATAAATGTTGTAGCCAGTTGCATGAGTAGTTAATATATAAATTTTAAAGAAAAATCGTTGGAGCCATTTTTAAGAAAATCACAAAAACAGATAAAAAAAAAAAACCGTTTAGTAAAGTAGCCACTTCCGATCGTCCAAATTTTCTTTAAACCTGAGATTTCGACAAATATTTAATTCTAAAATTAATATAATTAAGATAATAGAATTGTGTAATAAACTAAAATAGCATTTTAGAGGAAATCATAATTGCATCCCTCCACCAGAAGTGACCTTAAAAAAATTAAATCGTTGGAACCGTTTTCGAGAAAATCACAAAAAAACTGAAAATGAAAATAAAATAAAAAACATTCAATGAAGTGGCACTTCCGGTTGATGAAATTTGCCCGAAATCTTTATGTCTAATGCGATGATAATACCTAAACGGAATACCAAATTTGAGCTTCTTGCAATTTTTCTATTTTAAGATATTCTTTTTACAAACATTATACACACACACACACACAGACCACAATCATCTGTCTGATGATTTTCTAAAAACAACATTTTTGAACTCAGGGGTTTCAAAAACATGTATTTCCGGTGAATACCCAATTTCGTAAATCTGGCACGATCGCAATACTTCCTTCCACTAACAGTAGCAATAATTACAATTTATTATTAAACTCTTACAAAATTGCATCAACAATTTTTTACTTTCTCTTACTCCTAGTAAGAGGAAGTATTGTAATCGTGTCAAATATTCGATATCGAGTTTTCACCGGAAATATCCGTTTTGAGGTCCCCTGAGTCCAAAAAGTGGTTTTTTTAGCAAATGGTCTGTCTGTTTGTGTGTGTGTGTGTATGTATGTATGTATGTATGTATGTATGTAAACAGCATAGTTCAAAAACGAAAAATCGTAGAAAGTTGAAAATTCCGTTTAGGGGTCACCATGGGTTACTGTAGGTTATGTGTCAAAATTCCTCAACCGGAAGTACCACTTTACAAGTCAGATTTTTTACTTTTTTACGATTTTCTCAAAAACGGCTCCGACGATTTTCTTTAAACTTATTACATCAACCACACATACAAAGAGCTAGAACTTTTGTTTAAAACATTTCTCCAGGAAAATGCATTTAAGGGCACTTTTAGGGGAGGAGTGGGGTTAGGTTTTCATCTAAAGTGCTATTTCAGTTTATTAGATAATTCTGCCATCTAATAATGTTGATTAGTATTAAATATGTTGTTGAAATTCCGAGTTTGAAAAAAATCGGATAACCGGAAGTGCGTTTATTTTACCAATTTACTAATGATTTTTTCCTTTTTCGCAATTTTCTCAAAAATGGTTCCGACGATTTTCTTGAAACTTAATGTATAAACTAAACATGCAAAGATCTACAACTTTTATTTAAAACATTTCTCTGGGAAAATTTATTTAAGGGCACTTTTAAGGGAGGGGTGGGGTTATATTTTTCTCTATATGTGCTATCACAAGTTAATTATACAATTCTATCATACAAACGAAATTAATTAGAAATAAATACATGGCCGAAATTCGGAGTTTCAAGAAAATTAGTAAACCGGAAGTGCGCTTTTATTGAACAGTTTTTTCAGTTTTCGACGAATCTCAATAAATTTGGTACTCAAACTATAAAAGCTGTCAATTATAATTTGGAGAACTGGTGTAAGAGAAAGTTGTGTGAGTGTTTCACACCAGATTTTTTCCTATTATTTCCAATCTTTTGAATAAAATTTAATGCTAATCTTATTAGTAATTTAATTAACCGTAAAAAAAAATAAATAATTATTAAAGAAAATACAGTTTTATTAAGTTAATAATAATTAGGAAGTGATGCAATATTGTCAGCACTATTTGCTAATTAAAGTTAGTTGACTAGGCTAGTTAGTCGGATGGAAATCAATACAGCTCTATAGTATGCGCTAACAGAATATAAGGTAACTTAAACATTATTTAATTAATGAAGATTATAGTAATAATTGCATTATATTTATCATTATCTATTGGCAGTCAATAACTAATTTATTATTAACTATGGCATTTACTGCTATATAAATTTAACATAATCTATATCAAAAATCTGTTTTTTAACTAGAAGAAATAGATTTTTATTTCTAATCCTATTTAAAACTTTAATAAGTTTTTAATAGGGAAGGAAACTGGGCTCCCACGCGGAGGACCCGGGTTTGAGTGCAGCTATGTTATACTTCGATTTTTTTCTTCGTTGGAACCTCTACAGCTCACTGTCCGGTTATGGACAGTGTTCTCTGTAACGAGAGAACACTGTCCGGAGGCCGGCAGTGCACTGAGAAAATTCCGGGCGCCAATTGCCATAGATGTTGACGCGCCTTAAAAAAAAAAAAAAAAAAAAAAAACCTTTTTACTTTATCTTATTCCTAGTGAGAGGAAGTATGATAATCGTGTCAAATTTTTTATAACAAGATTTCAACGGTAATACACGTTTTAAAAGCCGCTGAGTCAAAAAAAATTGGTTTTAGTAAATGGTTAGCGCGCGTGTGTGTGTGTCTATATGTACGTGAATAGCGTAGCTCAAAAACGAAAAATTGCAGTAAGTTCAAACTTGATATTCCGTTAGGTGTAACCATGGTATCCGTCAGAAAGTTATTTGTCAAAAACCACTTTTCTGAATGGTTTTTTATTACTTTTTTTTTTTTTGCAATTTTCTCAAAATGGCACCAACGAATTTTTTTCAAACTTTGAATATAATTACCTATAAAAAAAGTTACAATTTTTTTTTTTTTTTAATTTTCTTTTGGAAAATTCATTTAAGACGGCTTTTAAGGGATGGTTGGGATTTTTGTTTTCTTATAAAGTGTTATTTCTGTTTATTAAATATCTTGTCAATTCCAAGTTTGAAAAAAAAATATCGATTGACCGGAAGTGGGTTTTTACTAAACAATTTTTCCAATTTTCCGCTCGTTTTTCTTCATAAAAAACACCGATGGGTTACTTTAAATTTGTATATAGTAAATATGGAAAAGAACTACGAGAAAATTCATTTAAGGTGAAAAGGGGGGGGGGGTTATAGTTTCCTGAAACCATTCATTTTACTAAATTTAGATTTTCCAATTGATATAAAATTGAAGACAAGTAAACGTCTGGGGTAAAAAAAATCTGGTGTGAAACACTCACACAACTTTCTCTTACTTCTGTTCTCAAAATTATAATTGACAAATTTTATAGTTTGTGTAAACAAATTTAATGAAATTCGTCGAAAACTGAAAAAAATTGTTCAGTAAAAGCGCACTTCCGGTTTACTAATTTTCTTGAAACCTAGAATTCTGGCCATCTATTTATTTCTAATTATTTTTGTTTGGATGATAGGTATAAGCAACTATGATAGCACTTTAACGAAAAATATAACCCCACCCCTCCCCTAAAAGTACTTTTAAATGAATTTTTTCAGAGAAACGTTTTATATAAAAAATGTACATCTTTGTATGTGTTGTTTGTATAGAGTTTCAATGAAATCATCGGAGCCATTTTTGAGAAAATCGCGAAAAAGTGGAAAAAAAAATTTAGTAAAATGGTAAATTAAACGCACTTCTGGTTAAGCGATTTATTTCAAACTTGGAATTTCAACAATAAATTTAATTCTAATTAACATTATTTAGACGAGCGAATTGTCCAATAAACTGAAATAACACTTTAGATGAAAACCTAACCCCACCCCTTCACCAAAAGTGCGCTTAAATGAAGTTTCCCAGAGAATAGTTTCAAATAAAAGTTGTAGCTCATTGTATGTGTAGTTGATGTACTAAGTTTGAAGAAAATTGTCGGAGCCTATTTTTGAGAAAATCGCAAAAACGTAAAAAAAAACAACTAGTAAAGTGGTACTTGCAGTTGAGGAATTTTGACAGATGACTCTCACTGTCAGATCCCATAGTGATAACTAAACGGAATATTAAGTTTGAATTTTCTACGATTTTTTTCGTTTTTAGGTGTGCTGTTCAAATACACACATACATTGAGACCATTCGCTAAAAACCACTTTTTTGGACTCAGGGGACCTCAAAAAAACGGATATTTCCGGAGAAAACTCAATATCGAAAAATTTGACAAGATTACAAATACTTCCTCTTACTAGGAGTAAGAGAAAGTAATTATATTGTTTGAAGAAAATTTGTCGATTACAAATTTGTAAACTCGGGCAGAAAGAAAAATCGTGTGAGTGTTTCACATCAGATTTTTTTTTTTTTTATAAAGAGTATTGTTTTTTTTTTAAATATATACATATATTTATAATTTTACCAAAATTATAGACTAATTAGCAAATTTAATGAACGAGAGTTAAATTCTTGGTATCAATATAAGCATTTTTAAGATTGAACTGTTATTATGGAAACGCTTATGTGATGGTGGGAAATATATAGTTGATGCGATGTTGAAAGAGAAACCCGCCCACTCCTACACTTATATCCACAATTTCTACTTCGCCTTTCACTTCGAAGAAGCTTTATAAAATAAAGGTAAAGAGCAAGAGGTTGAGGGAACGATTGAAGTGGAAGATAACTTCTAGATGCTAGTATGAGACTGATACAAGTTTTCCTTATGATAGAATGCTAAAGATTTTTAATTTTGAACATTCTTATCGAATCAGATTGCCTTAAAGGAAAGACTGGATATTGCTGGATCCTTCATCTGTGATAACTGATAATTACTTCATGTGTTTCACTGATGGTTTCAGAATGGATGATAGTTCTGCAAGTGCAGCCTATTTTGAATAAGGAGATTACTTGGCAATAGTTCTTGTTGAATGGATCACTGTTTTCCATGCCATTCTTTCTTGTATTACGGATATGCTCAACTATAATTTTAAAATTGTTTTGAAGGTATTAAAAGGCTATGGTCTTATCGTTTACAGCCGCTGTGTACTTATGCTTTCACTTCCAAAGTAATAATAGAATAATCTAGAACAGAATTTGTCCAAGTTGCGATCGCGATTGTAAAGTTGCTTAAGATGTTCGTTGGAAATTTTTAGGAGTTTTACATCGGAACAGGATGTCTAAGGCAGAGTTTAGGTTAAATTCTCTTAAGATTATCGTGCGATTTGTTTGGGCTGTTGTATATTGTAACGTTTTGGTGTGATGTGTGCATAGGTAGCTTGTGGCGTGAGCGTTTTAGCGAAAAGGGCTTGTATATTTGTTTGAGATAGAATATAAGAATATAATCAAGAAAGCACCACTGATTATGAAATAAATATATTTTCTAAATGAATTTAAATAGCTTTATAATATCACAGCGATTAAGTATAAATCAATTAATTAATCTAGATTAAATGCTAAACTCTTATGTTTTAACTTATAACTGGCACTGATAGAGCGATTCCTGAAGTGTTTCGATGTTTCCACCTTGATTTCTAGCACTAGTCTGTTCTTAAAACAATCTCTTCTCTTTGTCCGTTTAGTGCCTCCCATGTTTGGAGAAGGGGGTAGTACAATGCCATAATTGTTCTTGAACCGTACGAATAACTGGACTTGTATACCTGGTCTTGTCCTTTTGCAAGGGAATGTCAATCTTTTTCTTAATTTTGATTTATTTATAATTTAATATTATTTCAAGTTTCTTGCATCCATCACAATATCTTAGGAGGCAAATATTTTTGATCCTGTTAGACACTACTTGTTATTATTTTTCTTTGGGTTAGCCTAAATGGGCCCAAAGGTTCAATATGGTCTTGGTCCATGCTTCACTGACGAATAGTTTATCTTAATTCGTTTAATACTTATCGCTTGCTGTATATACCCTTGAAAAATGTTTTAAAACTTATTTAAAGTTAAATTTGCTATTTTTTTTTTTTTTTATGAAATCCTTGGATTAGTTGAACAGTGCTTGTTGTTTAAGCTGGCAGCCAAGTCTGTACTGGAATCTGACATATCAGATGCGCAGAACATTGTTACAGTAGCGTTTGTAATGTTTTGGTGTGATGTGTGTATAGGTAGCTTGTGGCGTGAGCGTTTTAACGAAAAGGACTTGCAAGTACGTTGGAGATAGAGATAAAAGTTTTAAGAATAATTAAGAAATCACCACTGTTTTATAAATAATTATATTATCTCTTAGTAAATTTAAGTATATTACAATATCACTATTATATCTAGAATAAAGGTAAATATCTATCATTGGCACTAAGCGATTCCTGAAGTGTTCTGGATTTGGAAGCAGAAATGTGACTGTCTTGATTGAAGCTGAGTTTAGACTATCTACTCTTTACTCTTTGAAAGCTAATGGCAGACTCTCCTCTTTGGAATTGCTCTCTCTCTCGCGGGGGAATTCTCTTATACAAAAGAGTTACCCTAACGGGATTTTGTGCCTTTGTTTAATGATCCGAATTTACAGTACCTGACAGTAAAATACACTCTTTTTGAAGTTAAATTCACAGCTCTAAGATAATTATAAAATATTAACAAAAATACAATTTTGGATACTATAAAATATTCTAAACTCTAAACTATTATTATTCGATTTCATCCTTTCACTACACGTTGTACTTCAGCATTGATAATAAGCATCATATTGATGGCGCTGTGTGTGGTTTAATATGGAAGTATTATTTCCCACCACAGCTATTTCCTTTAAAAGGTAAACAAAATATAAATTTAATCCAAATAATTATTGTATCAAGTTATTTTTATTTCAATCCGATCTTCCTGTGAACATTTTCTTTTAAGAACGTTTTTCTTTATAAAAGACTAAAAGAGATAATTATTTTAATCATAAATTCAACCGTTTAAAATTAGGAAATAATTTTATCCGTTAAAATATAAAGGTATAGATTAAACTTGTATATAACTTTGTTGCTGTTATTTATATGAGAGGCTAGAAGTTGAATCTTAATTATCTTTATTAGAAACTGATTTCAGTTGAATTTGAAATTATTTTACTTCATTAAATTTACTTTATACGCTATAAAATACGAGTGTTTTATTATATAATGTAATTATTTATTATGATCCTTGAACTTGTTAATTATATCACACTTCACTTGAACATTCTCTATTTGAATATTTAGATAAATAAATATTTTTCTCTTTCATAAACAAACTTTAATCTAATATTCATATTTTTATTTTTGATTTTATTTTCTTTCACTTTTTTTTTCATTCACAAAAATAGTTTTATTTTGTTTTTCTCGTTATTAACATTATTATTTTAGTATTTTTTATTTATTGGCAATAGAAAAAGGCAATGCATATTGAAAAAATTTACTAGACTAAAATATATCTCTATATAATCAATTATTTTAACAATTTTGTTTGTTATAGTTGCAAAATAAATAAATAAATTGAAAAAATAAAACTAAAAAGAATTGTTTGCAATAAATAAATAAAATAAAATAAATAATTATATTTATTTTCTTATTTATTATCCATTCTTCTCAAGTATGTGAACACAAATCGTGCCAAACATTCAAAACCGCTAAGAGAATAAAGCAAAAAAAAAAAAAAATTAGATTTATGACGCTAATTATGTCAATCATATAAAAATTTATTGTTACAGTATTAAACAATGATCCATTTATTCATTCTAAACATCCAAAGTTTGATGGCGGCCGCTGAATGATGTCTACAAGAAGTTTTATATATTTGATAGAGACTACATTTCAAACTTGGTGTGAAAAATTTCTAAGAATCCATAAAATATTCTTATGAGATTTCAAGAAGTTTGTGGATTTTTGTAGAAGATGTGGGATAAAATAATCTCAGGGGCTAGAAAATTAGTTTCTCGCATGTTTAGAAGAGAAAAAAAAACAAAACAGAGCGATAGAAATGAAGTCAAGGCAAAATTATTCTGATGATAATTTTCTCTTACTTCAATTCTCACAGTTCTGACTGGTTGAGTGACAGAACAATACATTACACCGAAATAAAGAGGGGAGATTAGTTTAGGGGTAGCGCATTAGACTAGCATCGCAGAGATCTTCGGTTCAAGTCCACCAGTGTGACTTTCTCAGCCTAAAAGT
Organism: Triatoma infestans; assembly: GCA_011037195.1. Lineage (NCBI taxonomy): Eukaryota > Metazoa > Arthropoda > Insecta > Hemiptera > Reduviidae > Triatoma > Triatoma infestans. The sequence goes on along the minus strand of JAAEAF010014805.1, from coordinate 95,699 downwards.
CTTTACAGCTCACTGTCCGGTGAAGGGCAGTGTAGTCTTAAACGAGAGAACACTGTACTGGACGCTACACTGAGAAGAATCCGATCTTTGAGATTGCTATGTGGGACCCTGTGAGGTGCTTTGAATAGTGTAGTGATTAGCCGTACCCAAAGGTGATATTTTTTTAACATTTTTAATACTGAAATGGCAGTATTGAGGTGAAGCTTTAAACTGCCGCTTTTCTAGGAAAATCTTAAAAATAACTTTTCTAGAATCAGAGACATTTTCCGTGATAGCCTGCTTTATTTTGTGATCATCGATCGTCCGAAAGCGGTCAATGACCACAACATGAAGAAGGATATCACGGAAAATGTCTCTCATGCTTTCCAGCTCTGCAGAACCAACCACCACAACAAATTTTGCAGAAAATGTTTGAAATAAAAGCACGGCAAAGTTTAAAAAAAATCGCGATAAACTACTAAAAAATAAAATATCGGTAATCGTTCACTTCTGGTTGATAGATTTTGACGAAATATATATTTTTTTATATATAACTAAACGAAAATCAAGTTTGAACTCCCTAAGGTAAACTTACCATTCACTAAAGCATCTCCCCCCCCTCAAATATGTATTTCAGTGAGAAAACAATTCCAAAAAAATTCTCATGATCGAATTCGTCCTCTTTTACGTCTGAATGTAAAAAGTAAAAAGCAAGAATTAAAGACTATAGATAAAATTATGTACTCTCTTTTTGTCAAATATCGAATTATTTCGTTTGAAAGTTCAAAAGATCCTACTTGTTATAAAAGATCAAATTCATATGCTATTCAATTAATGGAAAACTTAAACGATTAGATAATTGAAATATAATTGGTGTGATGTGTTGTAGTGTAGTGGTAGCTTGTGGCATGAGCGGTTTTGTAAAAGGGCTTGTAAGTATATTATGTTTAAGAGAGAAGAAGTATTAGTAATAATCAAGAGAGCACCATTGTTTTTAAAATAAATATATTTTTTTCTCTAAACAAATTTAAGTACATTACAATATCACAAATATATCTTAATAAATCAGATGTTTATCTAGAATAAATGCAAATCTTTATCACTGGCACTGAGTTTAAGAGAGCCTTTCCTGAAGCGCTCTGGTTGGACGTCTGTTTCAGACTGTCTTGAAGGAATTCTTCGTTCAAATCTTCGCCTGTGAGAAGAAGGGGTAGACAATGCTATCAAGTTCATGAACTCTAAAAGACAGTCTGAAAAAGAATAGTCCTTTTGCAAGGGAATGTTACATTTTTCTTGATATTTTTGATTATTTTAAATTAAATGTATTTTTATATTTCTGGCATCCATCACATAATTTTCTTTAGCGAGTTTCTTTAAAATTTGTATTTTGATATCTCATATTCATTCAATCGGTGATGCAAATTTAAAAAACTAAAAAATTCTGGAGTATTTTACATAGGGTACAAAAAAATTACTATATTCAATAAAAATATGAAACATTATTTGTGAAAGAAATCATTTTCTTTAAAAGAATTTAAACACCGTGTTAAGCATGAAAGAAGTTTGGCAGAGCTGAGAAGGCCGAGTAGAGTTGGCACGCTGACCGAAAAGTGAGCCCCCCGCTCTTTTGTTCACATTAGAAATGTTTTCACATTTAATTTAAAATTATCTCATCTTTTATTTAAAATTGTATACTTTTATAAAAACTTAAAATTTCAAAATCTATGTAAAACGAACACGATTCCCTTTAACGAATTAAAACAATACTTTTGTAACTGACAAAAGTTCCTTTTATGGAACTGTATTAAACGTTTAGTTGGTAAAATGACTTAAAAATATTTGAGATATACCATTCATTATACTTCTTCGTTTTCAGAAAACACAGAAGCTAACCTGAAGTAGCTAGTTTGTAGCCCATTGTAGACAGCGTTTCTGTCAATCACAATGAAACTTAAGAGCCAGTTTAGAGGCAATCTTACGTCATAGATCTTCATGAAAATAGTTTGCTTTTCGAAAAGTAGTTTCAAATAAAAATGATAGAATTATTAATTTCTAGTTTGAAGAAAATCTTTGGTGACGTACTCGGAAGAATCCCGAAAATCCCAGAAAACTTAGCATTTACCTAGTACTTCCGGTTAACTCGAAACTCAGAAATTAAGCAAAACACGGCTTATATTATAGGATCATATATTCTCAAAAAACAAAAAAAAAAATCTGGTGTGAAACACTCAAACAACTTTCTCTTACTCCCGTTCTCAAAAGTATAATTGACAAATTTTATATTTTGTGTACCAAATTTAATGAAATTCGTCGAAAACTGAGAAAAAAACTGTTCAGTAAAGCGCACTTCTGGTTTACTAATTTTCTTGAAACTTGGAATTTTGGCCATCTATTTATTTCTAATTAATTTTTTTGGATGATAGAATTGTATAATCAACTATGATAGCACTTTAGGGAAAAACATAAACCCACCCCTCCACTAAATGTGTCCTAAAAATTATCCCCAGTGAAATGTTTTAATTAAAAGGTGTAGATTCTTGTATGTTTAATTATACATGGGTTTCAAGAAAATCGTGGAGCCATTTTTGAGGAAATTTAGAAAGTGAAAAATCATTTAGTAAAGTAGTAAAGTAAACGCACTTCCGTTATCCGATTTTTTTACAAACTCGAAATTTTAAACAACATATTTAATTTTAATTAACATTATTTAGATTACAGAATTGTCTAATAAACTGAAATAGCACTTTTAATGAAAACCTAACGCCACCCCTCCTACAAAAGTGCCCTTAAATGAATTTTCCCAGAGAAATGTTTTAAATAAAAGTTATTTAAAACATTATAAAGCTCATTGTATGTGTAGTTCACATTCCTAGTTTAAAGAAAATCGTTGGAGCCATTTTCGATAAAAATACAAAAACTGAAAAAAAAAATAACGATTTATTAAAATGATACTTCCAGTTGATGGATTTTGTCAGAAATCTTCGTGCCTGACAGATAGATAAGATAGATCGGATAACCGGAAGTGCGTTTGTTTCAACACTTTACTAAATGATTTTTTTTCACTTTTTTGGGATTTTCTCAAAAATGGCTCCGACGATTTTCTTAAAACTTGATATACCAACTACACATACAAAGAGCTAAAACTTTTAATTGAAACATTTCTCAGGGAAAATTCATTTAAGGGCACTTTTGGAGGAGAGGTGTGGTTATGTTGTTCTCTAAAGTCTATCATGAAGTATAACTGGATGATGATAGACAGTTACACAATTATAACATCCAAACAAACTTAATTAGAAATAAAAGATGGCCAAAATTTCGAGTTCCAAGAATAAATACAGACCATCAGTTTTAAAATCCACTTTTTTTGAACTTATGGGACTTCAAAACGTGTATTTCCGGTGAAAATATAATTTAGGAAATCTGGCACGATTGCAATACTTCCTTTTACTATTATTAATAATAGAAAGTAAAAATAATAATAATGTAGTAATAATATACTAACAATCATACTAATAGGTATTATGTTAAGAGTTAATAATGTAACAATATTATAATTAATACAATTATTGAACTTATATCTATTGATATTATAGTATGAATACGATAATTTCTATTTTTATTTATTTATTTTCAATTTCGTCTGTCGTCTTTCGTCCCGTAACCTCCCTCACAATCCTCCCCGACGCCTGATACGTCAATGGTCACGAGACTTGCTCACAGAAGATAACGAACATTAACAATAGATCCTTGGGGTGTCGCGGTGGCGTAGGCTGAAGAGCCAATTCCCCCGTTAGAAACAATATTTTATTAGTTGTACTACCATTGTGTAGTTTCTCCTCTCTTGTGTTTTATATTTATTCACAACCATTAACTTCTGGGCATTTCTGGAGGATGTTAATAACGATAAAAATTATTACAAAAAATTAAAAATTATTTATTTTTTTTTTGCTTAAGTATAGCACTGAAGAAGACCCTAATTAAGTCAAAACGACGGCAAAGGAGGTTTTTAATTTGCTGAACTACAAACACAAAAAAAACAATCAAAATATCTTTAAGACTAGGTGGTCCGAAGTTTGTCAAGATAAAAGTATAGAGTAGTAAATATTATCAAGTGTGTGAGATCTAGCGATTTTATGTTTTAGAGATATTTTTGTTCTTGTATACAAACAAGACATAATCGCTAATTTTGTGTAACCAATGAAGGGACCTGAAAACACGAATTTGCGGTAAGAAAAATCAATAGCATTTTCCTTTATTATAATAAATTTTAAATTAATTACAAATTAAATTATCTACTACATTAGAAATGTTGAAAAGTTCAAGAAATATTAATAATTCGTCAATTTAACTAAAAATTAAGATATACATGAGCAAATATGAAAATTAGTATTGATGATTATATACAGTTTCATAAAATTGCAAAACTACATATATATATATATATATTTAATAGAATGTAAATAATTATGTAAAAATATAATATCTAATAATAAACAAAACTATAAAATTTAGAAGATTTTTATTAAAAGAATTTAAAAGGTTATGACTATAATATAAAAGTGGTACATTTATTACTACTGCAGCTTTATGGGTAATATAATTCTGAAGTATTCGTGGTAAAAATGTATATCTCTTAATTTTGGTGTCCACAATTCAGTTACTGAACAGCAATGAGTAGTTCCTCTATATTTAAACACCTAAGTAAGGGGGGCTTTTATAGGCATTTTCATGGATATAAATATAGGCCAACTAGAACGGCCTTCTGCCTTTAAGTGGCCGCTTGTTTTGGTCACACATTGGTGCAAATTAAATTCATAACCGATTATCTCATTAGAATTTATGATCTCTGATAATAAAGTATCTGGAAATGAAGTATTACCTTAAATGTTTAATTATATTAGGTTAGTCATTTGTTTTAGTTTCAAGAATATTGGCGTTTTTAGTAGTCTGGTTATGAATAATCTTGTAGCTCTACAACTTCCCCTATTCCCTCAGAATTACTGCTAAGTTTAATATTTAAGGAAAAAAATTGATAATAATATATGGGTCAAGACATTGACTGATAGTGTGACGTCAAATCCATCTTGGGTCATTTCTGAACCAAAAAAATAATAAAATAAGTGCTGGATTTTTTCATTTTAAATAGATTAATAAATTTAATATATTAATTTTATCACCATTGGTCTTAGAGAATTAAGAAATATATAGAAAATGCGAGATTAAAAAATTTGATGGTTTACGTTGGAGTTTTCTATAATTCTGTGACCTACAAATTAAATCGCCATAATCAAGAAGGGACGGATCTCTCGTGCTACCAATTTTAAGTGCCAATAAAATCGCATTCAAATCAAGTAGCCTTAAAAGATAATTAACCCGCTTACTTCAAATTCTTAAGAGATTTTTTTTAAAAGTTTAAATGAAGATACGTATAACTTGTCTTAGTAGGGCCGAATTTGATCGACATTTCGCGCTCGAAATCTTAACAGAGATGGACTCGCTAGTTTGTTTTTATTATTCATACCATTTTTTTAATTTTATATTGTTTACAATTTCACTATAGTTTATAAAATTGTGCCAGAGACTAATTAAAGGAGAAAGTATTGCGGTTTTGTCAAATTTTCGAAATGAAGTTTTTTACCAAATCTACCTACATATTTTAATATTCCCCCTGATAACGTAAAAAATGTGTATAAAAATCGAAGAAACGTCGGAAATAAATTTTTTTAATAATTATGTTTAGATCTATAAGACGACCGCATCCGGACGAACAACAAAGTTTTCTATCAAATTCGATTAACCGGAAATTTGAATTTACAAAATTTTTCTTTCACTTATTTATTTATTTTTTTTTTTACGTTTATTTTCTCAACAATAGATCCAAGTTTTTCTTTAAAACTTGCACCTTGAAAAATGTTTATCACTATCATTTGAAACATATTCGGAGAAAATAATTATTTTTTGTTTGGTTCTCCGGGAGATATAATAAACATAAAGGTTTCTTTTAAAATTCACTCCAGTACAATGTATGGTTCTACCACCTATATAATATAGGATTATTAAGGTTTTTGTTATTTTTTTTTTTTTAATTTAAGGCGCGTCAATATAGTTTAAGGTGGCTCCTAGGAAGAAAAAAAAATCTAAGGGCAGCACAGCTGGCTCGAACCCGGGTCCTCCGCGTGGGAGTCCAGTACGCTAACCACTCAGCTATTCCCTTCCCTTCAAAATATTATATTTTCTTTTGTTTCTGTATATCTTTTTTTCTTAAAAACCATATACTGCTGGCACAATTATTTATTCAACAACTTTCTTTTCACTGTTGATAACAATGCAGCAGAATTCTATCTTTAACATTATTTTTGATTGTAAGAAGTTCAAATTATTATTATTATTATTATTATTATATTGTTATTATTAATAAAATTCAAACTGAAAGCAAAAAAAATTGCATTAAATTATAGAATAGAAATATGCCAAAGAAGTAGAATAAGGGGAACAATTCTGTTATAGATTTTGCCCGTTAAAAACAAAGGGTCTCAAGATTGTACTTCAACAGTTTGTCTATAAACGTGGGACTCTCGTTTAAAATAAAAAACATATAGTATATTGTGTCCAGGAATTAAATAAAAATTTACAATTTTGGAATAGTTTACACCATGCCTGGCAGGCTTTTGCACGACGAGGCCATTGAAATGTAATTGGTGTATGTTTGTAGTAGTATTGTAGCACGAGCGGTTTTGTAAAGGGGATTGTGAGTGTGTATGTTTAAGATAGAGATAGAAGTATTAGAAATAGAGAAGAAGAACCACTTTTAAATAAATAATTTAACTAGGTATACTCGTATATTAAATTAGTAAATTTACAAGGTAATTATTAATCTTGAATCTTTAATTAACTTATGTATACAAGGAAACAAATAACTAGTGACTAGATTGTTTGAAATTCAAATATTAACACTTAAACTGGCACTGAATTTAAGACAGAGATTCCTGATATACCTAAGCGTTCTGGTTGAATGTCTAATTCAGATTGGTCTTGTTTGAAAGCATAATTTAGAATGTTTAAAGAATGCTCTGCTCTAGCGGGGTATTTTTTCTCCTACAAAACAGTTGGCCAAGTGGCATTGTCTTACCCTAACGGATTCTTGTCCCTTTTGTCTCTTCAATAGCACTGACCTTAATTCAATAGTACCTGACTCTAAAATACACTATTTTTGAAGGTAAATTCACTAATTTATTTTGCAAAATTATTTCACTTAAAATATTGTCAAAATTCACCTAATTATTTTCCCAAATTTATTTTTCCCAATTGCTACTACCACTACACCATCAAATATTACAGTGTTATGTAATAATAACAGCAAGTAACGTGATCTACTACTAAAATAATAATCCTGATTAAAAGAAAGACAAAAAATCAAAATGCAACAAAGAATCAGCATAAAATTAGAAAAATTATTATAGGTTTTAGAAATAAATAGGCATTACTTTTACTTAGTATAAATTATTTTCAATTATTATTTAAGTGGAAGAACCAAAACTATAATAAATCAAAACATTTTTTTGGAATGTACGTGCTCCCAGTACACGCAAGTCATTTTTTTTTTTTTTAATAGAAAAAATCCAAATAAAAGTGATAGGTCTAGTGAATAAGTGAATTTAGCAAGTACACCATGTTTATAGAAAATTGTTGGTCACTTTTAAAATAACTGAAGAAAATATCATTCAATAAAATCTCAGTTTCGGTTTAACAGATTTTCTTAAAAATGCATTTTTGGCAACACATTTAAAATTCTTATTAATATTACAATATAGGTGTATAAGCTTTTATAATATAAAAAAAATCTGGTGTGAAACACTCACACAACTTTCTCTTACTCCAGTTCTCAAAATTGTAACTGACAAATTTTATAGTTTTCTGTATTAAATTTAATGAAATTCGTCGCAAACTGAAAAACTATTCAGTAAAAGCGCACTTCCGGTTTACTAAATTTCTTAAAACTCGGAATTTTAGCCATCTATTTATTTCTAATTAATTTTGTTTGGATGATAGAATTGTATAATCAACTATGATAGGACTTTAGAGGAAGGTGTAACCCCACCCCTCCCCTAAAAGTGCCCTTAAATAATTTTCCCAGAGAAATGTTTTAAATAAAAGATGTAGATCTTTACATGCTTAGTTTATATACAAAGTTTTAAAAAAACTCGTCGGAGCCATTTTTCAGAAAATCGCGAAAAAATGAAAAAAATCATTTAGTAAGGTAGTAAAATAAACGCACTTCCGGTTATCCGATTTTTTTCAAACTCGGAATTTCAACAACATATTTAATTCTAATTAACATTATTTAGATCAAAGAATTGTCTAATAAACTGAAATAGCAGTTAAGATGAAAACCTAATCCCACCTCTCTCCCAAAAGTGCCCTTAAATGAATTTTCCTGGAGAAATGTTACTAACTAAAGTTGTAGCTCTTTGTATGTGTAGTTTATATGTCAAGTTTAAAGAAAATCGTCGGAGCCATTTTTGAGAAAATCGCAAAAACGTAAAAAAAACAACTAGTAAAGTGGTACTTTCGGTTCAGGAATTTTGACAGTTAACGTACTGTCAGATCCCACGGTGATACTTAAACGGAATATCAAGTTTCAACTTTCTACGGTTTTTCATTTTTGAGCTATGCTGTTTCACATATATACACACTCAAACAGACACACAAGACACACAGAGAACATTTGCTTAAAACCACTTTTTTTGGACTCAGGGGACCTTAAAACGGATATTTCCGGTGAAAACTCGATATCGAAAATTTGACAAGATTACCAAATTGGTACTTTAAAAGAAATAACGTCATTTCTCCCACAGAACCATTGAATACATTTAATATTTTCCCGGAATAATGTTTTTAAATATAAGTGAGAAACCTAAATTTATGTAATGTGCTTTTACAAAGTTTAATGAACTTTTTTGGAGCCACTTTTGGGGAGAAAAAACAAAAAACAAAGACCTGAAAAACCTATTTCAGTAACTTGGTATGTGCCGGTTGATCGATATTGAAAAAAGTCTGCGTTATGTACTTGTGCAGTGAGAGCAGAATGTGTAGTAGGGTTTCGAAAAATATTTTACGTATACCTAATCAACATAATGAGGTTTCTTCAAAAGATCTTGGATCACGATCGATCGGCATCTTGCCCTTCATTTTGGATTATACTTTACAGCATTCTAAGGTAGGGCGGGAGTTTTTTTTTTTTTTTTTATATGCACTGCCATATACAGAAACTGTATTCATTGGCTCTATTTTATAAGTATACTGATTTCGTTTTAACGCCAGGCGGCCAATGATGATAAGGAAACAAAAAGTTTCGTATTAGGCACAAGTATTGAACGCAATAAATAAAAAAATTGTTTGCAGCATTATCAACATCTATACATCCATTCTTGTTTACGTTTTAGAAGCGTGGGAGGGGGAGGGGAAACAAGTCTGCGTGCGACATAAATCATCGGCAAGTAGTATTATACCTAAGCCGGTTGACAACTGATTTATTTTTTCCTTTCTGACAGCCAACACTTTGCCACCTGCAACGACTGCCCTTTTGTCTTATGGCTCCTGAAAATATAGTCACCACTTTTAAACCGTTTTACTAAGTAGCAGGCAGGTTTTCAGTGGATTTCATCTTATCTATATCATAACTATAAATAGTGATTATCGGTAATCATATTTCTTTGTATATCATGATTCAAATAGAATCAGAATCATAAAAAAAATGTCATTCCATCGTAATAAATAAGAAAAAAAAGAAAAAAGAAAAACGCTGTCAGAGCAAATCATAAATTTAAAAGTGATTGATCCGAAAACTATCAATATATTTATTTTGTTAAAAATGAAAAAATGATTCAATCATTAAACATCTTAGAATCCAGCAAAATTATTATCCTCATTTCTGATAAGGTCTGCCCAAAATGTCAATATCAATGTCTGATAAACTCTGATAGTAATACATTATTACTTTCTCTTACTCCTAAGTAAGAGGAAGTATTGTAATCGTGTCAAATTTTCGATATCGAGTTTTCACCGGAAATATCCGTTTTGAGGTCCCCTGAGTCCAAAAAAGTGGTTTTTAGCAAATAGTCTGTGTATGTGTCCGTGTGTGTGTGTGTATGTATGTATGTATGTATGTGAAACAGCATAGCTCAGAAACGAAAAACCGTAGAAAGTTGAAACTTGATATTCCGTTTAGGTATCACCATGGGATCTGACACTACGTTATCTGTCAAAATTCCTCAACCGGAAGTACCACTTTACTAGTTGGATTTTTTACTTTTTTGCGATTTTCTCAAAAATGGCTCCGACGATTTTCTTTAAACTTGAAATATCAACCACATATTCAAAGAGCTACAACTTTTATTTGAAACATTTCTCCGGGAAAATGCAATGAAGGGCACTTTTGGGGGAGGGGTGGAGTTAGGTTTCCTTGTAAAGTGCTATTTCAGTTTATTAGACAGTTCCGTCATCTAAATAATGTTAATTAGAATTAAATATGTTGCTGAAATTCCGAGTTTGAAAAAAATTGGATAACCGGAAGTGCGTTTACTTTACCACTTTATTAAATGATTTATTCTCTTTTTCGCAATTTTCTCAAAAATGGCTTCGACGATTTTTTTGAAACTTCATATATAAATTAAACATGCAAAGATCTACATCTTTTATTTAAAACATTTCTTTGGGAAAATTCTTTTAAGGGCACTTTTAGGGGAGGGGTGGGGTTATGTTTTTCTCTAAAGTGCTATCATAGTTGATTATACAATTCTATCATCCAAACATAATTAATTAGAAATAAATAGATAGCTGAAATTCAGTTTCAAGAAAATTAGTAAACCGGAAGTGCGCTTTTACTGAACAGTTTTCGACGAATTTCATTCAAATTTGGTACACAAACTATGAAATTTGTCAATTACAATTTTGAGAACTGGAGTAAGAGAAAGTTGTGTGAGTGTTTCACACCAGATTTTTTTTATCATATAAATATAATTGACATTATATGTGAAATTTAAATTTTATTCCTAGGAATGGGTCTTTAGTTCGGTATAAATATGTGCTCCTTACTTCTTCATATTAATATCTAGTCCTATGTTTTAATAAGATTAAATCTGAAGAGAAATTTTTTGTTCTACATATTTTTCCCCAGTATGTCGACTCGTAGAGAAAAATATAAAAGAAAAACAAAAAAAAATTAAAATGATTCTGGTTATCTGAATTTAATGTAACAAGAAAAAGAATTCCTATTTCACGTTGAATTGGACTTTGAACTGTACGCAAGAAAGTTATCCAACATCTTCTATTACTTGATTTTTTGTGGATCTTGTTTCGACTTCTTTTCTTTTAATTCTATTGGGTTATTGGGCTATTGAAAATAAAAGATAATAGAGTGGGGGGGGGTTAACTACTGAATCTAGTTCTCAGGATATTTATTATATCCATTTTAATTTAATAGTCCATGTTATAATTATGTAATAAAAATTTGCTAGTTTTTCTGACAAGCTTTTTTTTTTTTTTTTAGTCATCACTAACATGTTTTTCTAACATGTTACTTGTTTGGTTTAGTTTAAAAACATTTGATTGATATAAGTATACGTAACAGAACGGCTAACTTCCTCCAGACAGTTAAAGGAAAAAAGCTTCATCCAACAATTAAGAGTGTATCATAGTTAATGTTATTGTTATATCATTTTTTTAATGGCGTATTTATTATTTTGTTATATTATGAATATAAATTAAATTTAAAAAAAAAAATTATTTAAAAAAAAATAATTCTACTAGAGGTACTTTATATGCAGAATAATGGACAGTGTGAAACACTGCTTAATATTCTTTAATGGTTTAGAAAACAGGGGAAATATTTAACTAATCCATAAGTGGAGTAATAGGGTGAAAAATTGCCTTTAACAAAAATTAAACTTCGAAAAATAAAAATAAAATAAAAAAACAAACTTTTAGAATAAAGTTTATTTTTTTTTAAAAAAAAAGAGTGTAATACTAAGATATAAATATGCAAAAAAAAATTTGGTAAGCTATATTTTCATTTTGTCCAATAACAATAATTAGAAGGAATGAGAAATTTAATAAAATATTTATGGAGTTTTTTTTTTGGAGGTAAATTTACAAAATTTGTTTTCTTTTTTTTATTAAAATATTTTAGTACATAATTTTATATAATGGTTCCAATATTAACACTTTTATTATTTTATATATTTTTTTTAAAAAATATGGTATATTAAATATTTAGTAAGGTAGATAATTAATACCTTATGACTATTATCTGATACAACAGATAATTATCTATGATGTTAATGATAATATAATTAAACGAAATGTCTACAAAAAAAAAAAAAAAAACTGAAATATTCTGTTTTAAGACGAGTCTGGTAAAAAAAAAATTGATTCAATTATAACATAATTGGTCAGAAGAACGCAATGGAGGATCCTTGATTGAGGTAAAAATATAAACGGAAGAAAATGATTAGTTTTCTATATAATAAAAAAAAAAAGAAAAAAAAAAAAAGAAAATTAAAAAAAATAATAATGTTCAATTATAGAATAAGGAAAAGAGAACAGAGAATTGTTGCAGATCAAAAAAGGCCTGAAAAATGGGCTACATCTAGGCCATATTATAAGCGGCTTCCTTCATTTTATAATTGAGGAAAAAAAAAATAGAAGGAAATCGTGGTGTGGGGAGAAAGACTCTGTTCTGGCTCAGAAAGATCAGAAAATGGAATCAGTTGAAGCCTTAATCTGAGCTGCAGAAGCCCAGGATAATCACATTAATCAAATAAATATAATTCCGCAAAGAGATAAGTCCGCCGATGTACTAAGTGTATGGCAGACGAAGAAGAAGACGAAGAAGAAGATCGTAAGTTATTTAAATTCTAAGTAATGTGAATTTTTTTTTTTTTTTTTTTAATTGAAAGTGCAACAATTAATTCCAAGAGAAATTGGAAATTACTAAGAGTTCATAGAATTTTTTAAAAACGGACTTGACGAAGAGCTTTACAGTTTAGAATAAAGTTCTAGGATAAAGTTTAAAATGAAGTAAGAATTGTAATAAATTTAAGCAAAAAAATAAACATATATATTAATTAATAAATATAATTATTATAGTGGAAACGAGGGCTGGTAAAGAAAGGCTAGGCCTGCGGTTACCCGGGTATTTCTAAAGGCGGGAGAAGATTATCGGGTACTGTAAATATAAATACGTTGTTTCAGAGAAGTTAAAAAAAAAAAAAAAAAAAATTATAAATATATGCAAACATATTATAAAACGTACACAAAAATAAAGTTTTTTTAACAATATATCTTTTTATATTTATAGATTTTAAATTTAGATTTAAAATTACGTTTGGCAAAAAAAAAGTATAATATAATTTCGTTAAAGAAGAAGAAAATCTTTTAATTGTATCAAATGATTGATTGATTTACAATTTATCGGCAAATATATTTACTTTACAAAATGTTGCAAACAAAAAATTCATTTTTAATGATTATATTTTAGGGAGGCAAAGTGTCCAAATTAATTGAGATATTTCTGAATAATGAACTAATTTTTGTAATTAATCATTTTAAATAATTATTGTTGATTATTATTATATTTCAGTTTATTTGTTAGATGATTATTAGTTTAAGAAGTGTCTAGGTTGATAAAACTATTTATACTTTGATTGGAAATCCATGAAAATTCAGCATACTTATTGGGAGTAACTAATAAATAGAACATGGCAAAGCATATTTTTTAATAATAAAATTAAAATTATAGGACCAAATTTAGCATAAAATAAGAATCATATTAATAATTTATAATACTATAATATATTGTCAATTATTTGCTTTGACCGAGAAACGATTTTCACGATAGATAGATAGTTGATATCACGTGACAGTATTTAATTCTTTTATCTATAGTATGTATAACGTGATTATTTGATTCAATAAAAAATAGTGTGTTAAAATTATGTTGACACTGAAAACAAATTTTTATTTTACACAATTCTTGTTTAAATAATATTATAATTTGAAACATTAAAGAAAATTGATAATTTTTGGGGGTAATTTAGATAAATATTGTTCAACACGTTTGATTACGGCAATCCGATTATCATCAAATCAGTAAAATAATTTTAATGGCGATTTTTTTTTTTAATGAAAACAAAAAATATCGGGGACATTACCTTGAACGCAGAATGGAGATATGATAAGCACGAGCAAGACCACAGGAAACTTCATCTTCGGCTTCATCTCTCTCTTGTTGTTTCGGCAAGAGTTTGACGCGAAAGCCGCCTCTAAACTTTTCATCAAATGTTACACGCTACTACATAACTCACAACTTAGCTATGTAAATAACAAGGACTTATTTCTGTTAAGTTTTTATTTATATATAATTTTTTTTTTTTAAAAAAAACTTCAAGCGCCGAAACAAAACAAAAAGATACACTTCAATATTACGGTCACCAAAATAACAATGAATTGTTTGATAACTGGATTTTTCTTTGTAAAAATAAAAACAAAACAAAAAAATATTGTGATGATGATATCCGAAATGGTGATAGGTTGAGGCTTTATTTGAGGAGAAACCAAAAATTAAAGAGATCGGAGTGAATACCGGGATGTTACGGAGTGTTTAAAAAGGAGATTGTAAAAAGAGCTACACCCGTCCTATACGAGCACAAGTTTGTTACTGGCAGTGAGAGTGCAGGACCGTGCTTTCACGGTACCGGCGTAGTGGTAAGGGTGTGAGAGGAGAGCTAAGCGCGCCGGCCGGCTTACAGGAAATATGTGTGTGTGTGTGTTTGTGTGTGTGTATAGATATGTTCTAACCGTTCACCTAAAAACGTAACCAGTACTATCTAACGGCGATCAACTAAAACTACTTGGTTAACAGAATCACATAGTGCTACCATCTATTGTATCATTTTTTTACTAATCTAACCGACAATATTTGTATGTGTACTTTGCTTGCGTGTATTGGTTGGGTGAAAATTTTGCTCTACTACAACACCCACTAGTTTTTACCCCAATTTCACCCTAACCACCCCTTTGCTCGCCAATTCACCATTACAAACGGTCTGTAAGGACGGGCGTTAAATACTTCTGCTTAATTAGTCCTTTAATCCTCGACCCAGATGTACGGCCATTTATAAACTAGGCTACTATTCCCTCCCACCATTTTCTTTTTTTGGCTCGGCGAGGCAACTCAGCACTAAATAACAAACACTTTTCTAACGCCTTTCGCCTTAAATACTGACCCGATTTTACTTGTCTTTTATAAATATAATCAACATCGCTATTTATCCAATCATCTTCCGCAATTGAATTTTAATCTCCTTTTTTTTCTTCTTTTTTTTTTTTTAATATTTTGGTAAAAATAGAAACACTAAATTAAACACTAAACATAATTGGATGTGTTCCAAACATTTCAAATCGCATTTTTTTTGCATAAAAAAAAAATCAATTTCTGACATTCTCTTACTAAAATTTACATAGTTTTTACTGAAACATTTTCTTCAAAGTTATCATTTTCTACTTTCTCCTGTTGCTGTTTATACCACTAAATATTTAGTAGGCTTCTATTTTCTTATCAATGAGAGAATTTAAATTAATAAAACGGATTTTTGAAGTGAAAAAAGTTCTCAACAAGCAGTTTTAGGCAAAAGTGTGTTGTCTGTGTAAGTAGAGTTCGTATATCAAGTTTTACGAAACCTCTTGGTGTCATAATGGAGAAAATTATTATAAAAAAAAAAAAAATTGAAAAAAGTGTATAGCAGTACTTCCTGTTTACAGATTTTCTTCAGACTCGTAATTTTTGCAACATATTTAATTCACTGTATAATATTGTATATTATACGAGTAATATAGAGTATGCCCTCTACGCATTGGCCTAGTAGCTAGCGCACTCGCCTTTAATGCGAGAATTCAGGATTCGATTCCCGTGAGAGCAAAGTTGGTGTTGATCCAGCATCGCGATAAAAAGTGGGAAGCTACAGTTAGTAGCGCCCTAGGTAGTGACGGCCGGAACTAAACGGCGTAGGAACTGCGGCGTGCTTACCACACGCCCCCCTATTCAATTCGCTGTCTAGCAAACCTTGGCCCTTCATGGGCTGTTGCGCCATAGCGTTTCAGTAGAGTATAGAATCATATAATAAACTACAATAACACTTTAGAGGAAAACATAACAACATCGCCAGAACTTGTAAAATGATCTTTCCCAGAAAAATATTTCAATTAATTATAGCTAGTTATATGTTTAGTTAGTGGGTCATTTTTTATAAAATGGAGGAGCTATTTTTACTTTCTCTTACTCCTAGTAATTACTTTCTCTTACTCCTAGTAAGAGGAAGTATTGTAATCGTGTCAAATTTTAGATATCGAGTTATCACCGGAAATATCCGTTTTGAGGTCCCCTGGGTCTAAAAAAGTGGTTTTTTAGCAAATGATCTGGGTGTGTGTGTGTGTGTGTGTGTATGTGAACAGCATAGCTCAAAAACGAAAAACCGTAGAAAATTGAAACTTGATATTCCGTTTAGATATCACCATGGGATCTGACACTATATTATCTGTCAAAATTCCTCAACCGGAAGTACCACTTTACTAGTTGGATTTTTTACTTTTTTGCGATTTTGCTCAAAAATCGTTTAACGATTTTCTTTAAATTTCGAACATCAACCACACATACAAAGAACTACAACTTTTATTTGAAACATTTCTCCGGGAAAATGCAATGAAGGGCACTTTTGGAAAAGAGGTGGGGTTAGGTTTCCCATCTAAAGTGCTATATCAGTTTATTAGACAATTTCCTGTCAGCTAAATATGTTAATTAGAATTAATCTATGTTGTTGAAATTCCGATTTGAAAAAAAAATTGGATAACCGAAGTGCGTTTACTTTACCACTTTATTAAATGATTTATTCTCTTTTTTGCAATTTCCTCGTAAATGGCTTCGACGATATTTTTGAAACTTCATATATAAACTAAACATGCAATGATCTACATCTTTTATTGACAACATTTCTTTGGGAAAATTCTTTTAAGGGCACTTTTAGGGAAAGGGTGGGGTTATGTTTTTCTCTAAACTGTTATCATAGTTGATTATACTATTCTATCATCCAAACATAATTAATTAGAAATAAATAGATGGCTGAAATTCCGAGCTTCAAGGAAATTAGTAAATCGGAAGTGAGCTTTTACTGAACAGTTTTTTTTTCAGTTTTCGACGAATTTCATTAAATTTGGTACACAAACCATTAAATTTATCAATCACAATTTTGAAAACTGGAATAAGAGAAAGTTGTGTGAGTGTATCACACCAGATTTTTTTTTTATAATGGTGTGCAGCCATTTTTATATAATGGCTGCAAAGTAAAAAAAAGTTATACCTACTTCAGGTTTACCGATTTTGACTAAGACCTTATTATCAGGTCTACTGATAGAACTTATGCGAAATATCAGGTTTTAATATTCTATGAGTTTTGAGTTATGCTGACCACAAACATACACTTAAACACACACACACACACACGAGAGCGTGAGAAGAGAGAGCGTCTGACCAGTTTCTAGAACCGCCTTTTTCGCACTTCACATAGGGGAACCAAAATCGTCTAATTCCGTGTAAACTCGATAACAAAAAATTAGACTTGATTGCAATGCTTCCATTTAACAGAAGTAAGATAAAGTAAATATGACGTCATGGACTTTTAAAAGTTCATAATTCCTTAATGACAACAAATGATTATTTTATTTTTTTAATAAAGAAAATATAATTTTCATCTACGTCATTATATGTTTCATACAGAGAAAGAAGTGGAAAATTCGGAAGACCATAGAATTTTCTTTTAAAGATTAGAAATAAAACAGTATTTTTTTCAGTATTAAACTTTAACGTCTAATTTTTGGCTTCAATCGAAGTACACAGTTTTGCATTTGGCCGTTAGTTTTCTTTTCTTTCATAATTTCTGACTGTTTAGTAAATACCCTAAAAAAAAATATATATATATATATATAAATACAAATACGAGTATATACCATCTGAGATAAGATACCATCTGTTTAAATAAAAAAAAGCAAAAATTCAAGAATGAAAGTATTGCATGGACTGTATATAGTATTAATTGAGTTGTGCAAATGGTAAATTAAAATATTAAAAATTAAATGGAAAAAAACGAGTAAATAATTTAAATAATTTACAATGGGTAGCAAATATTATTTATTAAAACTTTCAATAAGCCAAAGGAATGGCGCTTACGTTAAAACGCAAAATCCTGGTTACCGGTGCTGGAAGACCCATGGTCCGTAGCCCATATCGTGAACAAGGGAAATGGAGAAATAGGAATAAGGACATAATTTGTATGGGAAATGTCTTGACCAATATGCTGCTACTTGGCTAATAATCGTTGATTTAATAATTAAATGGATTCCCAGAAGTTGTACAGCAGAAAACCAAGCGGAAATAACAACCATGTGATTTCACAATAAAACTATGCAGGCCCGAGAGAACCGAGCCAAGTAACAAGCTTGGGTTTTCACAATTAAGGGCAACCCGAACTGGCATGAATTGTATAGATATTACACTGCGACTTATTCAAGGAAGTGTTGCATAATGACTTACTCCTTCGAGCTTAAAATGGCGACTGACAGAGAGAGGAGAAAATTCATAGGTTACCCCCTCTCAACACTTAGGACACAACCTAATAAATTAGTGAATGATCAAATTGTAACAATTGTTGGCCGTTAGAAATGATCAGAATTATCTGTTGGTTGGCTGATCGGCCAGAGGGTATCATAAAAAAACACCAAAATAATTTTTAAGTGGTTTTTATTAGTAACCCGACGTTTCGACAAACATTGTTTGTCTTCTTCAGTGTTTATTTATAAAGGAAAAAATATATATAAAAATCTAGCTTGCAAATAGCTGAACCAAATTCAAAAGGTAAATACAGATAGTGTAGAAATATTATGGAATATACTTTTTGAATTTGGTTCAGTTAGTTTTCCATTACAATTTTTTTTATTGTTCAATTGCCATATTTTTTGTTTTTGTTTTTGTTCTATTAATGCAAGCTAGATTTTTATGTATATTTTTTCCTTTATAGATACACCCTGAAGAAGACAAACAATGTTTGTCGAAACGTCGGGTTACTAATAAAAAACACTTAAAATTTTTTTTGGTGTTTTATTATGATACCCTCTGGCCGATCAGCCAACCAACAGATACTTCTGATTAGTAAATGATATCAAGGTAGCACTCCAAAATAAAATTATTGTACGCCGTTGGCGGCAAAATTTGAATATACATTAAACATCGAACACTGACATTTTAATTTGCTTTTAAATCTGACTAGTAATTTGTTTCAGTTTATTAGTTTATCGCGTGAATATTTGTAGGAAATTAAATTAAATTTTCAAAATCCGCAACCTACTGAAATTATGGGAAATCCTCAGTTATGGTAATCAGATTTCAGCCAAAAGTAGGGAACTTAATTTAGCTCAGTAACTAAACAGAGTATTAAGTTCTTGAAAGATTTTTCATTGTTTCAAATAATATTTCATTTTATTTTTATTTACACACAAACCAAATACAAACCATTCGCTAAACCAGTTTTTCGTATCTCAAGGAGACCTAAACACGACCTCATACTTCCTTCCTCCTCCTAAGAGCAGCGGTAAGAGAAAGTAAACATTATATCATTTTTCTCATAGTGTACCTAGCCTAAAGCATGTGTACTAAGCTTAGCAATAAGGAGCGAAGTTCTGACATAACGATAATTAACAATTAATTGCATTAATTATAATCAAGACTTACTTTCCACCTCTTGGAATAATTTGATATATTTTACATTTAACTGCAAAATACTTTTGATAAAATTTGTGCAGATTTCTTTATTTAACATTACATATTTTTTTCCATTTGCATATCGGAATCAAATCTAAAAAAAATCTGGTGTGAAACACTCACACAACTTTCTCTTACCTCCAGTACTCAAAATTATAATTGACAAATTTTATAGTTAGTGTACCAAATTTAATGAAATTCGTCGAAAAGTGAAAACACTGTCCAGTAAAACTGTCCGGTTTACTAATTTCCTTGAAACTCGGAATTTGGGTCATATATTAATTTCTAGTTATTTCAATTTGGATGACAGAATTGTATAATCAACTGTGATAGCATTTTAAAGAAAAACATAACCCCCCTCCCCCAAAAGTCCCCTTAAATGAATTTATCAGGGGAAAAGTTTCAAATAAAAGTTGTAGCTCTTTATATGTATAGTTAACAACGCTGGTTTAAAGAAAATCGTTGGAGCCATTTTCGAGAAAATACCAGAAAACTGAAAATTATATTTCAGTAAAAACGCACTTCCGGTTATCTATTTTTTTCCAAACTCGGAATTTTAACAACATATTTAATTCTAATTAACATTATTTAGATGACAGAATTGTCTAATATACTGAAACAGCAGTTAAGATGAAAACCTAACCCCACCCCTCCCCCAGAAGTGCCTTAAATGAATTTTCCTGGAGAAATGTTTCAAATAAAAGTTGTAGCTCTTTGTATGTTCTATTTGAAATAAAACCGGTGGAGCCCTTTCGCGAAATAAAAATATAAATAAAAAAACAAAAAATAAATATAAAAAAATAAAAAATAAAACCATAAAATAAGAAAAAACAATAAAAAAAAACATAAAACAAAAAAAATAATAAGGACAAAGCTATAAAACCTTAAAACAACAAAGAAAAATAACCCATAAAGATACCAATAAAACCCTGAAAATTATTTTTCAGTAAAAACGCACTTCCGGTTATCTATTTTTTTTCAAACTCGGAATTTCAACAACATATTTAATTCTAATTAACATTATTTAGATGACAGAATTTTCTAATATACTGAAACAGCAGTTAAGATGAAAACCTAACCCCACCCCTCCCCCAGAATTGCCCTTAAATGAATTTTCCTGGAGAAATGTTTCAAATAAAAGTTGTAGCTCTTTGTATGTGTAGTTGATATAGCAAGTTTAAAGAAAATCTTCGGAGCCATTTTTGAGAAAATTGCAAAACGTAAAAAAAAACAACTAGTAAAGTGGTACTTCCGGTTGAGGAATATTGACACATAACGCACCGTCAGATGCCATGGTGATACCTAAACGTAATATCAAGTTTGAACTTTCTACACGATTTTTCGTTTTTGACTAAGGCTGTCACACAATCATACACACACCCAGAAACCACACGACACACACACAGACACACACACAACACACACACACCCACAGACCATATCGCTAAAAACACTTTTTTTGAGACTCAGGGGACTCAACGGATATTTCCGGTGAAACTCGATCTGAAATTTTGCCACGATTACAATACTTCCTCTTACTAGGAGTAAGAGAAAGTAATAAACTTATTCATTTGTGTAACATATTCGAATCAAAATTTAATTTAAATCAGGAATAATCTGTCTTAATGTTTATGCTGTTCTTTGCTGTATTTTGGATGAGAGGATATAATGTAACACTAACTTGAAAAATGTTTGTTTCTATTCGGACAGTCAAGTTGCGCTGAATTCATGTGTCTTCACTTCCAGATTGGTACTAGAATGTTCTAAAAGACTGGAAGAGCGTTCTTCTTTGACGTATGTACTTCTAGTTTGGATACCAGGTCGTATGGGAATTTTTGAGAAGAAGGAGTTGGGCAGGTTTGCCAAATTAGGCGCCCCTCTTCCTTTTATTGGTCCTCGAGTCTGCTGTAGGTGTATCTTTAAAGCACATGACTGTCAAGCTTCCAGTCACGGAAACAAACAGTCTATTTTATGACAGATTGCTTGGGTTGTGAGGAAATCAGGTACACGATCTTTGGTCGGAACAGGATATCTGTGGAAGAGGTTACAAATTACTCTCTTTAAGGTAATGGTCCGATTTGTTCGTAATGCGGTGAATCTTAGATTTTGTTAGACCCGGGACTGGATTTTTGTTTTAGAGAAAGTTTGTTCGTTGTTTTCCTTTCGAGTCTTCAATAGCGCAGGGTTTGGTCCCTCCCCAAAGACGAATAATAATAATAGTAATAATGATTAGTTCAGTAGAGTCCAGGGCTACCCGTTAGATTTTTTTCTTCCTAGGAGCCTCTATAGCTTCTGAGATGGACGGTGATGGACAGTGTTGTCTATAACGAGAGAGTACTGTCCTGAAGGTTTCATAGGATTGAAGGTTTCATAGGATTGAACGACCATCATGGTTTGCGCGACGGTTCCCGTCACTTGGCTAGTAGGCCTTCAAATTGGAATACTGCCAACAACTTACAAATATAATGATAAATTTTTAAATTTATAATCAATCTTCTATTCCAAATTGGCAGTCTAAATAATGTTGCTTTACAGAATGGGGTGACCATCTTCACTTTTGGGTTTATTCCGGCTAAGTAATATTTTTTCTTCATTATGGTTAAGCTGCGCTTAGCATAGGTAAAATAGTAAATTATAATTGATTGAAATTATTGGTTTTTTTAGTAAATAATTGTTTTAAATACGAACTACTGTTAATATTGGAGTGTTTTAGCCAATTTGGTTAGCCAATTGCCCTTCAGGGTGACAAATAAATTTTTAAAACATTTTCGGATTTTTTTATTGAAGACTAGTTACAATAGTTAAATAATAAATTGTATCACTGAATTCATAGGATTGACTGAAATCCGGGCTTAGTACGGGTTAATCTGACATTGTTCTTTTTTATCTATTCAAATTGTGCATAAATCTAATTTATTATTGTATCATGGTGAGCAAAAGTTTTTTTTGTATGTTCTATGCCAAGATTCAAAGTCCAAGACAGGATCATTAACCTGATTAGTAATACCTGTTGTTATTATCTCTATATAGGCTTATTTTCTAAAATTAAATTAGTGCAGACACTTTTAGTAATTTGGCATTTAGCCGAGATACTTCTAAAGAAGAATACTTGGCAAAACCTGAACACTTATAACAACTGTAACAGTCTGGCCAGTTAATCTAAAAAACTTATAACTAATTCATCAAAACAAAACAGTTATATTATATTGTTAAGAAATAAAATTATAGAGATTCGATAACTATAATAACTACAATGTTAAGTTATTAGAATAGATTAGGTTCGCGTAATTCAAGATTTCCAATAATGTAAGTTTGTATTAATTAAAGAAAAAAAAAAAAATCTCATGCGTAACATTAATAAAAAAAGATTAAATGTTAAGCTGCCATGTTATGTACATTGTGGAATTGTGCGTTGTAATGAAAAAGGAGTTTTCTCAAAGCATTGTTGAAATGAATTTACCTGGAAAAATGTAACAAATTGAAGTAATACAATGGTCTATCTAGATACTATGGTTTTTTATAGAAAATCTCATACAAACTCATTAAAAGTTATAATTATAATAATAATAATAATAATAAATCAATGGTAATTGATCCTATTGTAAGTATCTAG
The DNA here is from genome assembly GCA_011037195.1 of Triatoma infestans. NCBI lineage: Eukaryota > Metazoa > Arthropoda > Insecta > Hemiptera > Reduviidae > Triatoma > Triatoma infestans. The sequence continues at coordinate 72,243 of JAAEAF010014805.1, read as the reverse complement.
AACAAATTAAAAACAAAAACAAAAAATAATTCTACTCCTTGATTCTTCTCGAGGAAGGATGCCAAAGTTATTTCCGAAATGTCGAACAATACTTTTATAAAGTATAAAAGTTTTTCTTCTTCTTGGCCACCAGGCTAACCATCGTTTTACTTTTATGTAAATTATCAAGTATATTATTTCCTTTGTTTAACAATAAATATAAACACATTATAAGTAATATTAAACATCAATAATAAATGATGTATAACCTTGTCCACTGAGAACCGCTAATTTAGAAAAAAAAAAAAATATAAAGATATTAAACTGAGAGAGAGCAGACCGAAATACTATGTATGTGTCATAATATTAACACCAGAGGTTTCGTTTAGTTTGCCGGTTCTTCAACAGATATCTCCACTGACATGACTGGCAACTAACTACAGTACAAAGTAAAAAGTTGATCTATAAACTCTGTTGTGTATATGGAAACACTCCTACTGGCTATCCACTGTGGAATATTACTTTCTCTTACTCAAGTAAGAGGAAGTTTTGTAATCGTGTCAAATTTTCGATATCGAGTTATCACTGGAAATATCCGTTTTGAGGTCCCCTGAGTCCAAAAAAGTGGTTCTTAGCAAATGGTGTGTGTGTGTGTGTGTGTGTGTGTATGTATGTATTGTGAACAGCATAGCTCAAAAACGAAAAACCGTAGAAAGTTGAAACTTGATATTCCGTTTAGGTATCACCATGGGATCTGACACTACGTTATCTGTCAAAATTCCTCAACCGGAAGTACCACTTTACTAGTTGAATTTTTTACTTTTTTGCGATTTTCTCAAAAATGGCTCCGACGATTTTCTTTAAACTTTTAATATCAACCACACATTCAAAGAGCTACAACATTTATTTGAAACATTTCTCCGGGAAAATGCAATGAAGGGCACTTTTGGAGGAGGGGTGCAGTTAGGTTTCCATTTAAAGTGCTATTTCAGTTTATTAGACAATTCTGTCATCTAAATAATGTTAATTAGAATTAAATATGTTGTTGAAATTCCGAGTTTGAAAAAAATTGGATAAACGGAAGTGCGTTTGTTTACTTTACCACTTTATTAAATGATTTATTTTCTTTTTTGCAATTTTCTCAAAAATGGCTTCAACGATTTTTTTGAAACTTCATATATAAACTAATCATGCAACGATCTACATCTTTATTTAAAACATTTCTTTGGGAAAATTCTTTTAAGGGCACTTTTAGGGGAGGGGTGAGGTAATGTTTTTCTCTAAACTGTTATCATAGTTGATTATACTATTCTATCATCCTAACATAATTAATTAGAAATAAATAGATGGCTGAAATTCCGAGTTTCAAGAAAATTAGTAAACCGGAAGTGAGCTTTTACTGAACAGTTTTTTTTCAGTTTTCGACGAATTTCATTAAATTTGGTACACAAACTATGAAATTTGTCAATTATAACTGGAGTAAGAGAAAGTTGTGTGAGTGTTTCACACCAGATTTTTTATTAAATTTTCGTGATTGATTAAATTCTTAAAACGACAAAAAAATAATAATTAAGAAACAGATAATAAAAAACAATTTAAATAGTATGATAATTCCTTGGTCTGTGTTATTCCAGTCCAAATGGAACTTGAAATGTTTTGACTTTTCAGCTCTTCATTTTAGATTAAAGCACAAAAAAATCAGCGTTATTATTATTAGAGTTGCTAGTTGTCATATACGACAATTTACTGAAATCGTGACAAAACTAATTTTGTACATGGTCTCCAACATTTCAACTTCTATAAAAGCTACTGACAAAAAAAAACAACAATTAAAATAAGATTATCTGAAAAAAAACATTGTAATTTGAATGGAATATGTGGCGCCCCCAATTCCGATAGTAATGCGATGCCATTGATCATAATTTGGCATAGCAACCCTTCAAATTAAAATTAAACTGTTTACGATAAAAAAAAAAGAAAGCCTATAATGAAATACGTAACATTCTCTTACAGTAATTTACATAATTATTATCGACAAATTTATTTCAAACTGGAACTTTTAACTGGTTTCATTATTATTTATGTACAACTCTACAAGGACCTAAACTAAAAACGCTAATTGAGAAAATTGTGACCTTACAGCTCCTCCGGAACATCCTAAAATAGATAATAATAAAATATATTCTTTATACAAAAATTACTTCAAATAAAAATAATACGCCTGTATCTGTGTTAGTTTGTAAACCAGTTTTAGTGCTTTCATCTAGAAAATAGCAGACAACTAAGAAAAAAAACAACAAAAAAACCGGAATGAAACACTCACATTGTGATTGTCAAATTTTTTAGTTAATACATTGAATTTAATGAAATTCGTCGGTATTATCATGGAGAAAATAGCAAAAAATGAAAAACAGTTCAGTAAAAACGCACTTCCGGATTACTAATTTTCTTGAAACTCGAAATTCTGGCAATCTATTTAATAAATAAATAAATAATAATAATAGCCATTTATTGTTTTAATTTACAAAATGTACATTTTTTTTTTTTTTACACAATTATAATATATAATCTGCTTTAAGCCGTGCCACATTCAAAGGTTAGAGTTGTAGTGGGTTCAGATGTCTTGGAGAGGTGTTATGATGCGATGAATAGTTGGGAGTTAGTTAGAGATTTTTAGAGAGTTGTTACTCGAAATATGAATTACTAATTTATGAAAATAGATATATATATTTTAACAATAATTTAACGTTTGAAAAGATATAACTACAATTAATTTGAAATGATTTAAATGTGCACAACTATAATGATTGATAAATAAATATATGTTTAAATACTTAGGTAGAGACGCGCTCCGATGTATAAACTATGTCACTGGTAGAATCTTGATGATACGCTGATAAAATACTGAAGAATAATCCTCCCCTCTTCTTGTGGAGAGACGTTATATTGCCATCACTCACACATTGACAAGTGTGTAATTACGGGTCACACTAAAACATCTCTTGCCGTGTGTTGACCCTAGGTCTTGAATAGGTCGGTGAACAGGTGTGGCAACAGGTGATGGTAGTTATCAAAAGACTGTAGCCAGGTGGTCTTTTGAGTATTTGTTTATTGGCGGTTAGCAAAAGACTGTAGCCAGGTGGCCTTTTGAATGATTTGTTGACCCTTGTATATTGGCCAGGCGGCTTCTGTATACTGACCGTATAATGATCCTTTTGAAAGCAGTGTGTCTTTGGCGGTTCCTGTCCTTGGCGGTCCCTTTGACCGTGCACTGACCGCGGCCCTTGACCTGAATAATAGCGACTGGCTGGCACCACTAATTATAATTTTTATAATTAAAAATTATATATTTTTCTTCTTGTGATCACTCCTTCTTGTTATCACATTACAGAGTGCTGTTAATAATCTACTTAAATGTGTTAAATAGACAATAAAGTAAAAAAAATAGAAATCTTAAAGTTATACCCCTTTTTGCCTAATTAAATAATTTTTTCTTTTCTGTTATTACCTATATTTTTAAGTTTTGTTTTAATCTAACTAATTTTTACTCTTATTTACACTCATATCATATTTAGAATTAAATTTCATGTATACATTTAAATTTCTTATGTTGAATTTTTTTTTTACTTTTTTATAACTTTTGCTTATTCCACTTATTATTTGTTTGCACTCATTTATTTTATTATCACCCATTTACTTTACACTCATTTGTTTTAATATCTTGAATTAGTCCTAATATAGCCACACTGTCGAATAACGGTTTTCAACCTTTCCTATTCTCTTCTAACTCTAGCTACTCTCATCTAGGTAACTCCCCCCATAAACTTTTCTAAACTCTTCTTCCCAGATGCGGGATGGTCTTCCTCGTTTCCTTTTGATTTCCTTGGGATACCATTCTATAATTTTTTGGACCACCGCTCATCTTTTGTTCTTATTATTTGTATACTTCCATTTTCTTTCTGTCACTATTTTACCGACATCCACCAGAAGTGATTGTTCCACTGTCAGTGATTGATCCACTGTTTCTTTTTTTATCCTTTCTAGTTACTCCTATCATTATTCTTGCCATCGACCTCACAGTTTTTTTATTATTTTTGCACTTAAGATCCATGTTTCACAATGATATATAATAGTGTTGGCAGCACACATGTTTGAACAGTTTTGGCTTATGCTCTATTTCCACCTTGGATCGAAACAGATGTTTATATTTATTAAATGCTGACCATCCTAAGCTGCATCTTCTTACCACTTCACCCCATTCTCCCTGGCAATGTATTTATTTATAATTAATTTTAAAAGAAAACATAATCCCACCTCCTCCCCCAAAAACCTGCTTAAATGACATTACCAGGAGAAATGTTTCAAATAGAAGTTGTAACTTTTTATAGGATGTGTAGTTCACACACTGCCTAGTTTTAAGAAAATCGTTGGAGCGTTTTTAGAGAAAATAACAGAAAACTGAAACATACTTTCTAGTAAAAACGCAATCGGAATTACAACAACATATTTAATTTTAATTAATATTATTTAGATGATAGAATTTTGTAATAAACTGAAATAGTAGTTTAGAGTAAAACCTAAACCACCTCTCATCCAAAAGTGGCATTAAATGCCTTTTTCCCGGAGAAATGACTCAAATAAAAATTGTAGATCTTGTATGTGTAGTTAGTCTGCCAAGTTTAAAGAAAATCGTTGGAGCCATTTTTGCGAAAATTTCAAATAAGTGAAAAATTTGTTCAGTAAAATGGTACTTCCGGTTGAGGAATTGTGGCCGATAACGTACTGTTGGATCCTATGGAGATAGCCAAACAGAATATCAAGTTTGAACTTTCTGCGATTATTCGGTTTTTGAGCTATGGTGTTCAGATACACACACACATATATACAGACCATTTGCTAAAAACCACTTTTTTAGACTCAGGGGACCTCGAAACGTATATTTCAGGAGAAAACTCGATGTCAAAAGTATTGACACGATTACAATACTTCCTCTTACTAAGTAAGTAAAGAGAAAGAGAAAGTAAAAAACTCAAGTACCGTCGAACTTTTGGTCAAACCATTTTCTTGAAACTTGGAATTGTGGCAAGGCAATATTATTTAGGATAAAGTTAGGAAGGATGACAGGGTGTGATAGAAGACGCAGGCTTTACTTCTCTTGTTTGCCACCATGTGGCGTCATGCAAGTTAGTCGAAGTAGGGTAGAAAGATCAGAAGCAAACGTATTGCAAAATTCTTCAATTATTTTGTGTGTTCTTCTGTGTTCTACGAACATTTTATACGCATCAGCTAATATATGGTGAATACCTGAATTTTCATAACGCATTAGTCAATTTTTACATACCTACTATATTAATTGCAATTGAAATGAAGGATTTCGATGTAATTAAAAAGTTTGACCCATAGACTTAGAATTTACCAAGTTTTCGCCCATGTCTATCAGTCACGTTTCCTTCACAGAGAAAGGTAAGGCATCTCCCCTACCTATGGTACGTCATCTATCCTATCATACTGGATAGACAGCCAAGTTAGTGTATTGGTATTTGGTTCTGGAATTTTTACTTTCTCTTACTCCTAGTAAGAGGAAGTATTGTAATCGTGTCAAATTTTCGATATCGAGTTTTCACCCGAAATATCCGTTTTCAGGTCCCGTGAGAGCCAAAAAGTGGTTTTTATCAAATGGTGTGTGTCTGTGTGTGTGTATGTGAACAGCATAGCTCAAAAACACCACGTTTAGGAATCACCAAAGGATCTGACTATACCTAATCTGTCAAAATTTCTCAACCGAAAGTACTACTTCACTAGTTGTTTTTTTTTTATTTTTTTGCGATTTTCTCAAAAATGGCTCCAACGATTTTTTTCCAAAATTGTTATAACAACTACACATACAAAGAGCTACAACTTTTATTTGAAACATATCTTTGGAAAAGTTCATTTAAGGGCAATTATGGGGGAGGGGTGGAGTTAGGTTTATATTTAAAGTGCTATTTCAGTTTATTAGACAGTTCTGTCATCTAAATAATATTAATTAGAATTAGATTTGTTGTTGAAATTTCGAGTTTGAAAAAAATCAGATAACCGGAAGTGCATTTACTCTACCACTTTACTAAATGATTTTTTTCACTTTTACGCAATTTTCTCAAAAATGGATCCGCCGATTTTCTGAAACTTCGTATATAAACTACACATACAAAGATCTACAATTTTTATTTAAAACATTTCTCTAAGAAAATTCATTTAAGGGCACTTTTGAAGAGGGGTGGGGTTATGTTTTTTCTAAAGAGCTATCATAGTTGATTATACAATTCTATCATCTAAAGAAATAAATAGATGGCCAAAATTCCAAGTTTCAAGAAATTAGTAAACCGGAAGTGCGCTTTTACTGAACAGTTTTTTCAGTTTTCGACGAATTTCATTAAATTTGATACACAAACTATAAAGTTTGTCAATTATAATTTTGAGAACTGGAGTAAGAGAAAGTTGTGTGAGTGTTTCGCACCAGACTTTTTTTTTTTTTTTTAGATAATAGTAGTTGCCATGTGTTTAATAAGCGTTACCTGTTTAATATATCTCCTATATTTAATCCGAGGCATAATTTTGAAATGTGTGCCGTCGCTTCTAACTATATTAATATGAAATAAATATACGTAGGATCGTATAGTATGCAGAAATGGTACTTTAAACGATGGCCTGTCGTTACACCTTCCTCTAAAAACTACCCAAAATGAATTTTACAGGAAAAATTGTATCACTTTATATATGCAGATTATATCGTATTTTTTATAAGAAAATTATTAGAGTCATTTTTGTAAAAAAAATTGTAGCAAACTGAAAAATCTATTTAGTAAAATGGTAATTCCGGTTGATCGATTTTTGACAAAAACCTTAATGTTGGTTTTGGTGGTAGAATTTAAACAAAATGTCAAATTTGAACCTTCTACGGTTTCCCGTTTTTGAGTTATGCTGACAATAGACAAACAAACAAAAAAGCTGTATTTCTGGTATCGAAAATTGGATATGATTGCAAAATCTCTTCTTACAGTAAGAAACAGTAAATTTTAATTTTGAAAGAAAACTCTGATGCGAAACTACCATACACTTCCAGTCATCCACATAGCTTTAGATACTTATAATTGACAATGTTCATCAGTAAATCTGCATTTTCGTTCTACTGAGTATCCGCAACATATTCAATTCTCCCTAACATATGCAGGAACAGATCCGTTTGATATATTGTAATAGCAATTTGGGAGGAATTCTAATTATCATCACTCCGCAAGAATTTCGCTAAAAAGGATCAATATTCCTCGAAATTATTTCAGTTAAAAGTAATATGACTTAAATGGCGGAATTTATGAAAATCGTTGATATATTTTTGAGAAAATTGCAAAAAACTTAAAAAAAAAATCTACTCAGTGAACAATAAAAAGAATTCAGACCGAAACCCTCCGGCCAAGTTCTCTAGTATAAGACCCAAACGGAATATTAAGTTTAAAACTGCTGCGATAATTTTTTTTAATTTTTGAGTTATTACTGTTCATATACTAGAGCAAGGTGAAAAGTTCTGAGCCTAGCCCATAGACGGCACTGCTATAAATGAAATTTCTGTTTTGTTATTTTGGCACACTTGTCGCAGAAGTAAATACAAAATGCGAATTTGATTAGACAAATAGTTTGTTTTTATGGTTGTTTAAAGTTTGTTGTGTGTTTTTGACAAAATGAATAAACTTGAATACCGTTCCGAATCCATCGTTTTGGATGGATTATCTTCTTCTTCTTCTTTCGAGGCAATGGGGCCCTCAAAGGACACCTCACCCCTCTCTCCCCCTCCACGCGATTCTCCAAAGCGATTCTTTTCCATCTTCTTACGCTCAGGCTCCTAATATCTTCTTCGGCGTCATCCAGCCATATTTTCCTCGATCTTCCGTTCTTCCTTGCCCCTCCAGAGTGCCCATTTAGCAATTTCTTAGGGACTCTAAACTCCTCCATTCTCACAATATGCCCCAACCATCTCAACCTCCCTCTTCTTATCTAACCCACCAAATCCTGCGCTTGGTACAGTTATCTTAACTCTTGATTTTTCCTTATCTTGTGCCGATTCCCCTTCGTAATGGGCGAAAGATTTGTCGGAGGATATTCCTCTCCCAAACGTTCATAATCGTTCATCATCTCTTGTAAGCACCCATGTCTCGCTGCCATATGTTACAGTTGGCTTCAATATGGTTCTGTATACTATCAACTTCGCCTCTCTTAATAGTTCTCAAAATCTGAACACATTTTTCAGCGCCCAGAAAAGCCTATTGTCCACCATTCCTTTTATTTCTATACTCACCTAATTTTTTTCAGTGAGAATGGCTCCCAAATAATTGAAAGATTTAACCCTTTCAAACTCGTAGGGTGCGAATATGGTTGCTCCTTAATGTGTCAGATTTTTACGTGTACTAACCATATACTTCATCGTCAGCTCATTGGTCTTTAGGACTAGCTTCTTCGCTGCGGCTTCAAATTCCTCAAATGAGCCCTCAAATCAGCTTTTGGCGATAATGCTGATTTTGTCCTTCCCGATAGGACAACATCATCAGCGTATGCCAGGTGCTTGCTTAATATATTATAGATTGTGCCATTGGGGGCAGTTCTGATGCCTCTAATAGCCTTCTCCAGCGCTAGATTGAAAATTACGAGGGAGATAGGATACCCTTGCCGCAAACCTTTATTTAGGAAGAAAGGTTTCGAGATTATCGTCAACAGCAATTCATCCAAAGTTAGTGAAAGTGTATAAAGAGTCTGCACCTTCGTTATCAACAGTAAAAAAATGGGCAGCTGAGTTAAAACGTGGTCGTACATCGATTGAAGATGACCCACGTGAAGGAGGGCCAAAAACTGCAACTACCGAAGAAAATATTGAGAAGATACACAATAGGTTCTAGATGATCGACGATTAAAGATGTATGAAATAGCTAAGGCTGTAGGCATTTCAGAAGAAAGGGTACGGCACATTTTACACGAACAACTCAGTATGAGAAAGCATTGTACAAGATGGGTACCGCATTAGTTAAATGCTAATTACAAACAAATGAGGAATCTAGTGTCTCAGCAATACTTTGCTGTTTTAAAAACAATCCAATAGATTTTCTGCGCCAATTTCTTACGATAGATGAAACATGGTTCACTACTTTACACATGATTAAAAACAACATTCAAGCAGAGAATAGAAGCCGGTGGCTCAGCCCCGAAGAAAGCAAAGACAATTGTATCGGCTGGAAAGGTTATGGCAGTGTTTTTTAGGAACCCAAAATTGACTACCTGCCAAAGGATCAAACAATTAATGACGAATACGAGATCACATCTTCTTGACCAGCAAGATGAAAAAAATTAGAGAGAATAGGCCTGGTTTGGAAAAGAAAAAAATCTTCTTTCACCAGGACAATGCACACGCCCATAAGGGCGCTTTGGAATGGGAAAATCGAGGGATTTGACGTATGGATTGTTGGAACATTCTCGCTATTTGCCAGAATTGGCTTCCTTTGTTTTTCATCTATTCCCAAACCTTAAGAAATTTATGGCTGGATAATGTTTTGAGTCAAATGAAGAGGTGGTAGCTGCGGTAAATGGATATGAACACCTCAACACCACACAGATGAATAAATGGTGTTCCCACCTATTTATTTTTCCTAAAATAGAAGTTAATGCTGCCATGTTTTGAAGATTTTTGAACACTTCTTATTTTTATGCCTTGATAAAGACAATATATTTGTCGAAACGTTAGCAAAAATTTGTTTTTTTTGTTTTGTTTTTTGTTTTAAATAAAAGGACCGAATCTCACTTTCCTTATCCATCATTTAAGAACGGTCGAAAAGAATTCCGTAAATGGATATTTTGAAAATCTTCCAGAATCGTACTTTAGGGATGGGATCCAGTTATTGGAGAAACGGCGGACAAAGTGTACTGAACTAAGGTGTTTACTGTGAGAAAGAAATGATTTAAAAAAAGAAAAAAACTCATTTTCACTACAGGGCCGAGAACTTTTCACCTTGCCCAGGTAGACCATACACACACACACACACACACACACTCCACATTACAGAAAGAGGGAGAGAAGAAAAGGCTATTTTCTAAGGCTAAGGCGTTTCGCGCTCAAAATTCCTCAATATCTGAAAATCATTTGAGAGAAACTCAATTTCGATTAGAATATTTCCCCTTTGAGCATTAACAAGAAGACATAGTATAACACACATTTCTTACTGCTATAAATGTCACTGTTCTTTTACGTATCAACAAATTCTCGATATTGAGTTTTTGTGCCTGTTATGTAAAAAAGAAATTTTTAATGAGATTGATGTATCTGTTGTATGTATGAACTAAATATTTCTAAAATGTAAAATCAGCGGGAACCTCAAATTTGATATTCCATTTAATTACCATCACCTCATCTGACAATGTGGTTTAATATCTATTTCATTATTTTTCGTATATTAACTTCTCTTATCCTTTAATTTGAAACATTTCGCCAGGAAATTTGATTATTGAGAGTTCCTTTTGAAGCTGCAAAGTTAGCATACTACCAAATTGTCAGTTCAGTTCAATATAAGGCTTGGCCATCTATATCAATTTAAGATCCACACTTGAAAATTAATTCAGAATTCCAAATTTGAAGGAAATCTGCTAACCAAAACTGTAACTGGTAACAAAAGATGTTCTTTGAAATTTTTATTCAATTTTCTCGAAAACTATGCGAACGATTTTCTATGAAATCTGGAAGATATTTTGTCTGTCACTTTTATTTGCAACTTTTTTCTTGCAACGTTATTAATTTGCATGTCAGACATACAAGTGCATGCATTCACACACACACACATTTGTCAATTTTTTGTTTTATCGTTTTTGGAGAGAGAGCCATGCATTAGACTTTTCAAAGATCCTCTAGCTTCCCCAGAACACGAAGCCTTGTCGATGCCACTCCCGATCACCAGTCGGTGTTCTCCCGTTAGATGTAGCACTATCTTTCACCGGATTCAGCTGCTGTAGTGGCTGCTAAGGCGGAAAAATCTAAGGGTTTAGACTGATAGACTAAAACCCAGGACTCCCTCGAACCCAATCTACTGCGCTACTACTGAAAGCTAATTTCCCTCCTGACATGTAAATGGACATATGTATACTTTTTTCCTTATCTAGAGATACTTCCTGGTGAATATTAAATTTCGACATTTGATATGATTGTAGAAAATTTGAGATCAAATCAATAAGAGAATAATCAATAGAATTGAGCAGTTTTTGAGATTTAAAAACCAGCGACCGAAACACTCTAGTTTACGTCATATCTCACTGGATATACCTAAGAGAGATAATATATTTGAGGTTTATGTTCCAGTTGTGTTGACTTTATTCAAAGAGTTACATATAATTTATTTTCTTCTACAGCAGAAGTTTTCATTTTATTTCTTTTTATGATTAAACATAAAATTTAAACGAGCTGTAAAAAAACACATTTAAATATATATTCCAGCGGAAAGTATATTATAATAAAATAAAAAGGAAAATAGAAACAAATATAATAAAATTCTAATGTAAACATATATGAAAGAAATAAGAAGCATTATAATTTAATGTATTCACTCGCCAAGAGGAGCTTTTGATCATGTACCAAAGAAATAAACAAAAATGGAAATCTCTTTCTCTTTTCTTTAAGTTTTATTCTTTAATTAAATTTTTACTGTATTTTATTTTAAAAGCTAAATTAATGAAACCATAAAATATTAGTTCTATATTCTTTTTACAAATGATCATTAAGAATTATTTGAGAAACAAAATGATTTAATTTCTATTGTTAATTAGATCTTTAAATAGGCGCAAAAACAATGAAAACCAAACTGCGCTAGAGAGGGTAAATATAATAAATTGTATTATTATGTTAGTTTATACATTTATAAATCCGTTTACATCAATCAAACATTGACATTGTGTCAATTTCTGGGCTTGCTGTCACTCAATGTCTATAAATAAATAATAGATTTTGTTGTATGTACACTGTAATACGATCCTAAGAGAGGGATCCAGAGCAGAGAGATAGAGAGATAGGATCACTCTCTGTTTAGGCCAGACTAGAGTCGAAGAAACTGTTTAAATACAGCTGTATCAGCCATAGGAAGGAGTCTATCGAGAACCTTGCAGCAGAGTTCATACAGCAGTCACAACGCGTCATCAACCTTTCCTCTTTACTTCTCTCTACCATTTTATATATTTCAGTGTAAAGTCCAAGCAGTTTGTGCTACTTTTCTATTATACAGTGTTCAGCTTTACTTATAGTTTATTTATCTATCTAACCCAACTTCCCTTCTTCACAAAGCCATTATAGTAGCGAACCTAGGACGGAAGGCCAGAATTAACGGCCTTGAGAACCGTGGCCTGCTCTCCACCCAAAGATTGCCGCTTGCAAGCCTTGGCTTTTCATAGACTATTGCCACAAATGTTTCATTAATTGCTGTGGTGGTTGGTTCCGCATAGCTTGAAAGCTATGGAGCTATTTTCCATGATACCCTCCTTCTTTTTGTGGAACTACCGGTTTCGGGCATTCGCCCATCATCAGGATGTTTTTATCAAAACTGTTTGACAAAAAGCACCCTGATGATGGACATACGCCCGAAACCGGTCGATGACCGCAAAATATCTCTGAAGTTTTTTTTTTTTTAAGTTTATGAAATTTTTATACTTTATTGAAAAAAGGAATAGACTATTATAATTAAAAGGAATAGACCTTCTCAAACCTATTATATACACACTATTGGACAAACTTCCGCGGCCATTTTTGTGGAAAGCTGTAAGGTCTTCGAGTTGAAACGCGTCTGTTAAAATCGTCCATTTCTTACAAGTTTTGTCTATATTGAATTAGGCTTCTTCAGCTTGGTGTTGATTTGAACCAGCCTGGTGATTGCTACATCAATAATGGCAAGAAACAAGGCTGCAGCTAATAGATGGAACTTAATTTTCCCTTCAAATGTACGAAGGGAAAAATTAAATCCGCCCACTAACTACAGCCGTTTAAGGGCATAATGGAAAGGAAAGGTTAGCCTTCGCCAATTTTCTACTTATTCTACAAACACTCACCCTGATTTTTATCAGTGTTGAAGTAGTAATCTAATCAACATTATCCGAAAAACATTTTCAAGCTGAATATATTATGTTTTTGTCAGTGCACTTAGCATTCCAAAATAAAAGAAATTCGTTGTTGCAGTCGGTTCTGCAGAGCTGGAAAGCATCAGAGATATTTTCCGTGAGTGCCTGCTTCTTTTTGTGGTCATCGACCAGTTTTGGTCGTTCGCCCAACATCACGATGTTTTTGTCAAAACAGTGTGATAACATAGACTTGCACAAAGAAAAAGTTAATTGATACACGAAAATGTATCAACTGAATTTGTTCTGTGCAATTCTTTGTTATCACACTGATTTGACAAAAATATCTTGATGATGGGAGAACGCCTGAACCGGTCGATGTCTACAAAAAAGAAGCAGGCTATCACGGAAAAAAACTCTGGTAAAAGAAATTTGTTTTCACTGTTTTCGGAAAAATTCCAAAAAAAACAACTCAAAAACCTATTTAGCGTAGTCGCACTTCCGTTTAACCAATTTACTTAAAATTTTGAATTCTAGCAATAAATTTAATGTATCTTTCGATAAAGTGATAGAACTATACATTATACTGAAGTAGTAGTAGTAGTAAAGTCTTTTATTCTGAATTATTATTTGCATACATTTTTTTATATATATAATAACTACAGTATCATTCATAACCAAACAAAAAAAGGATACACTTTATATATTTATTTATTTTTTTTTCAAGACGACAACCATGATCATAAGACCGTCGGTGGAGCCTTTGGCGGACTAAAAAATAAAATAAAAAACAAAGACCATCCTAATAGAATTAATAATTGTAAAAGAAATTGATAAATTAGTAGAAAATAAACAAAAAAATAAATAAATAAATAAATGAATAAAAAATAGTAATACAATTTTAAAGAATAAAATGAGTTAGTGCATATTTAAAGGAAAAATCAAATAAAATTAATACAGGAAATTAATCTATTAAACTACATCTACGAGCCGATACAATATCAACATGGACGAACTTAAAAAATTATCTTTAATAATGTAACAATTTTTAAGAAAAAGGAAACAAACTTATAAAGACATACGTCATACTTTAACTTTAAACAATCTGAGGTCGCGGAACAGAGAGGCAGAAATATGCAGGAACAGCTGCAGGAGTAACATTTAATTGCCACTAGTGGACAATAAAAAAAAAATAAAAATAAATAAATAAAAAGAATAAAATAAAATATATCTCTAGATATATTTTAACCTTAAGACTATAGGCAGATTTGCAATATTAAACCAATGCTTGCCAGTCCCTACCATTCAAATAATTCATCATCTCGCTACCTTCTAGGCGCTGTTTACCTAGATGTTCTAATCATGGCCCACTCAATCTCGTACAAATAGCACTAAAATGATGAATCCTATCTAGAATCTGTTCGCCACACAACTCACAGTTTTCTACATCATCCCTGTGAAAGAGAAGGGTATGGCCCAAGTTCAAAACGCATCCACGTATTTTTATTATCCACTTCACCTGTTCTAACGATAAGGCACTCACAAGGTAATGATGCTCTTTTAGATCAAGGACAAATCTTTATAGATAGGATAGGAGTTGTGGTCTCTAACTCTCTCCAAAATTAATTTTTAAAATATGATTTTACCCTGGCTTGGAGTAATTGAAAAATTCTTGGCCAAGCAGCCATATTATATAGTGTAATCGTTTCCTTAATATCATGCTTAACCAATAACTTAACCAAAGCATCATACCAAAATATACCTTTTTCAACTATATGAATCGCGGTAACTCTTGGTAATCTGGTATCAGGCATATTAAGTACAATGTGTGGACAAATATTGGCAAACAATCCGTTTCATTGTAGATAAAGACAGACGGTAAAAAAACTGGGAGATTAAATAGTTTTTTAATAAAGAATCTGAATAGTTTTTCTAACTCATCGTAGTTATTATACTGAAGTATTCTAGTGAAAGCTTAACTTTGCTGGTCACTAAAGCTTCTGGAAAATTTCTATATATAAAAGTGATAAATGTTTATACGCGTCGAAAGTATAATTGAAATTTAAAGGAATCCACAGAAGCTATTAAAAGGAATTTGCGAAAAACTACAAACAAACAAACAGAAAATCTTTACTAACGTGGCACTTCCATCGTTTGATGGATCTAGATCAAAACCTTATGATGCCTAAGGAATCACAAGTTTGTGGCTTCTGCGATTTTTCGCTTTTTGAAATATTTTGTTCGCTTACTTTCAACTTTTTGATAGTCAAAATCCATAAAAAAAATCTTATTGATTTATTATTCATTGCAATTCATAATAATCTCTTTGCATATAAATTATGAAGCGTATAATAATAGTTTTTGAAGTGAATAACGATTTTGAAGCGAATAAATCACAAATAAAACTTGTAGTGAATTTTACATCTCCAGCTGGACGAAAATGTCCACGTACTACTTACCGTGTTCTTGCTATTTGTCTCAATAATGATTTTAACTAGATCTTATTATTTGAAGAAGCAGTCAAGAGTCTTATTTACTAACAAACAAAAATATTATTTTAATAAAGGTAGATGCGGAATGAAAACTCCACAAAAGCAACAGGTGTCTTCTTTTTATTAAACAAGAGTTCAATATCACACGATCAAAAAAAATAAAGGTAATTTAAGAATAGAGGTTTTTTTTAATTTCATTCATTTGAATGCCTTTATCCGATACTAATACTAGAAAAGTAAATAAATAGATTCAGAAAAAAGTCTGTACAGATAATTAATGCCCTAAGAATTACGTCAAACACGGGCATTCCATTTTATCATTCGTGAAATTTGAAAAGCAAACAATAATAAACGGCACAGATATTTATTCATATCTGTAGAGAAAATGAATGAATTAATTTTAAATCAAATTAAATTTATTGCAGCGCTGCTGGGGTCTCGAATCCGGGACTTCCGCAGGGCTAGTCAAATGCGTTACAAAAGGAACTAGTCTCTTCCCTGGAATCTTACCACATATTGCCTACCCAACCACCCCTACTAACTCATCGAAACGGTAAATTTGCCGATGACACATTAATTCTATTCCCCACTGAAGATCCGTCAATCCATATTCCTACTATCTTATATTTTATCCTTGTAGAATGCATATTTATTTTAGTGCTGAACAGTTTCGGATTTTTATCCATCGTCAGAGCAAATTTATGAATTTCGTGCAGATAGTTCACTTCAACGTAATGTTTCTATTACACTCGACACTTGCTGGTTTGTATGTGCGGGAGGTTTTACAAGATTATGTTACTATGTGTGGGTGTTTAAAGATAAAATGGAATTATTATAAATTATGATTAGACATTAGAAAATAGTGTATAATAAATAGTATGTTTTGAAGGATACTTTATAATTAAATTATCATAGTGGTGTTAATTTATCGTCATTTTTATTAGGGGTCGGTATAAAAATTTCAGGAGTATACTATACTAATAAGAATAGATAGAGTTTGAAGAAAGGCAATGCAAAATTTTAAGGATATCAAAAGCTTTTAAAAATAATAAATAAATATGAAATTCAAGCAAGGTTAATACAAGAAAATATATAGGTAAATTGATATGTAAGGAGAAGGTTTGGCAGCAAACGGCAAATTGGAGATGATATTAAAATAAATAAAAGAGGAAATCAAATGTATTCGTTTTTATTTATTTATCTTGCTTGCTTTTAAATAATGATTTATGTTTAAGCTACATTAAGAATATGTTGAGATAGATGTCGTGGTGGCATATTTTAAGGTATATTTTTTTAATAGGGGCCATAGGAAATTTCAAAAATACATTATGCAAATAATCTGTATTTTGAACGGGGTAAGAAGAAAATTTGGTTACCACAGGCTAGAATTTAAAAAGAGGTGCATGCATCAAGCAATTGTGTGTGTGTGTGTGTGTGTGTGTTTGTGTGAAAATATATATATATATCAAATTGTAGCAATTGTTGGTCGTTAGAAATGATCAGATGTATCTGTTAGATGGCTGATCAGCCAGGGGGTTTCAAAGAAACCCCAAAACATTTTTTGAGTGTTTTTTATTAATAGCCCGACGTTTCGACAAACATGGTTTGCCTTCTTCAGGGGCTAACTTAGAATGGGAAAATTTCATAATGTGAATATGTCATAATTGAACATGTTGTGATAAGACATAAAATTTTCCCATTCTAAGATAGCCCCTGAAAAAGGTAAACAATGTTTGTCGAAACGTCGGGTTATTAATAAAAAACACTCAAAAAATGTTTTGGTGTTTTCCGTTGATACCCTCTGGCCGATCAGCCATCTAACAGATACATCTGATATATTATATATATGATTCTTGGGTCTGACAGTGGAGGATCAAGGCAAACCAATTAATGTGAAATATGGCTAAACTCCAAACCTTAAATAGCATCAAATCCTTTTGTCTAAAATCCTGAGAACCATAAGTTATTGCTCCCCTTTTTATGCCTCCAATCACACATTCCACACTGATATAGATTTACTTGTCTAAGAGTAACACAATCCTTGTCGACTGAGACTATTTGATCACCATAACGCCGGCCTCCTAAGATGACGCCTTATAAACTTCCCATAACTTGGATTACTTGTAACCTGGTAAAGGAAATTCTTGAAGAAAGAATTTCTGAAGCGTTCGAAGAAATCCTTTTTGATTCTTTAATCAATGAAACCACTGAAAACTGTTTAAAAGATGAGGTTTATTTAATAAGTGTTCATTTTTAACAATTAATGTGGTAATTTGTCTTTTTGACAATAAACACTACTTGTTAATATTATATTAAAGCCCCCTATGTGGATTCATTTAATTTTATCTTGGTAGATTCCAATCCTGTCTACCATCAAATCAAATATACAAACGGATAGAATGTAGAGACGATGACTTTCTTTTATTTCAAAATTGAATATTTTGTTGATAACCATATCTTTTATTTCTTCTGCTCAAACGTAAACAAAGCTAAAAAACATTACATATCCTTGGAAAAAGAAAGGGGTGGAGCAATTGGATATTTTTTTTTATTCTATCTGGTTACATTAGAAGAAAAGTGGGTGCCGAAAGGTTAAAATTGTCATCCAGTTTGAATACGTAATGATTTTGTATGTTTGTATAGGTTTCTTTTTTCATCTCTTTTCCCCGTTCTAAATTACATAATGTAAAACGAGAAAAAGATGAAAGAGTTGAGAAAATGTGTGTGCTCTGTTTGGAGGTTGTATGTTTGTGTATGTATGTGTGTGTGTAGGAGTAACAGCATACAGCGTTAAGAACAAGATCCGCAAGAAGCTCAAACCTGATATTATGTTTCATCAATTGGCAATCGACTCAACTAATTTTTTATTAAAACTAGCCCCAAGTGTTCAACGTCAACTTCAATAGTTCTGTTTTTAGTTTTCTTGTGAATTCACCAGTGCTACCGCCTTATTGATACCATCTCATCAGCCCTTGAGCAGAAGCAGCATTGCCCTGGTGTCTTCCTGGACATCGCTCAGGCGTTTGACCGGGTTTGGCATGCAGGTTCGTTGTGGAAGCTCAAAGGAATCCTTCCCTCTACCTACTATATGATCCTAAAATCATACGTGTTGATCGTTCCTTCTGGCTCGTCCAGATCTTCTATTTTTCCAATCCATGCTGGTGTTCCCCAAGGCAGTGTCTTTGCTCCTCTCCTATATATTTTCTACACTGCAGATATCCCTTCCCACCCAGAAACAATCCTCCATTCCTTCGCTGATGACACATGTGTTATTGCTCCGTTATTGATCCCGTGCACTACAATCCTATATCATCCATCTACAAGACTGACTTGTCAGGTGGCGAATAAAGGTCAATCCCACTAAAAGCAAATGCATTTCCTTCACATTCCGTCACGCTACTCTCCCGCCTATCAGACAAAGTCTGATATTTAGGACTTTATCTAGACAAAAGACTCACTTGGAATCCACATACACGATTAAAAAGATTTGAACTAAACAGACGTTACAAACTTCTCTCGGGACTATTTGACCAACGCTCTAAACTTTCCCTTGAAAACAAAAGCTTATCTACAACACTTATTATAAAGCCCCACTGGACTAGTGGTCTGGGCTTCGACCAAGCATTCCAACTCCTATCGCATTCAAGCTTTTCAATCCAAAACCCTCAGAAGAATTACGAATGCCCCGTTCTACGTTTCCAACATAACCCGTCGTACTGACCTCAAAATCCCTTTTATCCATCAGTTAATAAAAGCAAGCTACAAAAAATTCCATGACCTCACATCCAACCATTCTAAAACCCTTTAGTCCAAAAACTCTCTTCTCTTTCTATCCCACACAACCCTTCCAGGAGACTGAAAAGCCACTGGCCGTGCGACCATCTAACTTCTTCTTAACATATTTAAGTAATAATTAGGCAGTACCTCTACTGGGAGGCATCTCCTAACAAGACTTTCACGCCATTTTGTATGATTACCATCATATTCACTTATTATGATGATAATCCATTGTATAGCTGTGAATTTCTTTATAAAATACAAAAAAAAAGAAAGTTTTTTGTGCATTTTTCTGGGAAAAAAATTTAAAACTATTTTCTTTAAATTTAGTGCCCTAAATACACGCATTATATGATGTACCCCATAACTTGTATTTGTCACATGTTTCCAGAGAAATCGGATTTTAGGGGTTCTGAGGGTGTGATATTAGGCTTCAGTAAACATCCATTCAATTTAATATAAGTTTCATCATCTGTTTTAAACGGTAATTAAAATTTAGTTCCAATGTCATAATTGTAATGAAAATTTTCCAACTACTACTACACCACCATTTTCCAATTTCCACTACTTCACTATCAGAGGTGCAGAAATGGGAACTTGGTCTGATTTCTGGTGTTTCACGAGGTGCTATACGTGATATACTCTAGTTTGGGCGACCTGCCACTTAGTGGAAATTTCGCCCAAGATCTACTGCCCACAAAGGTGGATTAGTTGTATGTGAAAATTGTTAGTAGTCGACTATTTGAAAAGAGAGAATTGTAATGCCCTTTCCCCTTGATACATATGACATATAAATTACGTATTCCTATCCTTGAATTACAAACCAATGGTTTTTATCCTACTAGCTCCACAATATTTGTAACGGAAATATGACCTCGGACCGTGTTTTGATATTCCACTGGGAGCTGTATGTAATATCCTCATTGGTGGACCTGGAGGATGGTAAAAACTTTATATTTTCAGTGAAAAACAAAATTGAAACTCTGGATGTTTTTATTTTCATATGCTAACTTGTTGTTTTAAATGTTATAGCTAGTAAAGTCGTAATAATGTACGGTACTTAGATTAGATAAGATTGTTATAGGGATTATTGCACTGCGACCTGAAAGATCTATTGTGCCCTCCGGAGCTTTCTCAGTGCCCTGCTAGCCTCCGAGCAGTGTTCTCTAGCTACAGACCACACTGGCCATCACCGGACTGTGAGCAGTAGAGGCTCCTAAGAAGAGAAAATTTAAATGAACCATGGAGGATTTGAACCCAGGACTTTTGCGATGCTAGTCCTGCGCGCTATCACTGACATAATACCTTCCTTATTCTTTGGCTTATGCCAATTAGCTAGGGACGGAGTTTGTTTACTGTGTTTGTCCTTGTCAGTAAAGGGTAGAGTGTATGTAGTTTAAGTGTGTTCTGTGTACTGTTCTGACGAAGTCCATGGAATACTGAACTGTGGCAACCCGTGAGGTCGCCATTCCCCAAGTAACGCATGCAACACATACGCCTTCCGGTCTGTACTGTACTTAAGAAATTGAAAAACCAAAACCTTACAGAATTTTAAAAATTCTGTAAGAATCTTATTTTAGTATAGAAAAACTAATTTCGAATCTAAGCTGCACCTGATTTTATTTTGGGTATTAAAAAAAGGAAAAATGTGCGGGTTAGATTTGAGCAAATATGGTAAATAGTAACCTGGAAGCTGATAACTTAATTGTTTACAGTACAATTGCAACAATTACACTGTAGAAGACTATATTTATATCCAAGTAAATTAAGAATAACTCAATGAATTTTGAACCAACATCGTGAAATTTGTATGATACAGCTGGTATCGAATCTTTTTGAATTGGTAAAATTTTCAAATGCCAGAAAAATTGCTATGATGTTGTCCATAATCGCCGTCTTGCGAGATCTTGTGTTAAGATGGTTGTTATGCTGTATTTTTAATTTTAGATTAATTTGTCCGTGGCAATAAATTAGAACTCTCCTCAATATTCACAAAAGATTAAAAGCACAAATATTATAAATGCTTATAAATAAAAAAAATATATAAATATATCTTTATTTTTTACATCAGCAAATAATCAATCACTATAACCTAACACTCTAAAAAGGCCTATCTATATACAAATATATTTTTTTTTTTTGTAACATCCTATGTGTCGTTACTAGACCAAAAAGTTTGTTAGAAAGGTGAATAGCGCGTAATAACAGGACAGCCTTCTCCAAATAGACGTTAACCGCTGCACCATTAATAATGATACGCTCCATTCTATCTAGTAACGATCATTTCACAAAAAACATTTTTAACATATAACCATATTGTTAACAGTCTAAGAAGCAGTTACTGTACTACATGCGTGAGAAGAGTCTGAATAAATAAAGCATTAAAAGGAAAGGTGATTTCAGAAGTAATTCTACTGGTAGTGAAAATAAAAGGTAATTTATTAAATAAATAAATTTTTCAAGGCAATGATAAAAACAAGAAAGATTACAGATATTTGGCAATTGTTTTTTTAGTGTACAATTATGTTAATGAAATTCTAAAAGAAAATAAAAATTTCTAAATATTTTTGCCAGTCACGTTTAAAATGGCTTGCACTATATTATACATGGACTTATTATTGGTGATATAATCATTACAATGATATCCGAGTATGATTGCTTTAATTATAATAATAATAATAATAAATGCGTTTATTTGACATACATTTTGAAAAGTATTTACAATTTGACAAAAATAATACAAACACAAAATGCATGGACTTGGTCCGTCTGCAGAGTTGACTTACTTATTTAAAATTAAAACAAACTTTTTCTCATATTGAATATAAACTATAAATATTTATTTAAATAAAATAATAATAATAAAAAAATAAAAATATTCTTTGAAATTAAGAAAGGCAAAAATAAATATAAAATAAAAATACACTTTGACATTAAAATAGTAGAGAAGACTAAATATTAAGCTGGGAACACATTTAATTTAGCATATATAATAATTGGAAGTGAAGTGAAAATATGAAAATGAAAAGTGAGCTACAATTAAAAATTAAATTCATCTATCAATAATTTTCTATATTTCAGAGCCTTAATTACAAAGGCATATAAATTTTGCCAGTTTCTGCCATTTAAATATTCTAAAAAGTCAGCCCATTTCAATTTATTTACTTTCAAATATGTTAATCTCAATTCACTTAAAATAGGGCATTCTGCAATAAAATGAAAGATGTCCTCCATAGCAGAAAGATTGCAGAGTGAACACTTCCTACGTTCCTCAGATCTAATAATTGAGTGATTTAAATCCAATAATTCACCCCTTACTTTCATTATAACCGACATAAAATGTCGCTTATTTTTATCCATTAAGTAGTTATTTTTTAAATTTTGAGTTTGCAATTGTTTATATAATACATAGAATTTACTTTTATCTCGTTTCGAAATTAAAAACTTTTTAAAGTCCAATTTCAAGACTTCGATAAATTGGGCTAAATATTGCTTCTTACTTGTGTAAACCTCTATAGCTTTAAAATTATGTCTGTCGCATAGTTCTGACATTTCTTTAAACCACCAAATCTTTCTCTCTATTACATACTTCGCCAGGTTTTTACTGATTTCGGAGGATGATGCAAGTACTTTTCTCACGTAATTAATATGAAATCGCAAAGTATAATAAAATAATGGATAACGATCTGTTTCCATGTAAAAGAAGTAGTTCGGGGTGTGATTGGGTAGAGAAAACAATCTCTGAATAAAATATTTTTGTACCATCTCTACCTCATTGAACTCTCTGAACCCCCAAACTTGAGCTGAATAACATATTATGGCTCTACTAACAGATTCAAAGATTTTGTATTTAGCCTGCAAAGGTATGTTATCATTTGCTATAAGTTTATGCCAAGTAGACCCTATTCCAAATTTGCAAGTTGTTAATTTTTCTTTAAAATGGCTCTTTCAAGAAATTTGTGGTGTAAGAACTAGCCCCAAATATCTATATTTATTTACCACCTCAATATTATCACCGTTATACAACCATCGTTCATTACGTGCCATCTTGCCGCCCTTCCGGAAAACCATGATTTTAGATTTTTCTAAGTTTATTGTCAAATTCCACAAATTACTATACAAACCTAGTTTATCGATCATACCCTGCGGGATTCGCGGTTCGTCGGCTAGCAGAACAATATCGTCTGCATAGAGTAAAACTCGTACATTCATATTATTGATCCAAATTCCTCCCTCAAGGAAATCATGGAGATCATTTAAATACATTGAAAAAAGTAATGATGACAAAAGGCAACCTTGTTTCAAACCACTTTTTGTTTGGAAAGTTCTAGTAATACCTTCTCTGGTCCACACAACCGCTTCTGTATTTTTAGTATTTTTCAATGAGCTCAATTAACTTAGTCGAAACACCCAACATATCCAATTTATAATAAACTGCGTTCCTGAGCGGTGAATCGAAGGCAGCCCTAAAGTCAACAAAAAACGCATACACTTTCCTACGTTTTCGCTGCAGGATTGCTTTAATTAAAGTATTATTAAATTAAAGTGTTTGATCTAATAAACACTGATTTGGGCTGCTGAGCTAGATAACATTGAAACTTGGTTTCAAATGGAATAAAACTATACATTTTTCAAGGAGTCACTGACTGATGATGTGAGAATTTTAGTAAAATAATCTTGTAAACTTTAATTTGGGTAATAAACTTTAGGCTGAGGTGTCACACAAACCGGACTGTTTGCTTCACAGTGTTTACCAGTAGTAGTACCACATTTCTGGCAATAAATGTCATTCTTAATAAATAATTGGAAAATAAAGAATCTTTGTCCAGACTGTTCGTATTGCCATTCTGATTAATAGTTTTCCTATAAGCTTTAATTTGTACTAATCCTTTTATTGCCCTTAAACATTACACATACCTAAATATAAGGTGTGGCGAGTCATACATTACTTGGTTTTTTATGTCATTCAAGATACTTGAATGTTGATACATTATTGACCATGCAGAGCAAGTAACAAACCCTTAAAATACAGTTTAGAGGAAATCGTGATGTGTCAGACATCCAGAATCCCATCCCATTGTCAACCCATCGTCAATGTATGGCGCCTTAGTAGCCCCAAATTTCTTCATTACAATCTTATAATTCAAACCCCAAGGAAACTTATCGACATGCAGACATGGCTCTTTCCAACAGCTCTTCTTCCTATTATTAATGGCCTTTCGTAGATTCCTTCCTCCTTATTTAATACACCACCACTGGCTGATTCCAACCAGCGAACTATCTCTCGTTCTTTGCGCTAATCTTCTTGCACTCAGACAATTTCTTCCTAATTTCAAAATTTGTTGTGCCCACCAATAAACAGGGTATTTGTCATGCCATGTTCTCCTGCTTGACATTGAAACATACAGGCTGTCTGAATAGCTCCTATTTAGCAGCCACACACTCTTCCGCACCCCTCTTATCATTCCTTAGTCATTTACTCAACGTTACCCTTAGAGAATCTAACTCCTTTGCAAACACTTACATCCTGAAAAAATATTCTAATAAGCCTTCCCCCTATCTCTCCTTCGAACCGATCCAGCCTTCCTAATTGCGAAACCTATTTATTGGTGGTTACTTGCCGACGTAAAAATGTTAAAAATGTCTTCGACTACGAATAGAAGGGTTGGACATGAAGTTAAGATCCTCCATTTCTGCTTTGAGAGTGTTCCCAGCTTCGCTTACCTTGGTTCCACCGTTAATGATGAAAACAAAATAAGCAATGAAATGGAAAATAGGATTATAAAGGGTAACAGAGCCTATTCTGCCAACTATAAGCTGCTCAAATCAAAAGTGTTGTCCAGGGCTACGAAATTAAAATTGTATAAGTCCCCAGTAAGACATGTTGTGACATATGCATCCGAAACTTGGTGTTTGTCGCAGAAAGATTGTTATAATTTAAACATTTTTGAAAGAAAAGTAATAAGACGCATATGTGGTGCCAAGAAGACGGTGTTTGGAAAATAAAAACAAACGCCAAAATAGATAACTTACTAGAAAAAGCAAATATTGTAAACTATAAAAGTAGGCAGGCTAAGGTGGGCTGGACATGTTCTTAGAATGGAATCAACGAGATTGCCTAAAAAGATATTGGAGATGAAAATCTATGGAAAAAGAAGAAGAGGACGGAGCAGATGGGACGATGAAGTGGCAAGGGACGCTGCGAAGCTTGGAGTTCGAAATTGGAAGAGGGAGGCAATGGATAGAGGCGTATGGAGACGGATAATCCAGGAGGCCAAGGGTAACCCAGACCTTAGCGCCGGGGTGTAAGTAAGTAAGAGTAAGTACTTGCCGACGGTCTTTCCATAACTGTCAATTCAACGTCGTTGATGCCATTCTTGAAGACACAAGCGTAATATATGGAATCGTCCCATTTTACCCTGGCCTACAAAAAGTCGCCACTCCTTCCCTTCATTTAAAACCAAAAGACCAATCGAGGTGCCATATCCCTTTCATAGAAATACCTACCCCGGCGACGACAACGCATCATCCATCTCCTACATGTTATCTTTTAGTCATCCGATTTCCCTTTAAAATCTCATCTGGATTCATATGGGGGTTAAAATAACAGCAAACATATGTTACTCCTCTGACCATAACCTATACAAATCCTCTCAGCGTATACTGACAGATAAATCTTGAAATATATTTAGACTGTAAAATAATTGTTTATTAAGAGTTAGAAAACGGAAGTCATTGATTCAAATGTAATAGTCTTTAACTAATAACATTAAAAATACATGAATAATTATTATTTAAATGTAACTAATTGTTAACTGTTGACTACCTTATACATAATAGCCCATTCAAAAGCTATTAGTAGATAACATGATTAGTGAATATAGAACTAGATACAAAAGTTTGTTATTAATGTGGGAACAAGTATGTCTTAATCAAACAGACCTACAGACAGAGATAAACTTGGAATAACTTCTCTCCTCTCTGCACCATCAGTAGATCTGTCAATCCCAGTCTCTTGTGTTTCTCTTTCTCACTCTCTCTTAATCTCTCGATCACACTCTCTGTATCTATCACTCTATCTATCTATCTAGCTATCCACCAATCTCTCTTTCTATATGTATATATATATTTATTTATCTCACTAACATTCATCTCTTGTCCTCATTATAAACCTATTCTCGCGACTTGCTCTTACAATTTGATAACGGCCATTTTAATCAAATTGCCATTTAAACGTTACTAAGACGTTTGATACAACATAGCAATAACTTAGAAAAAAAAAAAATTGTTGAGTAATACACGAATTTATTTTACTCAATCCTCAAATGTACATAGGATTGAAAACATTCCCAACAATGTACTAGTAGTCTATTGTCTTAGCTCCTCAGAGATTTACGAAAATCATTTTTCCCTGGGAGTTGATAGACTTATATAGTGATAGTTCAACCAGGTTCAAAGAAGCTTGTTGGAGAAAATCGCAAAAAGGAGAGAAAAACCACTCCAGTATTGGAGCTGTACTGTCTCATCAATTATCAGATGTTACGGAAAGGCGAATTACATACGCACCAACAAAAAATTTTAGAAATCAGAAAGGCAGCACAATTTATAATAAAATTCTAGTCTTAGTTTTTGCAATAATTCGGTTAAATACAATAATTCGGTATTTGGAAGGTAATTCTAGGACATGATTAAGAAGTTCAAGAAATGACAGCAAATTGATTGATGAGTTAGGCTTTTATCTTAAGGTTATATAACTAGGATGTAGAACGCATTATTGGTAAAGATAGCTGATTTTTGGTCAAGACATCTTCTGTTGAAGGATATTGAGCTAGAAGAGAGTGAAGATGTATCAGTTAGATCAAATGACTTACCAGTGGCCAAATCAGTTTTGTCAAAAAAGGCCTTAAAGGAGGGCTCTGAAGAGCTACAACTTATTTTGAGAAAAGAGATAAATTTCGTTTGAGAATCGCCGGTTAATGAGGTCTCGTCGTAGTTCCATTATCATCAGTGAGAAGAATATTTTTTCGACTTATTTCACGTAAGTTACACAATGAGGTCAGCAGCATAAAATCAAGAATGATGGAAAGATTTAAGATATTAATGAAATTCAGTAATGATATAATTAATTTTATTAATTAATTTAAAAGAGAAGGTTAGCGTACTGGACTCCCACGTGGAGTACACGGGTTCGAGTCAAACTGTCACCTCTTAGATTTTTTCTTCCTAGGAGCCCCTACAGCTCACTGTCCAGTAATGGAGCAGTGTTGTCTGTAGCTAGAGAACACTGTCTGGAGGCCGGCAATGCTCTGAGAAGGTTCCGGGCGTCAATAACCATAGATGTTGACGCGTCTTAAATTAAAAAAAAAAAAATTAATTTAAAATTTAAGACATTCATCAATAAGATAAGATTGGTGAAAACACTGGACCCTATTTGGAAAAAACGACTCCCAATTGATAGATTTTGTCCAAAACTGGGAGTCGGGTTACTTTGAATACAACAAACATAAATGCAACTCCTCTAGCAAGATGACAGTTACTCTAGAAAATATTAGAACACAAGTTATTCAATGACTGCCCGCAAGGGGTATCTATTGCTTGTAGTTACTTAGGGAGTAACGACCCCACGGGTTACTACAGCTCAGTACTCCAGGCACTTTTTGCACTTTGTCAAATTGTACACAATACACTTAAACTACTTTCACTCTACACTTTACAGACACAGTACACAAACTAAGGTCTTCGACCCCTAGTCACTTAGGTCTAAGTCAAGGGATTAGCTCAGTGGTAGCGCACTGGACTAAGAACGCGGAGGTCCCGGGTTGGGATCCAGCATGCTGCCCTTAGACTTTCTCTTCCTAGGAGGCTCTACGACTCACTGTACGGTGATAGACAGTATTGTCTGTAGCTGTAACACTACCAAGTAGTAGTAACTACTTGGAGGTCGGCAGTGCACTGAGAAGGCTTGGGGGAGGAGGTACAATAGATCTTTCACGTTGCAGTACAATAATCCCCTACTGCAATCTACAATCTATTCATTGAATGGACAAGTTTTCATTGATTAATTTTCAATCTTTACACGATATAAGTGAGCCAATTTCAAGTGTCACTACAAGTTTTCAATCTGCTGATTAATTTTTCTTGATGCTAGAAAAGAATTATAAACTCATGCAAAGCTCTTGGAAGCCAGCCATTTTCGCAGACGCTAATCTTATCCCAATCAAATTATTTTTGATATCAAGAAATCTATAGTCAAACAAGATTAACTTTTCTTCGGTAGTTTTATTAAAAAAATAAATAAATAAATAAGGATTATGTCTTAAATTTAATTTAATTAAAATATAATAATAATAAAAAGTATAGGCAGAAAGCAAAGTATATTTACATCATAGTTGTTGTGGTGGGTTCCGCGGAGCTGGAAAGCATCAGCGATATTTTCCGTGATAGCCTGCTTCTTTTTGCGGTCATCGACCTGATTCGGGCGTTCGCCCATCATCAGGATGCATTTGTCAAACTGAGTGATAACATAGATTTGCACAGAGCAACTTTAGTTGACACACTGACTGGTATTTAAATGATTTTGTTAGTGCCTAACAGGTTAAGAGGGGGAGGGGATCGGGTCTATACCTGTGTGGGAAAAAACAAATTATTCGGTCTTTAAAGGGGCACGTTTTTCCCTTAAAAATGGAAACATCCAACACGGAGGATGTATAACTTAAACTACGTTGTTTGAGAGAGATTTACTTTATAATTAATTATCCGTACTATCTTACAATTATATTTATTTATTTATAACAGAGCGAAATAACACTGTGTCTGGCGTGGGCTGCTGTGAAATAGTTACTGACAAGAAATGATAAAATACGAGCTGAATGATCGCAACATAGTATAGGTAAATAAATAATATTTTGTTAAAACAAAATATACAAATAAACTATCAATCAACAATCTATTTATGCAGGTTGTTTGATAACACTAACATATTTCGCATTTCATCTTTCATAATTCACACACGCCATCCACGCACGCATGTATTCATAAATATGGGTTCTTTCATGCCTATACTTTGTTATACTTATAAAAAGTATAAACCAGCCTAAGTACAGACTTTTTATAAATATACGATTGAAATTTTTTTTATATAAGTGTGTTAACCAAGGTTAATGTAATGTAATTTCCGCATTAACATTTTAATTTCTCGACTTGCATACATTATTCACATATGTACACTTAAAGGCAGTTATGATTCGTATATTTAGACTTAATAACTTGCAGATTTAAAACTAAAATTAAAATCTATTAGGTTTAAAACATAAAAATTATTTGATTCAGGAGAGTTGTATATTGTTTATTGCGTGTTTTATTGTTATTATGTGGAAGTTGGCTTTGAATAGTTGTTCACTTGCGAATTTTGTCTGTTCGTTTATAAGGTATTATGTCTTGGGTTTATATATTTCAAGTTGTTCCAGTACGTCTAGTCGTCGTCCTTTTTGCCTGTGTGTAATAATTTGTCATGCGAAATACTTAGTTGTTGTGCACCTTAATATAAAATAATAAATATACATATAATAAATAATAAAATAATAATAATAATTTGTTAATTGCATGTGTCTTTATTTTGTAATAATTGCATCCTGATGATGGGCGAAAGCCCAAAACCGGTCGATGACCATAAAAAGAAGCAGGCTATCAATGAAAATACTTCTGAAGATATTTTAATAACAAAGTAATCTAATAGCACTAAAGAACCATTAGCGAAAGTGTTATTTTAAATATCCATTAAATCCATTTCCGTTTGAAATAGCATTTTTCATTCTCAAAAATAATTTATTGTTTGAGGTAGAAATGTTATAATAATTATTTATTACGCCCAAATAATCATTTATTTATTCTATCTAAGCCTTGACATTGAAGGCATCAAAAGTTTTGAAAATATGACAATATTTCTCAGAATTTCTAATGATTTATTATCATTTCACGAGAAACTGATTTGCTAGGTATAGCTGTAAAACTATTTTAAATCTGCACACTCTTAATAAAAAGAGAAAACTTAATAAAACCAGCTTGTTGAACTTTCAGCTTCGATCAACTTGTTTCCTTATTGCATTTCTAAAAATATGTTACATCGTAAACTCAATAATCCCGGTATAGCCAAAGCCATAACATCTCTTATATCAAATTTCCTAGCAGATCTTCCTGTTTTCCTAGTAAATCCATTAGTCAATCAACTCAGCTCAACACTATTTGAAGGAAATGTGGATTATACATAATGGGAATGTTACTACAGAAAGTGGGGGGATATCTCGTCTTTATCGCATTGAATTTGTATTCGTGTAAATAGTTTAATTATAGTATTTTAGTGGGAAAGCGTATTCTTCTTTTAGGAGATTTTCGTAACCTTTGTTATTTTTATTTATTGCAACTATATTTGCGGAGAGAGCTTCTAATTCTATATTTGAATTGCACAAAATATTTACAATTTTTTCGTTAAAATAATGCAAACATTTACAAAGTAAATAATAATAATTACATTGTAATAGGTAAAAAGTAAATATATTAATGTCTGGTTCTGTTTATTGGCCATTAGAGTATATTATTAAAGTTTGTGAAGTTCGACTAGATGTAGAAAACAAGATGAATTCCTGTCAACATTTCGATAAATTTATTATCTTTTCCTAAGGAAAACTGTATTCTGAGTGTGTAGTGTGTAAAGATGTAATGTAAATAGTTTTTTTTGTTAAAATATGACTGTTTATGGTTAAAAAATGTCAAAATGGATACAGTCACATTTTAACCAACACATCTATACATAACTACATATTCAGATTATATTTTTGCCTTAAAAAAGATAATAAATTTATTTAAACGTTGACAAGGAATTCATCTTGTTTTTATTTCTAGCCGAACTTAACGAATTTTAATAATATTTTTTAAAATTGCATATGAGAAATAATTTATTGTAACGAAATATTTATTTATTTTTTTTTTAATAGAGCTCAGTCCTTTATTTATGTATTTGAGATTATATTTGGATGGGTTAAAGAGATTTTTTTTGTGGAGAAGATTTCTGCGACCATTCCAAAATGTGTATTTAAATGTTCAATAATGTGACGGATTGAGATCCATTTTAGGGAAGAGAATCGGAAATGAAGAAATTTTAAGAATTATGTATAGTAAGAAAATGAGTGATTTTTGATATGGAGGGCAGGCTGGGCAACAATATTACAACATCGGTCTTAATACATTTTCTTTCCGATACGCTAGACCGTCCGTAGGGGTGCTGTAATTTCCACGTTATTTCTACAACTTTGTTTTTTAAATCTGCTACCTAATTATACGCATTTGGATTGGTTCATTTTTCTGTGAGTACTAACAATTTCATAAGTAATTTTACTTCAATGTAAACAATAGTTATGTTTGGCCGTTGTTAATTAAACAAGCGAATAATTAGTTGGCTGGGGGCCAAAGAAGGTACTTTTTATTTTAAAAAAAAAAAGTCGACGTTTCGGACACCTTTGGTGTCCTTCCTCAGTAAAAAATAGTACAGTACAGCCCTCACAAAACATGCACTCACTCTTGCCCGAAATTTTTCCGAAATGCTTCTGTCCTAACCACACATTCCAACCACCAGAAGCGACTTCTTTCTGAATCCATCCACATTAACCTCAACCCTAACTCCATCAACTACAAAAAAGACAAGGACGTCATTACCTCTTCTTTCAACAATATTTTTCCGCTTCTCAAAAAGTCCCCCCCCACCCACCCACTAAATTATAATACCAACTTCTATTACTTTCCACTCATTTTTAGTTTATATATCATTATTTTCCTTATAATTAGTAATTGATTTGTTCTTCATTCTACCACCCTTCATATTTCCCTTTTGTAAATTTTCCATTCTCTAGTTTTGTGCAAGTATACCTTATACACAACAAGCAATAACCTCCTCCAGCATTCACCTCTTCATTCGACCTAACAGGTAACTATCTTTTAATATTGTTTAATCATGACGGTTTTAATGTTTATCATAGAATTCTATAGTATTTCCGTTTTTTTGTTTTGTAGTTCCTGAGAAAAGGACAGCAAAGTTGTCCGAAACGTCGAATAAACTTTTCTTGTAAAATAAAAGTTTCTTCTTTTTCCCCAGCCAACTAATTTCACTATTTAATTTTACTTTATATAATCGTAACTATATCATTAATGCATAATTTTAATTGCTGTTTCGTCGATAAATATTGATATTCTGATTCAAATATAGCCTATTTGTTTGCATTAATCAGACTTTAATCTCAAAGGAAATACAAAATACCAGACTACACTAGGAATTATATTATCTAAAATGTGTGAAATATGATTATGAAAATGAAGGATATGCGAAGTATGAAGAAGCCAAATTATTTGGCTGAATAAAGGTAATAAGTGTTTCTATGTAAAATTAAATAATAAAATTTGACTGGAAAACTTACTAAGATCAAGAACAGATGAAAGTTTTGTAGATGGTTGCCGCCTACGAAATCTATGAGAATGGGGAGTTTTAGAACTATAAAAGTAAATGGATCGAACATTTGGCAAGACTTCAAAGTAGTAAGATGTTCTGTAGACAAAATTGATGAGTCCCTGTTGAGATTTCCTCTGTTGATTTCCTTGAACAGAATCAAAAATGATTTGAAACATTTTAAACATCTTTAGGTCATTAACAAATAGAAGGAAAGAGATATACTTTCCAGAATGAAAATGATGGAAGCAACATTTATATAAAAAATTAAAAAAAAGTATTAGATTAAATAACATTAATCGAATTTTTCCGGTTAAAAATGATTTCATTAATTTTGAAAATAAAATTATTTATTTCACTTATTTCAAAATTAAATTTCTATTTTTATTCAGATATTTTCAAAGTCAATAAAAATCTGTCTGAATATATATTTTTTTTTTTATAGTGTGTTTATTTTATGTATACTTTTATAACATCCTAGTATAAAACATCGTCGGCCGCCAAGATATCCTTGACACCGGTTAGAGTGATAACATTTTTTTTTATTACCCTGACAGACAACGTTGGCCATATGAAATGGAATAACATCATAACAGAATGTAAAGAATATTATATAGCGGATAATCTCTTATACAGCCTAGGAAAAACTTGGAAATCTCTACGTAAGTACATTTTTGTTTGGTTTCTTGTACTAGCCGTCTGTTTCTGCCGGTAGGTCATTTTCATTTTTATGAAGTCTTTATTCTCTTGTTTTTTTATTTTTTATTTTTATTTTTAAGAAACATTAAGTAAATGAAATACATTCTAGTACTATTCCAACTGGATTATGTTTTAAATTCCATAATTGATAATCGTAAAAAAATTATATTTCTTTCATTCTAGTAAGTACCTAATATACTTTAAAATTTGTTTGTTAATGTGCTTTAAACATACATTTTAATATATATATATATCAATATCAAAAAATATAAGCAGACATATCTGTCTTTTTTAAAATTGACAGTGTGATGTGATAGCGATATCAAGAAAAAAAGAAGAGATAATTTTTAAATAAATCTAAAAATTACAACTAGTGGTTTCAAAATTGGAAAGGGGTCCAACCAGCCGCTACCTGCAGGTCATGAACCGCGGCAAACCCTTTTTGTATTTCTTTCAAATAGGGTCAATATACAGTCAAGAGATAATACCTTACTGGCCTATCTGGCCCACCATCTGTTAACAAAGCGTCGCCACCCCGGCCAAATCAGCCCTTGTTAACTACTGACCTCTCCTAGGGTCAATATACCACAAGAGATGTCTTAGTGTTACACGTACTTACACATCAGCGTCGATGTGTGAGTAATGCAAATATAACACGTCGCTCCACTGGAGGAGGGTTTCAGTTCGATTCACGCATCAAACGTCTACATCAGTTTTCAGATCAGAAGCACCATCTCACATCGCGAGCGCGTCCCTATTTAAGGTTTTAACACTTTACTAACTTCTTTAATATTTTATATTCATTTTATAATTCTTATAGTTATTTACAATTGTGCATCTTAGTTTTTCTATTTTATATCTCTTAAATTATTTGTTAAAATATAATATATTTTTATAAATCAGTAGTACGCATTTCGAATACCAACTCTCTAATCTCTTACCCTCTAATTAACAATCTCTTACTCTTACTCACCACTTCAACTTCCGGTATCAATAAAACGATAACAATACAACAGACTTCGGAAGGAGGTGAAATTGTAAGGATTTGGATAGAAGATGTTTTGAATGAGTTGGGATAAGTGGTTAAAAATAGAAGGAATTTAATCGATGGCATTTTTAATCGATGACATGATTAAAAGGCAAAACATATTTAGAGAGAGCATTGCTTTCAATTTGCCATAAAAACATCTCATTATTATTTTAAGGCCTGACGATTTGAATATCATTTTAAAAAATATAGTAATTTTATTTCTGTTTTAATGAGCTGTTTTATGGCTAATAAAGCAATTTTCCCTCTTTAGTTATTTTCATTATCTTGAACCGGAAATTTGATCTTTTTTTTTAACCATATTAATTTCTTTCCTTTTAACTATGAGCTCTTGCTTATATGATCAAAGGCTACCTCAAGAAACGACAGCGAGTTGAATCTACATTGCGGCTCGGGATTCTTGACCAAACCAGGTTCCATGCAACTCACGGTGGGGGATATTTGCCGTACTATTATGTCAGATATTCGCTTTGTGCGAGCGCCAAATACGTTGCTAGGTGGACTGTACCTGAGCAGCACGGTACATCTATCTTTGTAGATTATGGCATGGCATATGGCATGTTCCACTTTTTGTAGATTTTATTTTTTAGATGGGGCTTTATATAGAATTTTGCATACGTTGTTGTTCCTGTGAAGATATTCTGTAGATGATAAAACCGAGCAACCAGCGGCAATATGCAAGTTATTATGGTTGGGAAGCATCAGAGATATTTTCCGGCTTCTTTTTATGCGAAATACACTCCAGTGTATAAACTGACTTTGCTCTGTGCAAACCTGTTATCTATCACACTGTTTTTCACAAAACATCCTGATGATGAGCGAAGCCCAAAAACCGGTCGATGACCACCATACAAAGAAGCAGGCTATCACGGAAAATATCTGTAGTATATGCAGGGTTACTTTCCCGGACTTTGTTGCACACTGTACTTTTTTATTTTTTCAGATTCTGGCAGTGCATATTTTCTTAATACCCTTACAGCCAAATCTTGATCATGAATAGCTATTATAAAGCCTTCCGTTTCAGAGGAGACTACCACTACTACCAGAAGGAAAATCAATCTCTGCAGAGAAGATGCGCATGAAGCTGCTTTAGCGATCATTATGTCTTCAGGTCTTCTTCTGACATTGTTGCACACTCTTCCTACTATGCAACTTTATGGCTGTGTATCCTGTGTAATGCTATTTCTCTTGCGAAACGCGGAAGTACTCTGTAGTTTGATTTACTCCAGCTTGTCGTGTACATATTTCACTTAAATCCTGTGTATTCTAAGGATAATTTCGAATTTGATCCCAGGATGGTATAATTAATTAAAAACTACAGACCGTAAACGTAAAGTAAATTGTAATCTGATGGTATATTTCTGTTCTATTTCTAAGAGAATTGAAGACTCCATATCCTGTCATCCAAAAACAGTTCTCTGTTTTTGTTAACGACTGGCGTTTCCAGGCCTTGAAAATACATTTTCATCGGAGTTCCTGTCAGAGCAAGCTATTGTGTACTAACAAGACTTCTTCCTCCTATTTCTCGAGGCAGATATGTATTTGCAACGTTTTGCAAGTTTTTACATGGTGCATTTGTGTTTGTGCCATACTTTTCCAAACAAATTCTTGGACCATAATATAAGAATACCAAAGATATGAGTTAAAACAAGAACAGAGTAGATTTTTATAGCTTTAACACAATCCTTACGTGACAGTTTCTGCTTTAATATTACCTTTATACTTAGCCTAAATTCCTCGTCCATATCTTGAATAACTTCTTTGCATGAAATCTTGAGATGTTGTCAGAAATCTAAATATTTATAGGGTGGCCGAATTCAAGTTCCTTGCCTATTAATATTATGATTAATATTAATATTTTGGGGCTCTGCAAAAAGCACAGTATTTGTTGATTGAAATGACACAGAGTCCAGAGGTCAATAAGGAAATGTAATAGAAATTAATAGAGAATACATTTTTTCGTATTAAATGAAAACTGTCATTCAGAATATTGTGTTTCTGACACCTAATGTGGGGCACCCATCTGTACACGAGTTATGTTTCACAAAACATGCAAGCAGCACATTGGCGTTGCGTGTCACTCAAACAACTACTAAATGTTATAGCAGGAATTACAATTTACCAACATAAGTAATAAAAATTAATTAAAAAATATAATATGCCCTAGAAAAGTT
Source organism: Triatoma infestans (assembly GCA_011037195.1). NCBI lineage: Eukaryota > Metazoa > Arthropoda > Insecta > Hemiptera > Reduviidae > Triatoma > Triatoma infestans. The sequence goes on along the minus strand of JAAEAF010014805.1, from coordinate 35,478 downwards.
TAATGGAAATAAATTGAGGGAAGGTTTAATAGAGAAAATATATAAGAGTAACTAAAAGTTAGTTTGCAATAGGAATGCCATAAATTTCCAACTAGTTAGATGGTCGTGTTGTAGCTTACCATTCGGCACATTGCATTCACTTTATATGTAAATTAATGTAATATACAAGTATACACATTGTATACACTCGCTTACACTTTTGTTAAACTATATTACACTTACAAGTACAATCACATATCAAAATATATATATATAAAAGAGTATTGGTAAGTATACGTATGTATATAACCATATAAAATTACTTTACTCTTTAGAATATTCATTGACTTTAAATTATAAAGCCTACGAAGTCTAATTTTCTGAGATTGTTTAATAAAATTATGCCGTTCTATATACTTTTTAAACAAATATGTTGCCTCAAATACACTTTAAATTTATTAAAATAATAGTAGATAGAAATTCAGTAAATAAACTGCTCCAAGCTTTTAAGGTTCAATTGCCAACACACCTTAGTTGGACAAGGTGCATCTCTGATCTTTCTGTTTTATAATGTTATATTGCGAAAACTAGTGAGTACCAATCTCAGCTTGAAATAAAAAGGCTACAGTACCTAAATAATTTACTTCAAATGGAAGGTGTATTACCAAATTCGTTTCACAAACAATCGAGGATTCATCAGAGATATATTTTCCGTGAGAGCCTGCTTCTTTTTGTGGTCATTGACCGGTTACGGGCGTTCACCCATCATCAGGATATTTTTGTCAAACAGTGTAATAACAAAGCAAATACAGTTGATACACTTAGTTGTGCTTTGTGCAAAATGGGCGAACGCTGCCCGAAACCGGTCGATAACCACAAAAATAAGCAGGCTATCACGGAAAATGTCTTCTGATGCTTTCCAGCTCTGCGGCATCAACCACAACAACAATCGAGGATCCATCAACGGACATTCATCCAGAAAGATATCGCACAAACCATCAATACCTGCCCTAAGGTACTACTTCCGGCATCATTGTTGTGAATGTAGAACAGTAAAGTCCTAAGTGGGATTTCGGACTGAAGACTGATGTTTCTGTATGTGATATATGGGTTTAGCCGCCCTGGAGAATAGGTGATGGATTTTTTACTGATCAGCGAATGTTGCGCCCAAGACCTTTCAGCTCAGATATGTACAGTAGTAGAAGGTCTGCAAGTGATTGGTAGTCGATGGATCTTCGAGTGTTTGAGAAGGGTGAAGGAAAAAAATGTAATATTTCTTACCGTTGAAACAAATTATTTATGACCTGTAAATTTTGTTGATTTTTTTTTTTATATCGAATTTAAGAGATCTATAATCTAGCTCCACAATTACAGCAATATAATCAATCAAATTATTTAATAGAACATATTTCCTGCACTAATTGTGTCTACTTCCTTCTTTATCTTCTATAGATTGAAAGCAACATTTAATAGACACTAAATTCATCTATAAGTAGGCGAACCCTAGAATGTAGCTGTCAGTGCAGTTAACATGAAAAAGATTATCTAAGTGTAAACTGAATGAGAAGGAAAGCTTGTTCTCAACAACTTATCTCAATTTATTTCAGTACTAAGTCCAGAAGTAAATGTTTAAACATGATCAAAATACAATGAATGAGTGAAATGCTTGTAATATTGAAACTTCACACTTCGTCATTTCGCAGACCGCTCATAGAAATTAGATATATTTCTAAATTTTCTAAATATTTTTGCGCTTTTAAAATAATGTTCGCGCTTTTGTACTACAGCAGATCCAGAGTAATATAAGTGAACTGAACACTCCTCTACTGTTAAAATTCACCATAGCATATATTAAGAACTTAATGTGGCCGGCAACTGACGCTTTAACGCTATTTCTTGGAGTGCACTTCATCGCATATTAATACTGCTAACACGCCTACTGTACTGCATATACGATTGGGATAAATTTTTAAGTATCAAGCTGCATGTCTAACTCCACTAAAAGGAACAAAAATTTTCAAAGCCAATTTTAAAGCTTAATTCAGTCTAAAATCAATTTGGTTATTTAGGCTAGGTCATTGGTAGGCTTTCAATGATTAGGCCACTTTTGTTCTTTCATATACTCTTCATCCTCATTAGTCCGTAAAAAGTAATATGAAGAAAATATGGGTAGTGTACATTTTATTTCAACAACATTAGCATTCACAATCATCCTACACCAACCATTACAGTGACCATCGAATTCATGCTTACCGAGGGTTACCACCCTAACTATGTAGGTTTTGGTTGATACTATCAGGTTAACTCAAATTCTATCCTTCCTGAGAAATCCATTTCTTTAGTGATTAGTGATAGTTGGCTGTAATCTATTAGGCTACCATTATCATTTCTCGTTAATAAAGTAAGTGGTCTATAGGAGTTTGTTCTATATACCCCTCTTTTCGCCCATGATAGCGGAGGATATCAACGTAGGAAGGGATTCAGTTATCTATCACACATAGGTTGGAAGAATCTAAAAATGATGTTAAATGAGGTTGTCTGCTGTGATCCATTTTAATTTGTTTAACCAATTTTCTATGAACTGATCTGCCTGTTCATTGTTTATAAGGCAGCATCTGCTTGGTTGAGATAATATCAGTAGTTTCACTATAATTGGCAGAAGACGTGTGCTTCTTCCTTTTGAAAGTTTTTGTTCGAGAAGAAGACATTCGAGATTAAAATAAACGGTCTGTAAGGACTCAAATGAATGAGACCCTTAACGTTCCTGGATACACCCAATGTAACACACCCAATTGAAAGACTTTTTGTAAAGTAAAAAACATCTGTGTACGAAGCAGTCATAATCACAAGGAGATGGTTCAGTGTATTTTCGGAAAAAACTGTTCATTCAAATATTAAATTATAATATATTTATAATAAATATAATATATTAATATTAATCAATTTATTTTATTTACTAATTATTATTATTGTTATTTGATTATTAAAGTTATTTTTTATTTATTATTTATTTCAATTTGTATTGGTTCATTTTTAATTGTAACAAATTTATTTTGTGACATATATTAATTACAACTTAATCGGTAACTGTTGATAGTTTTATAAAAAAAAAAATTGTTTGTAGAAGGAGATGAAAGCTATGCGTGAAAACATTATTCCATTAAGTTGATAAACAATGTTATCGAACGTTGCTAGTGTTGATCTAACAACAAAGTCAATACCAAGTTGAAGAAACCAGTGCAATATGGGAGAAATATCGGTTTATAAAAAAACATTAACGCGGTCTGAACGCGGACCTAAGAATTTTGCATGACAGTAGCCACGAAGCCGAAAGATCATGTAGTTTATATTTTATCACAAAGACATGTAATTATAAAATTATTATAAAAGGTTTCTGAATTAAAAAAAAACAATCAACTATATTCCAATAATTAACAAGTGTTGTAGTTATCAAACTATACCACTAACAACCAATAATAATCCTAGAAATAATATACTGATAATATAATACAGAGATAGTACTGATATAATATAACAGTAATAATAATCCACTTTTCCACATCCACTTTTAGAGAAATCCAATTTCTCTTGCGAAACGCCGAAATTCTCTGTTGTGTGGTTTACTCCATCTTGTCGCGTACATATTGCCACTTAAATCCAATATGTCTGAGGATAAATTCGAATTTGATCCCAGGATGGTATAATTAAAACCACAGACGCGGAAAGGTAAAGTGAAATTATAATCTCAATGCATATTGTAGACTTATTTCAAAGAGAATTGAAAACGCCATGTCTTATCATGTTTCAAATTTGTAAACTTGATCAGTATATATGTTGAATCAGTGTGCTGCTTTATAATATTGAAATTTAGTTTTCGTCATTTTATATATCACTCAAAGTGATGCCATCAAAAATAAGAGAATAATGCCATCTAATAATTATTGATGACCTAATTGTGGTAAACGTTGAAAAAATTTTTTATAATTATAATAATATTTTTCATGAAGTGACCTCATGTTTTATCAATCTCACTTTCAGATTTGCTGGCTGCATGGGGTACTTCCATGTGTGAAACAAGCAAACATGTGTCAGATATAGATTAGGATGTCTAGTCCCCTGCTAATTTTGGGAGGAAACCTCCACACCAGCGAAAGTGTATCTCTGTTAATGGAACATAGATGGATCTCTGCTAATTAAATAAAACTTTGTATTATTTCAACTCGAAAAACTTACTTCAAGCTTAGTGTTACTCACTAATGTCATCAAATTTAGTCTTGACTTGTTGAACTTGACTAATATAATAAACCTTGGGTACCCGAAACTTGGTCTACTGCCCCTTATGCAATATGTGCACCATAGAGGACTTACATTATTGTTTAACAGAATGCGCTGGTTTGGCGGAGTATAGGCAGCAATATTTTTGGGAATGTTATAATTACAAGTGAACAATGTTTGGAGTTAATCAATGGTAAAAAACTGGCTCATGATTGCATCTTATATAAAATGTGCATATAAATACAGGCAAGGTAAGATCAGCGAAATTACCATCTAGGAAGAGTCACTTCTGTTTTATAAGAGATGTATTATTACTACTGTTATTTCATTATATCAGTACTATCTCTATAATATATTATCAGTATATTATTTCTATGATTATTATTGGTTGTTAGTGGTATAGTTTGATAGTTTGTTTAATTTTATTGATTGTTTAATCTATATTATTAACCCTAGAACACCCCACTTCTTGCTTTGTACTTCATCTGACCTACTGGGGTGTCACATACCCCAATTTAAATAATATATTATCAAACTGTTATTAAAGACTATTGAAACTCTACTACAGTGATTTGCTAAGTCAGTTAGGATATAAATAAAGTAAAACATTTTAAATAATATTAATGTACTTTATTGTAAAGAAATAAAATAAAGTAAATTTTTCTTCTAACTTCATCAGTACATTTTTAACTTAACTACTAATTTATATTTTCAAAAATTGATAACATATTTTATTAATACAATTTCTTATAATGAAACTAGAATATATAAATGTGTATTTACAAACAAAAAATGAATGTATAAAATGAACACAATTACGTTTTTCTTTTGTTGATTTATGAGCTACATTCATAACACACCGCAGCTCTATGTTCATTACAAATTGGCCTTTTACACTGTGAACATCTCATTTTGGTTTTTCTGTCTTTACCTCTTTGACAGAAAACGCACCTAACTTGTTTTTCTAAATATTCAATTTTTCTAGGGGTCACTTCCCCTAGTATATCCTCTATGGCAATACGAAGAGGCCGCCGAAGTGTTTCTGCTTGCAATCTGCCTCTAAGGTGAGGTTCGATTAGGCTGTAACCCAAATCAAGCAAAAATGTACGGCGCTTTTTTTTTGGTTGCATTTGGGCGAGAGTATATAGCACCATAGCATTGACACCACTTTGGTCTAGCATGCCGCAGAAGAATCGAAGAGGCCACCGTCTTGTTTTCCGTGCTGTAGTGTAGATATGACACATTTGATCAAATGTGTCAGTTCCTCCCTTATGCGAATTGTAATCCATAAAAATTTGAGGTTTTCCGGTAACGGCGTTAATTGAATCGTCATAATGAAGAGTAGAAAGGAGAAGTACTATTTTATTTGGTTTTGGAGAATATGAAACCAATGTTTTATTTGAGTCGAAAGCGAATAAGGACGTCCCAGATTGTTTGGGCACCAAAAATTGAGGGGGGATTTCAGCTTTATTCTTACGCAATGTTCCAACCATGGTAAGTTTATACTGTATCAACATCTGTTCAATAATTGTACGGACGAGAACCAATTGTCTGTAGTCACATTTCTGTTTGTACCATGGATGATTTTCGTCAATTCTTTGACATAATGGGATGGCATAGGTTTACCTTTCGGGCAGTTCACCTTCCCGACATATGGCATTGCATTTACCATGTAAAAAGTACGGGAGTCGTTCATCATAACAATTTTGATTCTGTATTTATCTGGTTTCGAAGCCAAGTATACCCGAAATGGCCATCGTCCTCTATACCCCAACAATTGCTCATCAATTGTCACGTGCTCAAAAGGGGTGTACAGTTCTTGGCAATTTTTTATGCAAATATCCCATATTTCCCTTATAGGTGCCAGCTTATCTAAAACTTTCCTTTCCACTCTAGTTGTTTTATCATCAAATCTCATGCAGTAGGATAAAAAATAAAATCGATTCATCGACATTGTAATTCTAATCAAATGATGACCATTATATTGGGACCAAAGCTCTTCGATATTCAGCTTTGAAGATTTATTAACACCAGCAAGGTATAATAAGCCAATAAAAGCACGAATTTCTATTTCGTTTGTTTCTTTATGGTAAGACTGATATCTGGAAATTGATGTCAATCTCCTCCTAATTTCTTGGTTTGTTTTTTCCACAATTGCAGAAATAATGTCATTACTTATTAGTAAATTCCAAGATTCTAGGGGCGTGGAAATATTTTTTGCAGCACCTTTCGCACCTGGGGTTTGGGAAACTATATTTTTTGCCTTAGCTCTTTGACGGAACATCAGTACACCATTTGTACTGATTTCTTCCTCGCAATATAGATGACTTACATATTTTTTGCGGAGGCTCTTCTACATCACATTCTTCTTCAGTTTCAGAGACTTCTTGTTCTGTAACACTATCTGATTCTTCGTCAGAATCTTCATCGCCAAAAAAGACATTCCCTTCTTCTCATCTTCCTCCAATTGTAATAGGACTTTCTGGATTTCATCCGGTGTCCAGTCACAAAGTGGTTTCTTTGAAGTAGAAGCCATACCTTCTTTGCTAAAAACCAGTAAAATAACTGTAATAAATGTCACATTTAATAATAATTAAACGTTTATACTGAGTACTAAAACTTACCTCAACGCAACCTAATCTAACACATTGGGGTGTGGCAAACCCAAAAAGCACACTGGGGTGAAAAGCACCCCAAAATTACTTTAATTGTACACTACAGAAATTTCAAAAAACTTCTAATGCCGAACGAGTTGCGTAACGAATAAGCAGCAAATGAAGTGTATTTAGATGGTGGGGAAAACCCTGGGAAACACAGGACAAATTCTGTAAATCACACAGAAAGATATAGTGGGGTGTTGCACACCCGTGTGTCGTTCTAGGGTTAAGTTGTTGATTAGTTAATGGAAAATCTATATTCTAAGGAAACAATTGTTAACTTGCAGTTATTGTAGTAGTGTTTAATAATAAAAGAGAAGTGCAGAACTCGCCTGACGATCATTTGATCAAGGCGCTAAATGAATGTAAAATAAAATATATAAAATTATTATTATCTAATAAAGCATTTATAATAATAATAATAATAATAGTCTTGACTTCATCAACTCAGCTTGACGTTCTTTCTTTGCATAGAATTCGGATCAGTGGTATCACAATGTCCTTTAAATATTTGGCCCGTTAATCTGATTTTCATCTAACTCCCAAGAAAACGCCGTATACTATATTCTCCAGAAATAACTATTCAGAAGTTCGATCTCGATATCCGGATGATATAATGACGGCAAAACTCAATAACTTTTTGAAATAGTCTGGAAAAACCACTATTTAGATAATGTCTATAGACTAATAGTAACCACTTTATCGGCCACTAAGATCTGGAATTGGATAAAGCTTCGTTACAGAAAAAAGATAAGATTTGAAAGTATATAATGATTTTGATAGTAAAGCAGACTATAACCATATTAAAATTTATATTATCATTAGACTCTTTAACTTTTCCCCCCGCAATAAACCAGGGCCTGGTAAACCTGTAAATATTTTACTACAGAATAAAAGAAAAAGTTACAAATTTATATGGGAAGATTTAAAGTAAGGCTTATTACTGCTAAAGTCTAATGTTATACTGCAGTACTTGATTTAAGGCCCTGGTTAAGTAAAACTTATTATACTCAATGGGATATGGCAATTTTATCCGAGGGATTAATGGTGTAAAATGAACATTGTGGAGTAATAAGCTCATTTACCCTCCGCCCCCTCTGCTTTATTATCCCTTCTTTTAGAGTTAGTTAATTCCGCCCAAACTTCACTTCATATTCATTTGATATGATAACTTTATTTATGTTAAAAAGTAATAATATCATTTTTGTTAGTTCCCCGCATTTAATATGGATGCCTAAAATTACAACACGTTTATTAGAATATAGTTGATTGTTTTTGTAATTTAGAATCCTTTTATAATTTCATGCCTTTGTAATAATATAAAAATTATATTGTCTTTCAATTTTGTGGCAAAATTCTTACGTCCGCGTTGAGAACGCGTCAATGTTGTTTTATGAACCGACATTTCTCCCATATTGCAATTGGTTTCATTAAAGTAGTATTGAGTTTATTGTTAGAACAACACTGGCCACATTCATGGTAAGTAGTTCGAGAACATTGTTTATCAACTTAATCGAATAATGGTTTCACGAATAGCTTTCATTCCCTTCTACAAACAGTTTTTTTTAATAGAAGTTTATTGATCACAATATGAATTTGTTACAAATAAAATGTTAACCAATAAAAATTATGATAAATAATAAACTATAACATTAATAAATAACAATAATAATAATTAGTAAATAAAATAAAATATATTCATTAATTAAATCCAACCTTACTTGAATATTTGATTGAATGAACAGTTGTTTCCGAACATACATTGAGCCAACTCCTTGTGAATAAGATTGCTTCCTACATAGATGTTTTTTATTTTACGAAAAGCCCTTCATTTGGGTGTATGCAGGAACGTTAAGGGCCAAATTCATTTCAGCCATTACACACCGTTTATGTTAATCTTTTTTTTTAATTATTTAGGTAACAAGGTTATTCATAATGTCTTCTTCTCGAACAAAAACCTTCAAAAGGAAGAAATGCAGGTCTTCTGCCAATTATAGTGTAACTACTGATACCCCTACCGAATATAAAAACTATTACCTAACCAAGCAGTTACTGCACATTCTGTAATTCTGACTCTTTAGACAAGGGACAGGCTGAACACTTACTAGAAAATTGGTTAAACAAATTAAGAATGCAAATGGGTGCGGGCAGATAACCTCATTTAACGTCATTTTTAGATTACTTCCATTTTATATGTGGTAGATAACTAAATCCTTTCACATGCTGATATCCTCCATTATCATGGGCGAATATCGAAAAAGAGGTTAACAGAACACACTTCCATAGACCACTTACTTTATTGCAAGAAATGGTAGCCTAATAGATTACAGCCTACTATCACCAAATAAGAAACATAAAACAACTTGCTATTCAACCCCTATGGATCTAAGGAGATCAACTGGAGAACCGGAACACTGACCTCGTGGTAGTGGTATTATGATATATTGGTGACACAAAGAACTGGACGTGCTGCCTATTTAAGGAAGGTGACTTTCGATTGTATCCTAGGCAGGGAGAGAGAAGATACTCCAAGTCCCCCTGTGTTATACCTTTTATAAATCTTTCTGGATTCACCCTTCCGTGACCATTCAGTGCTTCTCCAATTCTCTTTTCTCATTGTTTAACCTCTCTGCCGCAAAGTAGTAACGGATATTGCTGAATCGGGAACATTTTGGCCAAACACGATATGTTGGACCCATTGTTAGCCAACTCACCCGCGTGTCCGGGTACAAGAAGAGTTCTACTCTGTCCTTGTGAGCGAGGCCGTTAAGTCTTCTTCTACATCCACCTCTTTTCTTGATGATAAAATAATTAATTACACTATGCAGTTACAAGTTCTCGAGGTGCCCACACTATCCAATCATATATTTATTTCCACTTCAGTCTTTTTTTCATGACCAGCCCATTTAAACGTTTGTAAACTTTGAAGTAAAAAAAAAAGCGTGTGTAGCTAGCTAATTTATTTTTGAACATCAATAAATTTGATTGAAAGATAAGTGGAAATTTAAATTTTATTTTTTCTGATCAAACTAAATCTATTTTATAAATATAACGGTCGAGAAGAATATTAATCATCAGTTAATATCTCATGGAAGATGCCAAAAAAAGAATTATTTTTATTATTAATATATTATTGAAATCAAAATGTAAAACGGTAAAGCAGAATAACGTGTACTTTTAAAATTTTTAAATACAAAAAATGTGATCCTATACTCATGTTATAGATACATTGTCCCGTCAAATAATCGTCAGATCTCATAGTAGAGAGAGACATTTTATTGGTTCAATCTCTTCTTCTCTTTCTCTTGGTATGTGTTTATGTGGATGATATGTCTACGCCTTTATAAATGTATGTATGTATGTGGTATGTGGAAAAGCCGGTGGGTAAAGGTTTCACAGTAACGAGAATACGCGACCATATGTCGGAGTTAGCAAACTGTATTGTACGAGCGATTTCACACCGTCAGTTTGATGAAGCGTACACTATGCCTGTACTACGTCACCGGCGAGCCGCCAAATTGTAAATCAACCATTCTATGGATTTATTGTTAAACCACACCGTTCTACAACCCCTAAAGCTTGCACTCTCATATTTCTCTGTTTAAATCACAACTACAATTCACCACTTCCTCTATCCAGTTTCTCATAAACTCTCTCTCACTCTCTCTCACTCTCTATGTTTTACACCACAATCGAAAAGTTCTCCTTTTACATTCACAAGGAAATTTATATAGAATATATTATTACCACATTGAATATAGATTGGTGGAAATTCGATATTTGTCAAATATGATAAACTCTTTTCTTATTGGAAGGATATCCTAAAAAACCAAAAACATTGGCAGCGTTCCAAACTAATTTCTTCGATTCAATGCATCGATTAATAGTATTTCATTCATTGGAGAGAAACTTTATGTAGATATATATTTAGTTTCTAGCAATCAGCATTATTTTGGGCACACTAAGAAGATATATAGAAGTTTCCAACCATGTTGAAATAACAGTTTTATCTTATAATTATATATAATTTATTTTTAATAATCCCTCGAGGCAATAAATACTGGTAAGTAAATCAATTTACTCTTCAAAAAAGTAAAATATTAAATTCATATAATTTATATGAAAATAAAAAAAAATCTGATGTGAAACACTCATACAACTTTCTCTTACTCCAGTTCTCAAAATTATAATTGACAAAGTTTATGGTTTGTGTACCAAATTTAATGAAATTCGTCGAAAACTGAAAAAAACTGTTCAGTTAAAGCGCACTTCCGGTTTACTAATTTTCTTGAAACTCAAAATTTTGCGCCATCTATTTATTTCTAATTAATTTTGTTTGGTTGATAGAATTGTATAATCAACTATGATAGCCTTTAGAAAAAAACATAACCACCCATCCCACAATGCCCTAGAATGAATTTCCCCTTGAATAGCACTTTAGATGAAAACCTAACCCCATCCTTCCCCCAAAAGTGCCCTTAAATGAAATTTTCCCAGAGAAACATTTCAATAAAAGTTGTAGCTCTTTGTATGTGTAGTTGATATACCAAGTTTGAAGAAATCGTTGCCGCTATTTTTGAGAAAAAAAAGTAATAAAAAAACAGCTAGTAAAGGAATTTTGACAATAACGTACAGTCAGATACCATGGTGATACTTAAACGGAATATCAAGTTTCAACTTTCTATGGTTTTTCGATTTTGAGCTATGCTGTTCACATACACACACACAAACACAGACTATTTGCTGATAACCACTTTTTTGGACTTACGGGACCCCAAAACGGATATTTCCGGTAAAAACTAGATATCGAAAATTTGACAAGATTTCTCTTACTAGGATTAAGAGAAAGTAAAATTATAAGACGAAAATGTAATTTCTTAAATAATGTATTCAATTATACATAAAATACAATACAATTACTAACTGTAATTGTTAATACAATTATTATAATATGAAATGATATTTTTTTTTTTTTTTAACTTTAAATTCTACTCATTTCACCTTACATAAATATAGAGTTGGTGGCGTCGACAGTTTGCCCACTCAAACAGTACATGTGAGTACAATTGTAGTTCAGAAGAGAGTGTCAATAACAATGAACCAACGCCATTTAACATTTGAAATTTATCGCTACAAAAATTCTGCAGAATTATCTAAAATAGTATTTTTTTGTAAAAATATCTCAAATAAAAGTTATACTAATTACGTAGGTTTTACCAATGCAGTTAGCCATTAATATGGAACTAACCATTTGAAAGTTAATACAGTAAATTCCGCAGAACTAATTAAAAGCAATTTTTTCCGAAAAATCTTACAAATCGTTTTAGTCGTTGAAAATGTGGCTGGGTCCAAAATGCTGGATAACATCCGGTATTTTATCCGTCATATCATGCATATTGGTTTTATTCCTGACCGGTTTCGGTTATTCATCCATCGTCAGAGCAAATTCCCCAAGTTCGTGTAGAGAGTTCACTTCAAGGAAATGTTTCTATAGACTTACACTTGTTGGTCATATATACAACCAACAAGTGTGAGTCTACAGAAACCATTCCTTGAAGTGAACTCCCTACACGAACTTGGTGAGTTTCTCTGACGATGAATATCCGAAATCCGAATTCGGATGAATATGCGAAACCGGTCAGGAACAAAACCAATATGCATGCTACGACGGATAGAATACCGGACGTTTTAGTCATCTTCAAGAAAATTCAAAAAGCTGTTCTATAAATTCGCACCTTTGGTTAACTGCTTTCCTTTTTTAACTTGAAATTCAACAATGTTTCTAATGTAAATAATTAATGTTATATAGGTGAAAGAACGAATGATTATAAATTTTTGCCCGAAACCTTCGTTTCAGATGCGTTGGTATTAACTAAACGGATTGTAATTTTGATTTTCCAGCGATTTTTCGTTTTAGAATTATTTTTTTCACTCACACACACAGACATACACGTATATTATATATATATATGTATATCTATATATCTATATATCTATATATCTATATATCTATAAACCATTCGCTAAAGACGATTTGTTCGTATTCAGGGGATCGTATTTCCGGTGAAAACTCAATTTCGAAAATTTGACATGGTCGCAATAATTCCTTTTATCGGGAGTAAGAGAAAGTAAAAAATATAAAAGTAATAAATTCGAGCAATATTTTTATGAGTTATTTTAAATATAGGAAAAACATAACAAACATTATAAAAGAACTCACGCGGTAAAATAATACACATAGCTAAAGGAAGCTAGAATTACACTACTTTACAATATTCATAAACAAATGAACTTATGGCGCAACAGCCTGTGAAGGGCCAAGGCTTACCAGACAGCGATTTGTATTGGGGGGTTATGGTAGCAAGCCGCGGCTCCCTTGCGGTTTACTTTCTGCCTTCGCTACCTAGGTGCGGTATCAACTGAAGCTTACCATTTGTTCGTACGATGCTGGGTCAAGACCGACTTTACCCTCACGGGAATCGAACCCCAATTTCTCACACCAAAGGCGAGAGTGAAAGCCTCAAAACCAACACGCGAGGACTTACAATATTGATACTGCTAAAAATTTTACACTTATAAATTTTTTACGACATCGACACTATTTTCTGGCTCTAGCGGGATGAGTAGTAGAAAATCCTCAACGAATGTAATACTAAGTATATGGTTTCGGGACAGAATAGGCCGGCCCACAATTGATCAGGCGTCCATAGAAGATTACACTTATGAAAATGTGAGCGAATTCATCTACCTGGGATCCTGTAGGCAATGCCATGTCATCAGAATCAGAATCAGAGTCAAAGGACTCTAACTTTTTTAATAGGTTATACGATTTTTATAACAGATACTTCTTTGAGCTTCGTAGTCACTTGATTATTCAGCTTATTTCAAGCTGGAAAAAATTAGAATTTACAAGTCCCTAATCTGTCCAGTTTGAATATATGGTTTTGAAACTGGTACCACACTTAAGAAAAAAACCCTATGTCGCAACTGTCCATGAAGGGCCAAGGCTTGTCAGATAGCGATTTGAAAAGAGGGACGTAGGGTAAGCATGCCGCAATCCCCACGCTGTTTAATTCCGGCCTTCGCTACCTAGGGCGCTACTAACTGTAGCTTCCCCATTTTTACCACGATGCTGGATCAACACCAACTTTTCCCACACGGGAAACGAACCCTGAATTCTTGCACGAAATACGAGTGCGCTAGCCACTAGACCAAAGCGTGAGAACGACCACATTTGAGAGTGATGGAAAAGAGTGCCTCCTAATCTTTGAAAGCAAAATATTGCGATGAATTCCGCACAGTATGCTCTGGGCAGGAATTATGTTTTCAAATAATATTTAGAAGTTTTATGCGCCATTCAAAGAAATCGATACAGTCAAATTTATAAAATTAGCAATCCTTCGATGAGATTTGGCAAGTATGAGGGATGTCGAAATCCCATAAAAGATGACAACCGAACAAACTCATGGAACGAGGAAAGTTGGGAGGACTAGGTAGCGATGATTGGTCAGTGATGCCAAGGCTGTGCTGTTAACTGGCTGGCAGGAACTGATGATGTAATGCTGATGAATGGTAAGGATAATGTACTGTGTATACTTCTTTTCCCTGCATTGAAGTCCATAGTTTGGAAACTTCATTTGTGTTTATTGCTGCACCAGAAGTTAAATGTTAACTATAGAAGATTATGATCTATTTTTAATCTGTTTCGAAGTTTAGTTTTAATAGTATTCATAGCATAAAATCCCCACAGGCTGGATGTTTCAAATTTCCCATACTATTATGCAAAAAGATTTGAATGTTGTAAAATTAAAAACTTCACAACATAGTTTTGAATGATTATATATAAAAACAGGTAAATTACCTGTTTTTATATATATTAATTAATATTATATTTTTAGATGTTTTTGTAATTCACGCAAATAAACAAATTAATTAATGAAAAATGACTACATTTTAATACCATAAATTGCATTAATTCTGGAAAATTTATCAATGATGAAGCTAATTATTTATTGTACCACCTGTTTGTCAAAAACAATCAACATTCAATTAATTTTTTTTTTTTTTTTAATTAATGCATACAAAACAAACTGATGTTACTTATCAATTTATGATGAATGTTATACTACTACATAACAGTAATGTTTATTGTTCATTTTTTAAGACCATGTTTATTAATTTAATATAATGCTGGTATGTTTATTTAACAAAAATAATTTATTTTGCCAGTATGAAGTATGCTGTGCAAATTTTATCAAAATGAATTTATTATGTTATCTGCGTTCTCTCAGCGTACTTGTTAATTTCATTTACAGTAAATGAAGCAATTAAATAATCATTTGCCTGAATTCTCTTTCCATTACATGAATGTAATATTGGTGAATGTGTGGTGTAGATTTATAACTGTGTGGGGTTGGGTGAAATTAGGTTATGTGTTCATGTGACATGTTCTAGGAAATTGTTCACTGATGTTTACATATGTTTTGTTTAAAATGTGATCAGTTCACTTTTTATTTTCTTCTTTTTTAATTATTGAGCGCTTTGATATTTTTACTTCTTATTAGTGTAGGGGTAGTGAACCCCCACCACTCATCCACTCTAGCGGAGATAAACAGCCCCTCTCGCACAGAGAGGAGAGGTTCGGTCAGTGGATATATATATGAGAGAGAGACAGTCAAAGATGATTCTGTTCAATTCAGTCTTACACATCAGACATCATTCTGTTGATTCACACTCCGTACATATCATTTTAGCCACGTCAGTCTGTCAGTTCAGTTCAGTTCTAAATTCTAAAGTGTAAAGTCCCTGGCAGTCAGTTATATAATATACACATATCAATTATATATCTTAAACCAATCTTAAGGTGTTTATCTATCATCATCAACAACCAACATCTCCTCACAACACGCTTACAATTAGTATTTCGTAAGAGGAAGAATTGCTTTCGCGTCAAATTTTGGTATAATAATTAAAAATTATTATTTTTCATCCAAACTGATATTAGATATAAAATTGGAAGGAATTAAAAAAAAGTTCAATAAAGTTAAAAAGCAAATCCTAAAGAAGTTCTTAAGTTTAATCAAACAATTATAAGATTTTTTTATAATAAAAGATAGCGTTGCATTTAAAATAAGTTGAAATCAAAAAATAAAAAATTCAAGAGCAGTAAAAGCGTACTCGCTATTTACTTACCCAAAGTATTCAGCAAAGTAAATTCCTAAGCTATATTACTAAAGGTTAAAGGCTGTTAAAATATTTATTTGGATTTCGACAGTAGACAGAGTTTAAATCTCACTGGCAATCTAGTTAGGAATACTCCCAAAACATGAGCGACTCGGTTATTCATGAACACGCAACTTTCATGTTAATCAGTAATTATGAATAAATTGTTTTGCAAATTTGAATAGTTATCAATTTACTAATCAGGATATAAATTTTAAATAATAGCTCCGTGGTTTTTAAAGTCAATACGAAAATAAAATATAGTATGATACACTCTCACTACAATCTTTTATCGCAATATAATTTACTTGGAATTTCCTGGCTAAGTTACCATTCGCCGTGTGATAAGCAGATATGCAACTCTAATTTAATAGAAGTTTGTATTGCTGGAATAGTCAGGCTCGTTCCTTGTGTCTCTTCAACTGCAAATTGGTATTAGAATGTTCTAGAAAACTGGTGGGGTCATCTTAATCCAAGAAAAGTTTTCTAGTCTGCGTTTCCGGTCTTATGGTTGAAAAGCTTAGAGCTATTTGGAATAAGGGAGATAGAAATAATGACAGGACCACTCTTTCGGACTAGAGTTGGAGAAACTGCATAAATACATCGACGGTAGATAGATATACAACAGAGTTCATTCGCCAGTCACAGCATTTCATTTACCTCACCCTTTACCCGTACTCAAACATACTCTACCATTTTAGTGTAAAGTCCAGGCAGTCAGTGTCACTTCTTACATTATACAGTGTTCAGTGTGGTGAAAGAAAGAAATGAAAGAAAATAATAGTTTTGAAAAATAGTTTAGCATATTTTATAGTTTGAAAAATAGAATTTTGTTAATATTTTAAATGTATCTTAGGGCAGTGAAAGGAGTCAGGTACTGTAATTTAAGGTTATTGTTATTAGGGAGACAAAGGCACAAGAATCAAATAAATTAATACAATGCCACTTGGCCAACTGTTTTGTAAGAGAAGGCATTCTTTCGAACTTCAGATAGTCTGTGGTAGACACCGAAGCAGAGCACTTCAGGAATCGCTACCTTAGAATCAGTGCAGTTCCACAATATATTAATAAGTTTATAATATCTTTGCAAATAACTTGTAGTTATTGTTTTAATAGAATATATTTATTGTTAGCAGTGGTGACTACTTTCTTATTACTTATACTTCTCTCTTAAACATATATACTCACAAGCCCTTTTACTAAACCGCTCGTGCTACACATGCTACTACAAACACTACAACAACGCTACACCAAATAAATTTCATCAGCCATATTTAGTTGTTCATTCAAACAAACCATTTCTCTCCTACATCATACCCATTATACTATTGTTACTTCTCATATCCCCATTTGTTACGTTCAATGACAATACCTACATGTTGCTGAGAAAATTAAAATTGTCTTGGTATCTCTTCTCTTAATCTTAAAACCATTTTTACTTCGTCTATAGCTTTTGCTATATTTAAGTTGCATTTAGGCCGCTACTAAGTTGCGGAGAAACTTTACATCTGAATTTGGTAAATTATAATTAATTTTTACAACGAACAAATTTCTTATATAATAATGGAGCTCTAAATGTATATTGGTGTAAAAAATATAAAAAATCTGGATTGAAACACTCATACGATTTTCTCTTATTGTAGTCAATAAAATTATAATAAATTTAGTCAATTTTCTTTATTTTTTATTATTATTTTTCTCATATATTTAATTAATATTATTGAATAAATAAAGAAGTGTTTCGTGTTTTCTTCATGGAGAAAATCGCAAGAAGAAGAAAAAAAACTGAACAGTATATAGAGTATATACTTTTACAGAATATATTAATTGTAATGATTTATATATAAAAGGAAAAGTAAAAATTCATCAATATGTAATTGATATTGATTATATTGGAGGAATTATATTTTAACTTTTATAAATAATTTATATATTCAAAAATGTATTTACAGTCTTCAATTACTAACTATATATCACAAAAAAGCAAAAATTTAACTTGAATAAGGATCACTACCTTTTCCACACAGAAATGCAGGTCTCTACTCTAAACGGTTAAAACATCCCTTAACATCGGGAGAGTGAATTGGAAGGGAAGATTCTTTGATTTCTGACTTTATCTAAGAAAGATGCCTAATTTAAATAAACAACAGTATGCCCTTGATTTTCAGCTTACAGTAGGGAAGGTAATATTGATCTTTGTTAAACATTCTTTTCAATTATTTTGTCATCATTCAAAAACCCGAATATAATAAATTAGAGGTATTAGCGAACAAAATGCAGAAATAAAATTACAACTTAGTCAAAGTATAACCTAAATATTAAAGTGAAATCTTAATTTCAAACAAAAATTCAAATATTAAATGTATTTATATAAACAATATTATAATATGTATTATAAACAATATTTTCAAAGATATGTTTCGTGATAGCCTGCTTATTTTTGTGATCATCGAACGGTTTCGGGCATTCGCCCATCATCAGTTTGTTTTTATTAAACAGTGTAATAACATAGACTTGCACAGAGCAAATACAGTTCATACACTAGGTTTTAAAAAGTCTTTGTTATGACGGAACGAGGTTAAGGGGGGTTGTTGCTACCTGAATGGGAAAACACATGTTCGGTCCTTTAGTGACGTTGTTCCCTTTTTAAATGGAAACATCAATGGGTGGGGATCTATACTTAAACTATGTTTTTTTAAAACTATTTCACTTTGATAATTATTTATCCATACCATCTTATTATTTCTATTTATTAATTTATGACAGAGCAAAATAACGCAAAAGTGTCAGCCGTGGGCCACTATGGAATAGTTACTGTTGAGAAATGATAGAATCCGAGCTGAATGTTCGTAAGATGGTATAGATACATAACTATGTTGAGAAAGTAATCTATATAAGTAAGTTTATTTTATAATTATGCATTCCATTCCACATTTCACCTTTCACACACATTCACATACACCAACCATGTGCGCACGTATACCTAAATATGGTTTCTTTTTTTACGGGCCCAAATATAACGAGTCTAAACGAGCTCAAGTACTGGCATTTATAGATTTATCACTGAATAAATTATACAATTATGTTTTCTAATCTTAAAGTAACGTACAATCCACATGAACATTTTATTTTCTTGAACTTCACAGATGTCTTAATGCCCAGTTTCTTGAAAAAGTTCGTGAGATTTTACGTGTGGTTTCCGATATATTTGTTACATATACCACATGCCACATACCACAAAACCATGTAAACATATACACCTCGAACTCACGAACTTTTTCAAAAAACTGGGCATTAAGTCATCTTTCAGAATAAACAATAAATTAGGCTACGAAATCCGCACTCGCACTGAGTTTACTGACGTCTATGGCAGCAGTGGGGTTTACGAGTTGAAATGCCCGGACCGTAATAACATTTACGTAGGGCAGACAGGTAAAAAAAATCAGGGAACGATTTACCGAACACATCAGATCATACAAGTTCAAAAATATGACTCAAATTATGCCAATCACCTAAATACAAACAAACACAAACCCGACGACATCACCACTACGATGAAAGTAATACATCCAGGCCACAAAGATCGACGACTTGACCTAATAGAACAAAAATAAATAAATACAAGACACAAAACTTAATAAACGAACAGACAAAATTTGCCAGTGAACCATTATTCAAAACCCTTTTCCCACAATAACAATAGAAAACACAATAAACAATACACAACTCACCTGAACAAATAGTACTTTAGTCTTAAAAAAACCAAACAGTTTTTAGTTTTAGTTTTAAATCTGCTAGTTTGTAAGTCTGCACATACGAAACAAAACAACCTTTAAGTTTGTACATATGTGAATGATGCATGCAGATCAAGGAAATAAAATGTTCATGTGGATTGTACATTACATTAAGATTAGAACACATATTTCTATAATTTTTTTCAGCGATATATCTGTAAATGTCTGTATTTGAGCTCATTTAGACGTTATATTTAGGCCTGTAAAAAAGCACCCGTATTTAAGAATTCGTGCGTACATGGATGGTGTATATGAATGTGTGTGAAATGTGGAATGGAATGCATAATTATAAAATAAACTTGCTTATATAGATTACTTGCTCAACATAATTATGTAACTATACCATCTTACGAACATTCAGCTTGGATTCTATCATTTCTCATCAGTAACTATTCCATAGTGGCCCATGGCTGACACTTTTGCGTCATTTTGCTCTGTTATAAATTAATCAAAGAAATAATAAGATGGTACGGATAAATAATTTATCAAAGTGAAATGGTTTTAAAAAAACATGTTTAAGTTATATATCCCCACTCATTGATGTTTCCATTTAAAAAGGGAACAACGTCACTAAAGGACAGAACACGTGTTTTCCCATTCAGGTAGCAACACCCCTCTTAACCTCGTTCCGGCATAACAAAGACTTTTTAAAATCCAGTGTATGAACTGTATTTGCTCTGTGCAAGTCTATGTTATATCACTGTTTAATAAAAACAAACTGATGATGGGCGAACGCCCGAAACCCGTTGATGAATACAAAAAGAAGCAGGCTATCACGAAAAATGCTTTCTAGCTCTGCGGAACCAACCACCACAATAAATAATATTACACTAAACATGCTCTCTCTCTCTCTCTCTCTCTCTCTCTCTATATATATATATATATATATATATATATATTAGAGCAATGTGAAAAGTCCTTGGCCTAGCCCATATCTGGCACTGCTACAAATGAAATAACCACTTGTTGCAAAAGTAAACAACCAAATGTGAATTTGATCAAACAAATAATTTGTTTTATATGGCTGTTTAAAATAAGCATGTCGTGTGTTTCTGATAAAATGAATAAACTTGAATAACGTTCCGTCATAACCCTTCATTTTGGAGGGTTTATCGCCAACAAAATTTCATCCAAAGTTGGTGAAAGAGTAAAAGGAATCTGCAGCTTCGTTATCAACAGTAAAAAAAAAAAAATGGGCAGCTGAATTTAAACGTGGTCGTACATCGACTGGAGATGATCCACGTAAAGCACGTCCAAATACTCCAACTACCGAAGAATATATCGAGAAGATACAAAATATGGTTTTAGGTGATCGACGATTAAAGTTGTATGAGATAGCTGAGGCTGTAAGCATCTCAGAAGAAAGGGTACGGCACACTTCACACGAAGAACTCAGTATGAGTAAGCCTTGTGCAACATGGGTGCTGCATTTGTTAAATGCTGATCGCAAACAAATAAAGAATCGGTTTCTCTGCAATGTTTGTGCCGTTTTAAAAAGAATCCAACCGATTTTCTGAGCCGATTGGTTAGAGGATGAAAAGAGGGTTCACCATTTTACACCTGAGTCAAAACAACCGTCCAAGCAATGGGTAGATGCCGATGGTTCTGCACCGAAGAAAGCAAAGATAATTGCATCGGCTGGAAAGTTTATGGCTAGTGTGTTTTGAGATTCTAGAAGGATTCTTTTAATTGACTACCTACTAAAGAGTCAAAAATGGGGAATACTACGTATATTTATTGACCACCTAGATGAAAAATTAGAGAGAATCAGTCTGGTTTTTCTTTGAAAAAAAAATCCTCATCTACCTGGGCAACGCACCTGCCCATAAGGGCGCTTTGGCAATGGGAAAAATCAAGGGATTTGATGTATGAATTGTTGAAAAATCCTCCTTATTTGCCAGATGTGGCTCCGATTAACTTTCATCTATTCCCATACCTTAAGAAATTTGTGGCTGGAAAACGTTGTCGGTCAAATGAAGAGGTGATAGCAGTAAAGGATATTTTGAAGATCTTCCGGAATCGCACTTCAGGGA
Organism: Triatoma infestans; assembly: GCA_011037195.1. Classification (NCBI taxonomy): domain Eukaryota; kingdom Metazoa; phylum Arthropoda; class Insecta; order Hemiptera; family Reduviidae; genus Triatoma; species Triatoma infestans. Next base: position 13,518 of record JAAEAF010014805.1, on the reverse strand, counting down.
CGGAATCCAGTTATTGGAGGAACACTGGACTAAGCGTTTTGTAACTGGACTAAGTATTGAACTAAAGGGAGACTATATTGAGAAATAAATGCATTTTTAAAACAAAACAAAAAAACGCATTTTCACTACTAGGCCGAGATCTTTTCACCTTGCACTCGTATAAATATATATGAGCATGTGCCATCCATTAGCTATTCATCCCTACATAACAGTGATGGTACGACTGAAAATAACAGTTTTGTGTAGCTGAAATGATCCATGTTAAAGTATTCAATAAACATAATATATTAACTAAAGTTCATATTTTTCTATTGTAGAGAGTATAATTTGATTTATTATCAAAATCTGAATTAAAATAATTTGTTACGACATGAAGCAGGAAGTCCAAATATATTTTATATTTGTATTTTATTTATCGAAAGTAATTAATGTAAGCAAACCAATCTTAGAAAACCTTATTCCATGTTCACAATTTTGAATAGCCATTTCGGAGTCATTCAGTTGAATTGCTACTGGCCATTTATTGCAATAATGGAAACTTGACTAGCCATTTTTATTGGTAATTATTATAGCAAGCTGGTCATTCACAAATTCAGCAAACAACATTATTAATGACTATGGACACCTTAAAATCATCTAATTCTCGTAAAAAACTAGTTTCTATAATTCAATAATTTGCTTTCAAAGATTAGGAATCCTCTTTCATTGCTCTTAGATATGCCCCCAGTTTCGAAGCCGTATATTTGGGATTTGTAAATTCTAATTAAACGTCTCCCTTGAAATAAGATGAATACTCAAGTGTTTCCGAAGCACAAAGAAGCACCTGTTAGCTGCTAGAATCTTCTGCCTCAATTCTGATGACATGTATTGAAGCTTAGATAGATGAATTCGCTCACATTTTCAAAAGCGTAATCTCCTATGGACCTCAGAGATATTTTCCGTTATAGGCTGCTTCATATTTTGTGGTCACAGACCGATTTCGGGCGTCCTCTGGGCAACTGATCAGTTATGGATATGTTCTTTCCTGAAACCATAAATCTACTTAGTTTTACTTTCATTCAGGATTGTTCTACTGAGCCAAATCTCTTCAATTAAACCTTTTTGTCGTCTATTTTGGTATAATTTTCTTTTTAGTAATATATTGCTTTATTGTATTTAGAAAATAATTCAGTGCAATGTAAATAGCAATTGGAAAAGTCATAAAAAAATTAGTTATTTATTTCATAAAAGTATTAACACATTCCAGGTCAGGTTTGCCCAGATGAGCGTAACTAAAATTGTTTGAAACTGAAAGAGAGTGGGTAGAAACACTTCACTTTCGCATAAAATGTTCTAATTTTTTTTACAACAGCTAGAACTTATAATAAAAGCACCTAAAAGGATGCAAATCTGTACGCTAACCTCTAAGTGAAGCCGTCCCCTGAAAATGGGAGGTTTCCAAGGAAAGTTGTAGAACATTAGGTTAATGTTAAGCAAAATTTTAATTTGTTTTCCATTTTTTTATTTATTGTTTAATTGACTTGAAAATGATAAAATAAATGTTAAATTGAAGTACTTTTACTTTACTTAAATATTATTATTAATTTTAGAAAATACGTCGAGCCCCTTAAAATTTGTTTAATTGAAAGTGGCAACACTGTTTTTTATTATTTAACTTCTAGAGATTAAATATAAAACTTTAATCACTAATACTAATGGAACAATTGTCAAATTATTCAATTGTTATAGACAGAAGTTATAAATAACCGAATGTCCACTACTTATTTAACCACATTTTAATAGTAAATAAATAAATAGATTATACTTATTCAATCGGCTTTGAAAAATGGGAATTCATTCGAAGATGAAATGGCCATCAAGTAATAACGAAAGCTGTTTTTTTTTTAATTTTTATCATAGGCTAGATTTTATCAAAGAGTTGAAAAGAACTTTATCCATAATTTATGTATGGAACATTATGGATTATGTAGATGGTATGTACGTGAATATGCTAAGAAGATTGTCAGTATAATATGCATTGTCAAAGCTTGGGCAGTTGTTACATATCCTTGCTCTATTGTTGTCAATATCATCATTTCTAGCTGTGTATAGTGCAAGCAGCGCACTCTGTTGGTGTCTGTCATTCACTCACTTCACACTCTTACACCATATATATATACATGTATACACAGGAAGATAATCTAGCATACTGTGCTCTAATATCTCTGGGGATTAGCGGTGTTGTGCTCATGGTCACACGGGACAGAATTCATTCCGTATAAATGTATTGTTGTGGATTATGAATTACTAATGCACATAACAAACGGTAACAAGATTGATTTATTAATTTGTAATTGTAATTAATATTTTTTAATTAAATTATTTACATAGAATAGATTTTCTATTTTTGAGTATATTTCATTTGATATTTCAAATACTACATTTATGCTTAGGCATTTTTCTTAGAACCCGTACATACAATTTTTAAAAAAATCTAGTGTGATAGTCCTTCTCTTACTCCTCCTGTTAGTATAATTATTATAGAATTGGCAAAAATTTTTAAACTATAAATATTTACTCCAAAAATATAGAGGTTTTGAGGATAATGATTGGTTAGCAGGGAAGGAAGGTAGTAATTGAAATAATTTATATTGTTGTCCACTAGACATCGCCATTACCAATTACAAACCTAAATCGCATTTTAAATCTGACCATCGATTCCTCAAAACCGGCAAAATAAATTTTTGCCGGACTACTGTTTCAAATAAATGCGGTAGATAGTTTATATATGTGTAAAATTGCATTGAAATATTAAGATTCTCACATTGGACCATTTCCATATGAAGATGAATAACCGTTATTTTAAAGTGATTCATAATAATTATTGTAATTTCATTAAAAGTTAATGTTGGTAACATTTTTTTTTTAATATTATTTTCTATTTGTAATAAAAGAGAAATTGAAAAAAATTGTAAAATAGAAAATAAAAGCCTGTAAAAGTCATTAGATTTATTTGATTCATTTGATTATTTAGATAAACTATTTTAAAAAAAATTTTTAGGGATAAGTGGTGGTAAGGGAGGGAGATACTTAAAATTAAATGTCTAGTCAAGGGGGTACGGAAGAAAAAGAAATGTCGGGAAACTACTTTGAAACCTTAAATAAAAAAAATTTCGGAAAACGTTTACAATCATTAAAAGTGATTGGTATTTATGTATGCGGATATTACAATTGGTATTTATGTATGCGGATATTACAATTGGTATTTATGTATGCGGATATTACAATTGGTATTTATGTATGCGGATATTACAATTGGTATTTATGTATGCGGATATTACAATTGGTATTTATGTATGCGGATATTACAATTGGTATTTATGTATGCGGATATTACAATTGGTATTATGTATGCGGTATTACAATGGTATTAGTTTATGCGGATTATTACCTTAGGTATTTATGATGCGGATATTACAATTGGTATTTATGTATGGAATGACAATGGTATTTATGTATGCGGATATTACAATTGTATTATGTATGCGGCTAATTCCAATGGTATGTATGTAGCGGATATTACAATTGGTTTTATGTATGCGGATAACAAATTGGTTTATGTATGCGGATATTTACAATGGTATTAGTATGCGGATATTACAATTGGTATTTATGTATGCGGATATTAAAAGTGGTATTTATGTATGCGGAATATTACAATTGGTATTTATGGTATGCGGACTTTACAATTGGTATTTATGTATGCGGATATTACAATTGGTATTTATGTATGCGGATATTACAATTGGTATTTATGTATGCGGATATTACAATTGGTATTTATGTATGCGGATATTACAATTGGTATTTATGTATGCGGATATTACAATTGGTATTTATGTATGCGGATATTACAATTGGTATTTATATATGCGGATATTACAATTGGTATTTATGTATGCGGATATTACAATTAGCAGGTAAATAATATTTTGAAATACAGAAAAAAACAATTGAAAATCTTAGGCTGTAAAAATAACTGCATGTTATATAATAAGCATTGCTAAATGTCACATAATGTATTATACAGAAAAAAAAAAAATCTGGTGTGAAACACTCACACAACTTTCTCTTACTCCAGTTCTCAAAATTATAATTGACAAATTTTATAGTTTGTGTACTAAATTTAATGAAATTCGTCGAAAACAGAAAAAAACTGTCCAGTAAAAGCGCACTTCTGGTTTACTAATTTTTTCTTGAAACTCGGAATTTTCGCTATCTATTTATTTCTAATAATTTCTGTTTGGATGATAGAATTGTATAATCAACTATGATACCACTTTAGAGAAAAACATAACCCACCCTACTTAAAAGTGCCCTTGAATGAATTTTTCCAGAGAAATGTTTTAAATACAAGTTGTAGATCTTTGTATGCTTAGTTTATATAAGAAGTTTCAAGGAAATCGTCGGAGCTATTTTTGAGAAAATCGCGAAAAGTAAAAAAAAATCATTTAATAAACTGGTAATGTAAAAGCACTTCCTGGTATCCGATTTTTTTGAAATTCGGAATTTCACAACATATTCAATTCTAATTAACATTATTTAGGGTGATAGAATTGTTTGAAAAAACTGAACAAGCACTTTAGATGAAAACCCCATGACTGCCCTTGAATGAATTTTCCCAGAGAAACATTTCAAATAAAAATTGTAGCTCTTTGGATGTCTAGTTCATATAACAAGTTTAAAGAAAATCGTTGGAACCATTTTTTGAGAAAAACGGAAAAAAGTAAAAAAAACAACAAGTAAAGTGGTACTCCGGTTGAGGAATTTTGACAGATGACCCACTGTCGGATCCCATGGTGATAACCTAACGAATATCAGTTTTGGAACTTTCTACGATTTTCGTTTTGAGCTATGCGTTCACACACACACACACACACACACACAGGACAATTTGCTGAAAACAACTTTTTGGATTCAGGGGACCTCAAAACGGATATTTCCGGTGGAAAACACGATATCGAAAATTTGACGCGATTACAATACTTCCGCTTACTTGAAGTAAGAGAAAGTAAAAATAACATATCTTGAGGTTATAAAATGCAGATTTTTTGAACCAGAAAAATAGTCGCAATTTTTTCCCTGGCATTTAATCATTTCCTGGTTATGCTCATGGTGAAATTTACATTCCTCATATTATACAGATTAATGCGGTTTAAGCTTTTAATTTTTTTGCAGTTGAAACATCTTTACCCAATTTTTTTTCCACTTTTGTTGGACATACAGAGCTCCGGACCTGTACCATTTGTTGTTGGCTGACCAAGTTCAATTGTCATAAGCCTTGCAGCTTTTTCTCCCGGAATAACGAAGAATTGATGGACTTTAATACACTTTTGCATTTTTAGCTTCATTTTTCACACCTGGCCAATGAATGCATATGTTATACGTGCGCTTCGGAAACTTGACAAACTACATTACACTTGACAAACTCGGAAACTTGACAAATTAGTTTTTTCCAACATATATTTTTCGGTTGGAGGAGGAATTTGATCCACATGAATTCATCTTCTTGCTCCGTTTCCGAGGAACAGTTCACGTAACCTTTCTTGCTTTTTTTTATAGTTATCCAAGGCAGTTAAAAACTTAGGAATGACTTCTATAATGTAATAAAAAAAAATCACCCAAGGGCGAGTTGGTGCTGTAGACACCCTTAAATTTCAGAGAACTATCACAGAAATGCTATATATTTTTTGTTACAATTTAAAAAATAAAATTAAACCTGGGAACCATAGAGAAGGTAATGTGAAATACAGGCCGACATCCCACTCTAGTTGCAAAAATTAGAAGCTTTTAATAAGATAACTACTCAATGGTTAAACTTGCGAAACATCATAATTCTAAAGTATCGAATGATCAAAAGAACTACTCGACAAACGATCAAAACTAACCCTTTCGAAAAAAACCTGGATCAGCAAAGCGTTCCATTCTTCACCGTATGCAATCCCTCCAATCAAAAATCCTTCGCACAATGGTCAATGCTCCTTTTTACGTCAGCAACCACACCATCCACAGTGACCTAAAACTCTCATTTATCCTAGATCCTCGCCAAGTCCCAATATATTAAATTCCATTCAAACTATTCCATCACTACAATCCATTGCAGCAACCTGTAATAGATAACACTTCCTGCTAATCCCTGCCGAAGACTGAAGCGCCGATGGCCTCACGCTTACCTGATCGCTTGATAAAAATGGGTATCGTTCGAATTCACTTCATCGGTGTCTATACTAACCGACTTGTGATGGTCATTGTTGGATGGCCCTCATTCAATTCTGTCACGCCATTTTTTTTTTTTTTTTTGCGCATCGACAACTTGGATCATTAGCGCCGAACATTGTTGAGAGCCACTCGAGCGAAGAGGGTGCCTTTTTTCTTTGCACGACATCCATCGAAACTTCCCATGGAAGTAGCATGGAGCCGGGCCATATTATAGTCGATCGTCCCCCTCCCCGCTTTAGCCATCGAATCCAGTCGACGGAGTGGGGAGGGTCGACAACCGCACAATGACACCCTCCTTTTCTTTTCACTACTGATTGAGGTGGATTCCTGTATAATAGTATTACACAAGGCGTGCCACCGCTTGCTGCACTTCGATGTTTGCCTTTACTTTTAATAATCTTCACTTCTATTTTCTTTTAGCTAGTGTTAAACAACTATGTTTGTTAACTAAGTTGCTCATATTTTTAGAAGCTAACTTCCAGTCACTACAGCTACACGATATAAAAGGGTTACTTGCATTTGCAATATTACATGTAAATATTCCGTCCCACTAGACAAAACATAAATTAACTATTCTTAAACTAAAATTGGAGTGAAGTACTTTATAAAAAAAAATTCCTTCCCCCAGCTAAAATTCTAATCTAAACGCATTCATGCTAACTTTCACGCCAATAATTACATTCTCGCTAATAAATACATTCATGCCGATAAATACATTCACACTTATAAATACATTCACACTATACATTCATACTGTGGGGAGGGTACTCTATATTCCACTCCCCACTTATATTAAACCTAATCTAATCTAAGCTAAATCTTATCGTATAAGTTTATATGCTTTAAAAATGCAAATAACCCTCTAACATGGGGAGAACCCTCTTTCAAAATAACGCGCAAGTCATGTGGCAGGCCTGCTCTTTGCCTATGTGCTCGCAGAGCCTGACACCCTTCCAGAACATGTGCTACAGTAAGTCTTCCTTTGCAAAGTGGGCATCTAGGTCTTCTTCTACCCAACAGCAGATGCCCATGTGTTATTCGTGTATGTCCGATCCTGAGCCTCGTAAGTATAACAGATTCCCGCCGCGGGAAGTTCTCGACTAACGCCGTACGCACGCATGGTTTAACTTCCTTTAATTTATCATTTGTGGAATTCCACTGTTCCTGCCATTTCTTAATCATTATTTCTTTCATAAAAGTTTTTAGATCTGTGGGACGCACGGGATTAATTATATCTATATTATCTAAGGCAGCACGTTTTGCGGCGTTATCAGCTCTCTCGTTGCCAGACACGCCAATGTGGCCTGGTACCCATACAAATATTATTTCATATCTTGTACATAATTGGCTCATTGTTTCATAAATATGAATAATCATTGGGTCAGTCGAGAAATTGTCCCGGAGAGCCTGTACTGCACTTAGAGAATCTGTCAGCACCAGTGCTTTACTGTAGGACTTTTCGATAATCAGTTTCAGAGCCTGCAGATGGCGTATATTTCTGCTGTATATATTGTAGCATAGCAAGGGAGAGTCCAAGTAAGGGTAGGGTAAGGGTCCAAGTTTTGTTTGTTTTTATTTATTTTATTATTTGCTTGTTGTGTAAATTCGCAGTTGCAATTAAAACAATTAAAGTGAAAAAAATAATTCTAAAGTGCTCCTTATTTAGCTCCATATTTTTCGTAATTAAAAAAATATCCAGTACCAGTAAGTGATTAAATAAAAAGCAACGTGGTGAAACAGTTAGAGACGAAATCAATTTAACTGAATGTCGTTTCATATCCCAAAACTTTCTGAGTGACCCTCCTGAAAGACAAACCAAACATTAGAATTCAGTCAGTAAGTTCTGGAGTGTTGAAGATTGAATGTGTGCATTTCTGTGAAATTCTAGTAGTTCAGTAAAATGTTTTTAAGTTACCAGTAAAATGTAAAATTAGTCCGCGACCATTCATTTGGATTTTATATATTCTTTATTTGTCATAATGAAGTTATATATTTATGTCACAGATCAGTAAAAATTAAACTAGTTTTATAAACATTTTAACTACCTAGTTTTATTAACCTTTTCTTATTCCAACTGCCCCCGTTTTGAAACAATTGTTGTTTTTTACAAGCAATACTAAAATATTGAATATGTGGATGGGCTCGCAATGCTGGATAACTTCCGATATTTTATCCGTCGTAATATGCATATTAATTTTTGTTCCTGACCGGTTTCAGATTTTTATCTATCGTCAGAGCAAATTCACCAAGTTCGTATAGAGAGTTCTCTTCAACGTAATGTTACGTTAAGAAAATCATCATTTTGATCAAATTCCTGCTCCAACCCAAAAATATATGTTGAAAAAAGATGAAAAAAACGAAGTGGAATAGTATATTTGTGTCAAGGTTCAGAGGCTTGCCAGTAACATGTGCATTATTGGCCAAGTGTGAAAAATGATGCTAAACATGCAAAAGTGTATGTGTTCATCAGTTCTTCCTACTATTGGGGAAAAAGCTGCAAGGCTTATGACAATTGAACCTGGTCAGCCCACAACAAATGGTACAAGCAGTTCAAGTCCGGAGCTCTGTATGTCCAAGAAAAGCGGATAAAAAAACTATATGATATGTTTAACGTAATGTCATCGTAATGAAGGGTGAATGTAACAAAAACATTACGTTCAAATGAACTCTCTACACGAACTTGGTGAATTTGCTTTGACGATGGGTGAAAATCCGAAACCGGTCAGGAACAAAATGAATATGCATGTTGCAGCGGATAAAATGCCAAACAAATACTAAAATATGTGGGTGGGTCCGCAATGCTGGATAACATCCAGTATTTTATCCGTGGTAGTATGAAACATCATGAAAAACATACACAAATAGTAACATAACCTTATAACCTTCCCACATAATATACACAACCAACAAGTGTGAGTCTATAGAAACATTTCGTTGAAGTGATCTCTGTACAAGAACTTGGTGAATTTGCTCTGATGATGGAAGAACATCCGAAACCGGTCAAGAACAAACTAATATCATGCTGCGACGGATAAAATACCGGGAATACTAAAATATCAGAGACATTTTCCGTGGTAGCCTGCTTCATTTTGTGGTCATCGACCGGTTTCGGGCGTTCGCCCATCTTCAGGATGCGTTTTTTAGACAGTGTGCCAACACAGACTCGTACAGAGTAACTTAGTTCCACACTAACTCACACACTAATGAAGCAGGCTACCACGAAAAATGTCTCTGATGCTTTCCAGCTCTGCGGAACCAACCACCACAACAAATACTAAAATAGTTTGTTTTAAGTGGCGTTCTTAAACAAACAAAAAAATAACTATTTATAGTGTTGAGAGCTAAGTTAAATAATTTAATATCATAACATTACGTATATCAGACGTATTTAATATCATAACATTACATATACATTACGTAAAATCAGGCTGTATAAAACCCTCATCCGCCCAGTAGTGATGTACGGTTCCCAAGCTTGGATTATTTCCAAAAACGATGAAAAGAAACTCCTTGTATTTGAAAGAAAAATACTCAGGCGCATTTTTGGCGCAGTGAGGGAAGGGGATACATGGAGAAGGCGAAAAAACAAGGAGGTATGTGAATTGTATGGGGAAGCGGACGTCGTACACACTATTCGACTATCCAGGCTGAGCTGGGCTGGCCATGTGGCGAGGATGGAGGAAAATGAGATACCAAGGAGGATTTTGGATGGGGGAATAGGTACGAAAAGAAAGGTTGGCAGACCCAAACTTAGGTGGCTTGACGGTGTGACCAACGATGCGAGGAGCATCTTGGGTACTCGCAACTGGAGAGCAGCTGCAACTAGCAGAGACACCTGGATTAGGCTCATTGAGGAGGCCAGGACCCACCAAGGGTTGTAGAGCCATGAACATAGATAGATAGATAACATTACGTATATAATACCAATGATATCGTGAACCTAAAAATAAACCTGCGGTTGTTGCACCCGTCCAAATTCATCGAAATACTTATTTAAGAGAAGCTATAGTCGAAGCTAGGAATATTGAATAATAATAATAATAATTTATTTATTTTTCTCCGGGGAATCCCCATACAAATAGAGTCTGACTCTGTATACAATATACATTACTAGGAATAATGAATAATTCGAGCTACTGATAAGGTGTGAAATCACTATAAAATATGGGAACAAGAAAAATTGCTTTGTTTCTTAGGTGGAAAATCTGGGCAGCTGATTGATGAAGCAATCGAAAAACATCAACGCTCAAGGATAAGCATAAACGCTGGAAACCAGTAGAATATAGGGGGGGAAAATGTAGTCATGGATCCGACTAACCAAAGAGATCAGATTCAGCGGCTTACATTGACTCGACAACTAATTGGAAAATCTCTGAACTAATATTAAACTTATTTCGAATTCTAACATCTTATCAGATCGTCTAAGTATATTGGAACGCAAATTCTGCTATTAGTGGAGGAAGAACAAAGGTAGTTAGATCTTCGCTTGCTAAGAGCATTTCCAGAAGAACAAGGAATGGGTAGAAATGTGCAGAGAAATGACCGAGACATAAATTTGGTCCGGAATATTTGGCATTCATAAAAAACACGCTCAAAAACTTTACATCTCCAATCGATCGTTACTTATAAGTTTATTTTCTTATTCAGTTGTTATTTGTATAACATAAGGTAGACGGAATAAATAAGTATGTTTATTTATGAGGGAAAAGATGGCCGACACGGTTTGGTCCAGTGGCTAGTGCACTCGCCTTTGGTGCGAGAATTCATGAGGGCAAAGACGGTGTTGACCCAGTATCATGAGAAAAAGTGGGGAGCTAGAGTGAGTAGCGAAGGCTAGATTATAGGCGGTAGGACCGCTGCGTGCTTACCACAGACCTTCCCAATAAAAATCGCTGTCTGGCAAGCCTTGGGCATTCATAGGTTAAATTCGGCTTCTATTGGCAAAAGATATATTTAAAACTTTACCCCCTTAATTCATACACTATTCATAAATATTTCCTCAAAGCTAAATACATAATCATTGACAATAAATTAACATGCACAATAAATCACCTTTCTATTTATTAATTATTAGTAGTACTAATGAATGGAAAACTTTATATTTTTTTACATGAAATTCTAATTATTATTAACACAATGGCAATAAATTTAATAAAAATAATATTTACGAACTCGGTGACAGTTTCAAGAATGGTATTTTTTTTTGCCCTTCTTCAAACAAGAAGATTTATGACGTCATTCGTCAAAAAATTAATAACATTTCTTCTTCCATCTGGGCCAGTTATGATTTATAATCTGTCTTGAAAATTACTCTAACTATAATAAAACTGTTTACTAAAAATAGCTAAGATGTAATGAATTAGAAAAGATAATACATATTTATTATTATTATTATTATTATTATTTTTTTTTTTTAATTTAAGGCGTCTCAACATCTGTGGTCGTCATTTGAGCCCGGAGACTTCTCAGGGTCACTGCCGGCCTTCCGACAGCTTGTATGTGTCCCGTTACAGACAACACTGTCCATCATACGGACCAGTGATGCTGTAGCGGTCCTAAGAAGAGAAAATCTAAGGGTAGCACGGCTGGATTCGAACCTGTGATCTGCGCGTTATTATTATTATTATTATTATTACATATTCTCAGTGAGATCCTGGCGATTATATAGCTGGGAATTTTTTCGACAGCTATATAAATTAACTATTTTATATTAGAAACCTAAAAAATGTCGCACTATGTGGATGACTTCTGCAGATTAACATATAAATTTTCGTCAATAGATAGCGACTGAATATTTCTCCTCAGAGAAATAGGAATCACGTCTGTTGATGAAAGGACAATAGGAACTATCCTTACAATCCCCCACATTCCACATTGGCTTAATTTCGTTAGAAAGCTGAATATATTTCTGAATTTTGTCGTTGTAGGTGGAGGACAAATTTTCAGTGTTAGAGACCGCCACATATATTAAATGCACAATTTTCTTTTCTTTTTCTAATCGGAAGATATTCGGCCTGTTGTGTGAAATATGCTGGTCTGTTATCACACTTTTGTTCCCATAAAGTCTGCAGCTTTCTTTCACCATTATGGTTGCTGTCTGATACTTACAATATGGTGTGGATTCTTTAAGTAATCCATTTATTATTATTATTATTATTATTATTATTATTATTATTATTATTAGTATTATATATTAGACCCTTCCGCAAATTGAGGCTTCCTGGAGGACGATCACCGTGGTCGATGGACATCTAGGTGATTTAAGGGAGTTGAGGATGGGTGTTGGGAAAGAAGACCGCACGGGGAGGTAGACTTCTTTTCAACCCAGATTCCCAGGATCCTTCCAGGGCGACCGGAATGATGGATTGGGGTAAAGTGAGGAGGAGGAGTGCTATCTGCCCAGGTTTGAAAAGATCGCACACGCCTTTTTGCGGACCCCCCCGGTGGCAGCGTTTGAGGAGGGACTTAGAGGTGGTGACAGGACGGCAAACCCCAGACACGCTGGTAAAGACGATGCTATCCAGTGAGACCAGCTGGCGTCTCACCGCGACATACGTGAGGGGAATTCTTATTAAAAAGAAACAGGACCTGGAGGAGCAGGAAAAGAGGAACCCCTATGGGGATAGGACAGAGGCCTAGCCTGATGTAATGCTAGAATCAGCGAATCCAAGCTAGGTCCCAGCAGAGGGGTGGTGTATTAGCCGGTAGTCTCCGGAATCGGCAGGGCGTGCGTACATCTGAAATTTCACCACACCCCCAAGCCAAAATATTTATTATTATGATTATTATTAGTCGTAGTAGTAGTATTATATTATATAGTAGTATTATTATTATTTTGGGGGTGGGGTGGTGGGGTGGTGGTGAATGAAATGCAGTGACGCTCGCCGTGCCAGACTTCCGGAGACTACCGGCTAAAACACCCTCCTCTGCTTGGACCTAGCCTGTATTCGCTGATTCCAGCACTACATCAGGCTAGGCCTCTGTCCTATCCCCCTAGGGGTTCCTCTTTTCCAGCTCCTCCAGGTCCTGCTTCTTTTTGATAAGAATTCCCCTCACGTCTGTTGCGGTGTGACCCCAGCTGGTCTCACAGGATAGCATCGTAATTATTATTAGTATTATTATTATTATTATCAGATCATATCTCCATAGGATGGGAAAGGTGGCCTCTCTGTGATGCCTCTTCTGTCCAGAGGTGGTTGATGACGTTTCCCACACATTTTTTGTGTGTAGTAAATGGGCTACTCAGCGTGACCAGCTGGT